>VXAX01002327.1:762737-918087 GCA_013399835.1 Leptocoma aspasia | reverse complement strand
TTTTTTTTTCTTTTTTCTTCTATTGTCCTTAGTGGCTCTTAGGCTGTAGGATTTATGGTGGGCAATTCTGATAGCAAGGGCTGACCAGATGAGACACTGACCCATTGGCCTGAGCTGGCCTGACTCGTGGACATCACCCCTTTCTCTACACCTGAACAGTGTGGAGAAGTGCCTGGAGTTCTGAGCATCCCAGCCCAGGAGTTGCTGCTTTTGGGGGCCTTGCCAGGGGCTTACCCACCATGGCTGGGCAGGTAGACTTATGTGCCACAGCTCTCTGGCTCCTCACTGCTCTTATCTGCACCCTGTCTAGCATCCACAGCTATTCCGGAGTCAGGAAAATTTCTGAATGTAAAGATTACACAGAAAAGGTTTCGTGAAAGAAAAATTTAAAAAAAAATCTGAGCTCTTCCTTTGCTGAGGCCAAGCTGTTGTCAGCTTCAAGGAAATGTTTTCTCTTTGTGTTTGGAGAATTTTGCAGATTTGCTTCCCTTCCCCTTCTTGGATGAAGATTGCAGGGATTTCCACAAAATACGTTTGGAAGAGCCAAGCCTTCAACATCAGCAGTTTTCAGTCAGAGCGTTGGAATGATCAATAAATTGGCCCCGACTGATCTCAGAGTCTGAGGATGTCTGTGAGGCACAAGCAGCTCTTTTAGGTAAGCTGGGGCAAGTGAGTAAATCCAGTAGCTCTGGAGCCAAACCCAAAAGTGGATGCAAAATCTTATGGGGAGCCAGTGCTGTGATTTTCAGTACGAGGGTGATGTAATGATTGAGTACAGTTCAAGTAAGTAATCTACTCATCTGTTCACAATTTTGAGTTATGGCTGATGCAGTTGCTGCCTGTGAGCCAGCAAAAGGAGAGTGAGAATTACACTTACTGAATCAGGCCAAAGGGAGGGATGGCATCAGTGTGGGGATGGGTGGGAGTGGGATTGCACAATTTGAAATGTGACTTGGGGTTGAGCCTGAGCCTGAAATTTTGGAGGCAGTTGGGATCTGAATAGATGATGGTGGATGCAAGGTGCACTGAGAGGTCGAGACACCCACATCTGATCACTGTCCCAGAGAAGAGGAGAGGCACCAATCCTGAGCACAAGTACCAAATCTGAATCCATACCACCCAAGACAGCTACTTTGAACACACACTCATCTGCGGTGCTTGAATTCCACTTAAGAAAATTTAGAGCCATCCAGGGCCTGACCTTTAGCAAACCACAAAGGCAATCCATAAACCACAGGTCTGGAATCAGCTTGAGAGGACAAGTAATTCCAACATATTAGCACAGGTTTTCAACACAGCTGGTAACCAGGGATGTTACAAATGGGAGACACACCAGCAGCACTTCTGTGAGATCTGAGTGTGAAGCTGGATTCGGTCAGGGCTCCACTGAGATCATCACCCAAAAAGGGGAATAACACAGCACGACATTTAATAATAGTAAGTGGCTGACTTCACCGCCAGACGGAAGCAAAATATTTATAAGTGTCAGAAATCGTAAAAACATGACATGATTCATCGTAAAGCAAACAGTTGTTCATGTGAATCTGAGAGCAGAGGATACATGGAAAGTCCCAAGATGAGACCATCTCCAGAGAGATGGTTTTTGGGCAAAAATCACATATTGCAAGCTAAGCAATGTAGGGCCTGGACAGCTGAAGACATATTGAGACTGGGATACTAAAGAATGCACTGGTAATTGCTAAAATAAATCCCTCCCCTCAAAATCAATGCCAGAGCAGGTGTTTTTGACAAGATGAATGCCATCGCCATACAGTGTACAAGTGAGGGATTTTCCACTAATGATGGAAAATCTTTGGGCATTGAGGAAAACTGCAACAAATAATCCATTGCACTAGTCATTTCTATCAAACCTTCTCCACTAAAATTTTATTTTCCCCTCTCTGAGTTCTAAGCCGGCTGCAAAGAATAAGAAGATAAACACACATCTCTTGAAATTTCTGTACAGAAACTGTGCTTCAAAATATCTCGACTGTTTGCCAAATAGAGTCATGCACAACTCAGCCCTGCCTGAGGTGGTTTCCTTTCTTCCATGGGAGAAATGATGCATCACACCTTCTGAATGCATGTCTGGTGACCTCTTATTCATGCCAGGGAGGAAGTGATTTCTCAAAGCTGCAATGTGTTTCTAATGATCTTTAGTGTTTGCTGTGGCTACTTTACCTGGCTCATCAGAAAATTATCTGTGTCTTCGTCTCACAGTTATTCAGTGAAATTATTATTTTAAATATTGTGACTACGTAGTCATATTTGTATATTTTAAGGGTGTTTGAGTCAATACATATACAAGCAGCTGAGGTATTTACCCGTAACTGAGCTCAACAGAAATAATATTCCTGAAAATCATCTTGATTGTTTTGCAGATGTTATTCCTCTCTGCCACGGTTTTTTTGTATTTCTGAAAACCTTCTAGTAAAAATAATTATCATCTATCTGTCCAATTATTTGCATTAAGACTAGACACCCACAACAGTGCCCTGGTTGCTTCTGTTTTCCAAAGGGTTTGTGTCTCATCCTGGTTGGCTTTTAAACTCAATGGCACTGAGGGTGCATGTAAACTAACCCTGCAGTAGACATCAGAAAATCCACATTACAACAAATCAGTGATGTGGGATGTAGGTTTGCTGATGTCTTCTGCATCAGGAATGCTGGCTGAAGCCTCTGCACATTTGGCATTTCTGCACCTACCATCCCCTACATGGAGTCTCAAGTATCTAATAAAAATTGGGCTCACAGTGAATTCTTTTCTTCTCTGGAAGAATTAAAAGGCCTTTCCTTCTCCACTTAGCCACCTGTTTTTCTTTTTTAAAACTGCAAGAATGTAATACATCTAAGACCTCTAATTTGTTATAAAGTTTGATTGAAATGGTTAAAACCCCTCAATGTGAAGATTGTCAGTAGGGAAACACAGACAGTGACTCAGTGTGTCTGAGTAAGCCTCTTCTCCCAAGAGAAGATTGTTTTTGTCTGAGGAAAACTCTCATGGCATAAGTTATGACATTTTGCAGCCTGCTGAGCCCAAGTCTGGAAGGTTTCTACAAAAATTGCAGATACCTGTATCCAGGCCCCAGTTTTGAGCTAGAGACTCACACAAAGTGCTGCCCTGCACATTCAGATTTTTGGTATCTGAAATGTGGCAGCCCTTGCCCCTTCTTGCCAACTAAATGAATTTTAATCCCTCTAAAATATTTGTTTTTTCCTTATCCCCCTTATGAAAACTCTGGATATTCTGTTTATCATGCTACACTCTTGGTCTCACTGCAGTTGGCTCCTCATCCAGAGCCTAAGAAAAACAAGCTTAAAAGAGCCGCCGAATCTCTCTGGGGTTGAATCTTCCCTGCTCTGACATAAGCCAGGAGTAACTCTGTTCAACGTCAGTTTCAAAGAGTTCTTGGTAACAACATGCAATCTAAAAATACTCGGGCTGGAGATAAGTCTGGACAGCTTTTAATTGGGATCAGGATGGAGTGTCTGCAGCCTCTCTGGTAGTGCAGAGGAGGAGGAGGTTTAAGACTCCGGCTTGTCCACTTGATGTTATCTGGAACATTATTATACCACCTGGGATCAAATACATCCCTGATATTTTCCTAGGCATTTATACTCTGTTCATTCCCATGATCTGAGTGTTGATAGCGTGGCTCCTGTGAGTTCTGTTTCCTTCAGGGGCGAATCTGGGCTACTTGTCTTTCCCTGGAGACAGAGGGGTTGAAGTTCACTATTTCATGTTGATACACAGCTGCCAAATAACACCTTGATGAAACAATACTTACAAGAAAAGTCCCTTTTTCACTACAGTCTACTTAAAGGGAGGATAATTTCTGAAAGAGTAACACTGAGAGAACATTGTTGCTTTACCAGATTGTGCAGTCCAGTTCCTCCAAGCACTTTCCCTGAATGTCAGCTGGGATCTGGGTAGTGAGCTTGAGCTATGCCTTGGAAAAAGGGAACATTCTATGTTACTTTACAGGCATTGGTTACTTTGGTCTTTTTCAGTGTTTAAATCTTGGTCCTGTCATATTTGAGTGACTTTTTCAGGAGCTTTTTGGCTCAAGTGACTCAGCTGTATTGCAAATTCTCTCTCCCTTCCCTTCCAGATACCTCATTGAAAGAAAACCCTAATTTCTCAACAGCAAACCTCACTGTCATCATGTTCTGCATTGTTCTGCTTCAGGGTGACCAAAAACCAAGTCAGAGGCAAATCTGACTAATCTCCCCTGAAACTGTGAAACCAGTGAAAAAAAATTTCACTCGGGTACAATTCCAGCATTGTACCCAAGGGCCAGCCACAGATTTCAGAAGTGCCTTCAGAGCTACCCGAGGATTGTGTTGCAGTCATTAACATCACTGATATTGTTGCCTCAAATAGTTGCTTTATGCTGCAGTGGACAAAGAATTCTTTCTTATCCCATTGTTTTCAGAGCTTCTGTGTTTGGGACGTTCCAGGACTGCTGTAAATTGGTTCAATTCAACTCACTAAATGTTCAGGGAGCGTTTCTCTAATCCTGTCCAGATGAGCTGTGGATTCCAAGAGGTTTCTATTTTGGGATGCAGGCTTCTGCCTATATGCTACTGTTGGGCTCAAGTTCATTCAGAGGAATCCTATTAGTGGCTATGCAGATTTATTTCTTTGCTTCTGCAGAATGTGAGCTGAAATTGTTTGGTTTTGCTGATTGCTTTTCCTGAGGGGGGGCAGGGGGTGGGAAATCAATGTCTTTCCTTTGCATTTTTCACAAATTGGAGTTCCATTCAGATGAATCAGGCTTGATTTTCATTAGTTTTCCATAGGGGTTACTTCCTTCTCCTACCAACTTAATTTAGTGGGACTTTTTTTATCCCCAGTTCTTTAACAGCACCTTATTGGGGCCCCAGAAAGGATTGAAAATTCTGTGTTCACAGGGAAACACACTGGGTTCATGATCAATCATGATCCACTTCTGGATCATTAAATGCAAACTGAATCAAACTTAAATGGAAATATCAGACACTGAAGTTTATTTGATCAACATGCTCTAACACAATACCTGCCCAAAGCTGTGTATATAGCATGACTGATTTCTTTTCCTAAGCAGAGTTCTTTTGCAAAATTTTAGTTAAATTTATTCTTAATGTCAGAGGAAAAAAATATTTTTAGTTTGTCTTGAAAAAAAAAAGCAAATTTTTTGTTAAACTTCCAGTAGACTTGGTCTGTGGAGCAAAGATTTGAAATAGAAGACGTGGGATTCTCCAAAGTCAGAGTTTGCATTTAGCAGTTCTAATGAAAATCCATCCAGATCTGGCAAATGTCTCTGAAAATCTCATCCAAGGGTTGCTTATTAGGATTGAGGCAGCTGATTTTCCCAGAGGGCCTCTGCATTTACCATCATCCAGCTCAGAATTAGAGTGGAAGACCCTGATTTTCTCACCTTCCATGTGGATCCATTTCAGTGACATGTGGAGTAGCTGAAAGATTGTAATTATGATGCTTTAATTACTCACCATCCCAGTATCATACAGAGCACAGAAAGAATCAGCCTCACAGTAATTCTCCTCAATCTGATGGTGAGGATCCTGCCCACATAATGAAGGAAGAGACTGGAAGGAGAACTTGCAGGATGTGCGCAAAATTTGTGTGTTGTACAGTGAGATGGAGCTCCAGGCTTTGAAACAGGAGTGACAACCAGAAAAGGTGAGGGTGACCGGGGTGACAAGTCTGATGGCATCAATGGAAGGCTCTATGCTTGGTGCTATATAGGAGAAAAAGGTCTGTAGTAGATATAACTGTCCCTGAATTATTCAGGGGGCTTTGGCTGCTCCTACTGATTGGTTTCCTCTGATGTTCAACATCAGGCTCTATTTATTTCAGGGTCAGGGAGTGAATACTTCACACTCTTGTAGAACCTTCCATGATATCCACCACACTGGTACCCACATATTTATTTAACATTAAAGTATTTTATGATACTTTACAATGTTCCTGTGAAGAGAGTGGAGGTAAAACCTGCCTCAAATTAGACCATCATTGCAGATGCCCAGTTACTGATACCTGTGGCCTGGTTTAGCAGGGATTACAGGATGTCAGTTTAAGTTTAAATTAATTAAATTGAAACAATAAAATAATTTCAGCATCTTCAGAAACTCCCTTAAAGTTTTGAGGGGTTTAATAATAGTTTTGAGTACTTTTAAAGTTACTCAAATTTTATGTCCTTTGAGTACTAAAAAATTACAAAATATGTATACACAATACTAGTCCAAATCAAGGACTGGAACAAATTACAGTGCTTTTTGTTCATCAGTTTGGAGTCTGAGTAAGAATGAGAATCCCAACATATTTGTGTTCATACTGGATGTTTCACCTAAATCATCAGGCAAAAATGTACAGAAAGGGAGACTGAGGAAAGATGACCCAGATTTTTTCTCATTTCCCTCATGACTCTGATGTAATCTCAAGGTGTTCCAGGAAAGGGAGGAAAAAAGAGTATTTTTTCATTACAGCAATAGTTTTAAGATCAAATGAATCTTTCACACACTGCTCTCTGTTCTGGCTGAGAAAACCTCAAGAGACAATGTCAAGGAATAAGGCTGTGAATTAGGAAGAAATCTGGAAGGAAATTAGAAGGCAGGGGACAGTGAGGTAGAGAAAGTGGCCCAGAAATTAGAATCTGACACCGAGTTCTGTTATCAGGTCTCCCACCCCCTTGCCTATCACTTTCCTTCTTTCAGTCACCAGATCTCATGGAGCCCACAAACTATAGAATAAGAATGTAAATAGTGTCTGGGAATAATGAAAAAAAAAACCCCAAACCTTGAAAAACAGTTCAAACCTGGGTGAAACTTCATTATCAGAACTGGTTTTTTGAGACCAGGAAGTCATATTCAGATAGATGATCATGTATTCATTGCATTAACTATGTCAGAAACAAGGCTTTTTATTTTACTATGACAGATAGCCTCAGGAACTCTTTTTTCTGTTAACACAGATATCTCAGAGATGTCTTGCTGCTCATCATCAATTAAGATGCTGAAATCAGCTCCCCACTGCATAAGATGACCATAAATCAACATTGTAAGTGAATGAGGTAGACAAAATTACTGATTTTTTTTTTCTTCAACTCAAAGTGAATTTGTAAAAGCAGGAAAGGTTCATTCAAACTCTGAGACACTAAATATTTGTGAAGAATAAGAACTGCAGTATGTTCCAAACAGCTTTAAAATAGAAAAAGCAGATCGGAGGAAGGGTGGGAATTGGACAAATACACATGTGCCAGTGATGCCTTTCTGGAGGAACTGTAGTCCTCAGCGTGAGACAAGTTTGTTCTTCTCCATCAGCAGTTTCTCTTCCCCTTTGCTTAGTTTAGAAAATGAGTCTCCAATGTTTTGTTTTCTTGATGTCCAGAAATCAGACAATGAAATCATAAGCACATGGTCCATGAAAAGAGTTGCTGACATGCAAGTACAGATGAATGGGCTGCAGCTCCATCCTTGGAACTGCCTTACAAAGTGCTCCAGCGGGACCTACTGAGATATTTTGACTGTGGTTTGATGTGCTACTTCTGTATTAAGGCCTGGTCCTAAGCCTTGACTGGTTATACTGCTAAATTATTAGAAGAGTCCCAGCAGGGCTTAGGCCAACTATTACTCACCCAGACAGTTCCTAGGACACAGTTCAAGACTTGACAAAGGCTGAGATGCTCTGCCAGTCAGCCTCTCTATGTCCAGCCACAGCTGCTTTCAGACTGTTCAACATCTGGGATGGGACCCTCCTGGCACAGACAGGAGCAGCACAGTGATCACATCTACAAGGCTTTTAGAACCCAACTTCCCTGGGTCCTCAGATCAAAAAGGTGAGGCCACACCTAGACCCCAGACTTTCCCTGGGATAATTGCTACCCCTCACACAACTCCCAAGCTACTTCCTTGGCTGGAAGTTGGCTCTCAGGCCTGCACTTTCCTCATGTCACTGACATGTAGTTATGAGGTGAGAGGAATTTGTTTAAATTCATAAGGATGCAGATCTCCCTGTCACTTAGTGTAGATGGATGTTTCCAGAAAGCAGGTGATGAAACTTGGCGCTCAGCTTCAGCCTTGGAAGCAGGTGTTTGTCTTCTCTCGGATGACAGGGACCTTTTATGAAGGAAAACCACCCTGAACAGACAGTGACAGCAGCCCTTTTTTACTGTTTCCAAAAAGTGGGTTTGGGGAGAGTGGAGCTCAGTGCATCTCCTGGTGAGTGGTCCATAATAGATATAGTACTTCCTATGTTTGGTGAACCCCAACAGGACTAGAAATCCCTGGAAGTGTCCATGGCCAGGTTGGATGGGGCCTGAATAACCTTATCTGCTCTTGACCCTGGGAGGGTGGAACCAGATGTTCTTTAAAGTTCCTTCCAACCCAAGCCTTTCTATGTTTCTATATAAACAATTAATTGTAAATGAGCTTGTTCCAGGATGGAGGGCTGGACTATATATTAGATGAATGGTAGTTCAAACCTATTTTTTCCAGTGAAGCCTTGAATGTCTGCCAGCTCATACCGTTTGAGAATTTGGCCTGTCCCCCCTTACTTTGTACATTAACTTAACTGGTAGATTTTCCATGCTTAATAATTATAAATACATAAGCAGGAGTGTTTGTTTATGCTCGTTTAAGCAGGGAAGGAAGCATTTCAAAGAAAAAATATTTTAAGAGGGGCCTAACTTCACTTCCATGTGAAGTCAGTTTGGTGTGAACTGGTGGAGCACACAGGAGGTGAGCATTCAAGAGCAGTCAGGCAGCATCTGCAGCTTGTGAATTGGTGGGAGGTGAAGCCAGGTCGCTCCATACTGTACCTACACCCTTCTCCTCATGCCACATCTGACTCTGACTGACCAGAAGTGAATCGAGGCAGGAATAAGCCATAGAGAAAATGTTGAGACCCAGAAATAAGTCGGTTCCCTCCCTGAGCCAATGTCTATGTGTGGGCTGTGTGTTGCATATGTATTTTCTGTGGCAGACTTGGATTCCTTTGAGCTTGGCACATTCTGGTTAAGATGAACGCAGCATCCAAATGTTGACACAAAAGCTGACTACACCATAGACCATGGCCCCATGCCACCTCCAGCTGGCCCAGAGCCGGGCTGGCATTGGCTTTGGTTGCTTGAATTAAGGCAGCTATAGGAGAGGGAAGGGCAAAGAGTGCCTGAGGTGGGTTTACCTGGCATCCCAGCTGGAGGAAATAGCCTGCATTCTTCTGCAGAATGAGGGCAGAGGGATGAGTAGAGGAAAATTAAATAAATAAATCAGGCCAATGGTGTCATTAAAAAGAGGATGTATCACGTTTACCGTGAGAGTATGTGACTCAGACATCCAGACATGAACAGCAAAGCCCTGAATGCACACATGGAACTGAATATTTTGGCTTCCCAGAATGGTTTAATTTTATGAATCTGTGATGCATTAGAAAAAGCAAAGTCCCTAGACATGCTGCATCATGGCCCAGTAAACACCAGTTACTGCTGAGGACACACAGGAACAAAGGAGAAAGTGAGGGATGGATGGAGGGGAGACCAAAAGAACAAGATGTTCAGCTGCTTGCTCCCCCTTTACTCTTCTAGTGGTTTTGTAAACATGTTTCTCTCTCTTACCTTTTTTTTTATTATTTTTTTTTCAAGATTGGAGTGGAGGGGTTAACAGAGGTCATGTTAGTTTAAAAAATTATGGTTAACCTTACAAGCTGGGTTGCCTTAGGTCACGGTGATACAATTCCCCTCCCTTCTCCTGTGCAGCGGTGGTTCAGAGGCATTCCTCCAATGTGGGGAACGACAGGGCCTGCCAAGGCTATGAGCAATGCAGAACAGACTTACCTGTTTTTATGCACTGCTTAACTAATTATTTTAAAAAGAAACAGCCAAGTTGGAACAACCACCTTTTTCTTCGAGGAGGAACATTTTCCACCTTTCCTTTTTCCCCACATCCCCCTTCTTCCCTCCTCCCTCCCCTTGTTTTTTTTTTCCCCTCTGTTGCTTGACTTGGCATTTGATACAGGTTCTGGATATCTGACACCTCTTGAAAGTGTAGTTTGGCAAACAGGAATTGAGCTGGGCTCCAAAAGGGCCCTGCACAGGGCTCGCTGTGAAAACACCTGGGTGTCTCTTATGCCTCTAAGAACCAGTCCTGCTTCTGTAGAAATAACAGCCGCCCTCTCCCTTCCCCCAGCCCCTGCCCTCCCTTCAAAAATTAAAAAAGAAATTGAAATGCTGGCACCGTTTTTGTAAAAAAACAGGTGGTTGGAAGGCGCTGCGGAAGGGGGTGAAGGACGTCTCCACACCAACGCACAAAGATCCTGTGCAGAGAGGGTTTTGATTGCAGCACATACATCTGCAATTCGTTTTCCCAAGCTCAGGACAAATTAAGAATCTTCCAGCAATTAGGGGAGAAAAGCTTCAAAGTGCAATCAGCAGTTCTTAAAAGAATTTGTGCTGGGCTTTGAGGGAGGCTAATCCTGCTGCCCGCGCTGGGCTCCTCTCTGCAGTGCGCATTTTCCAAGGCCAAAATTTTGGCCTGCTTTTCAGTCACACCATATAAAATAACAAACACGCAGTCTAAGGAAAACAATTTTTAAGACACAGTGGAACCCACTTTAATGAAGAAAACTGTTAAATGCATAAAACCCCCATGTGCCAATGGATAAATGTGCTGGAAGTGTGAACTGTTAAACCAACAAAATTGTTAACACATCATACTGCTGGGCAAAAAAGTAAAATAAAAAAAAAGTATAAAAAGGGAGTGAAACGGTTTTCTAACATGCAACCCACTTTGCCTTTATTGTTCACATTCCTGCTGACATAAAGTTTCCTGATTTGTCCCCTGGGCCCAGAAATATGGCAAAACTGGGAGCATTAATTGTATTTGCCCCCTTCAAACTGCCCTCCCTGCTTTTCAGCTCACAGTGGCCAAGAATAGCTTCATGGAATGGGGAGAGTTTGCCCTTTTTTATTCAAGGTGATGAGTGAACAAGTTCACATGGGTTTTGTTGGAGGTTTTTTTTGTTCTTGTTGTTTTTTTTTTAAACCGGTAAAAAACTTTAAACTATGCCTGAACATCTTTTCCCTATATCCACAGGGAAAATCAGGACTCTGTTTGCCATTTCTTAAAACTCCGAAATCCCTCCATTCCCCTGGTTTTCCTTGGGGTCAATGCTGAAATGAGGCTGTTCCTGTGGCCTTCCTGCTCCCTTCGAAGATGTGGAGCTCTCACTGAGTAAAAACCTGATCTCGTGAGAGCCCCAAAGGCAACTGCTTTGATAAGAGTCCAACCCTGCGGCCGTGCTGGCACGGAGGGGCCTGGATCCCTGCCTCGCTCTGAAACATGAGAAACTAAAAATCAGTCCATTGAATTTATCTTCATCCCACTCCTAAATTACACACCGTTCACAGATTTCATTTCCACAGGTGGTCAGAATTTTCCACCAAAACCCGATTTCGACAAAAAAGCGGGCTTCTGTCACAAATGAAGATTTTCCCTGGGAAAAAAAAAGATTTTAAAGAATGCACCAATTTTATTTACACAGCACTGAAAGCTTTTTATCAAAAAACTTTTACCAAAGCAGAAAAATGGTCTGCAGAATGGAATAGGTTGATGTTTATTGTTTTTATATTTCCTTATTTGAGAAAACAAAAAATTTGGATGAAAATTAAAAGATTATTTTAAAAAAATTCATTATCGAAAAAAGAGTTTAAAATAATTTCTATCTCATAAAATTGTTCTTAAAAAATCATGAAATCTGAATGGAATAGCTGTTCAGCCAAGATCTGTTCTGCTGTTTGACTTTCCCAGGGGCCTTTTAGGTGCTGGTCTGTGCATACAGGTGTGGAAATACATGACGACTAAATTCCAACCCTGAAGGGTGGCAATGAGGATTTTATTCCTACAATCCAGAATGTTCTCATTTCTTGTCACTTTTCTGTGTCCCTTGCAAAAGAACATGATGTCGTGCTTGGCTTGAGAATGCCCCTCTTTTTGTTGGCACTTGCTGATTTTGTTTCTTAGACTGATGTTTACAAAGAAATTCCAGTCCCCTGAGGGCCACTAAATATGTATTGCTCTGCAGAGTGTCCACAGGGCAGGTTTGCACCTTCAGTGTGCTTGGATCTCTTGCTCCTAAGAATGCTCAGTGGCCATGTCACCACTTCACACACTAGATAAACTTAAACCAGAGTCAAGTTTTGTTGGAATTAAGCAAAAGAGTTAAGTTCTCTATTGGGAAAAAAGAAAACCATAAAAAACAACAAAAACACCAAAAACCAACCAACCAAAACAAAACAACAAACACCTGCCCCCCCAAAAAAAACCCCAAAAAACAAAACCAAAGAAACAACAACAAAAAAAAACCCACAAAAACCTGCAACAGGATAATATAATCCCTAAGATCCAACACTTTAAAAAAAATTGACTTTTTTTACTGTTAAACATTTGGGGAATCTCTGGGGCCCTTTCACAGCAGCTCTGAGGTCAGTCCAGCTGCTCCTCACCTGGAAGGTGCAGTTTTCTGGAGGACACTGAGATCTGCTTCTTTTATTCCAGTTGCAGCTGGAGATAACAGGGTGTCACTGTAACAAAACCAGCACAGCAATGCATAGGCTGCTGTCATTACCTCCATTCTGCCATTGCCAAGGTGCATTCTTTTAAACTCCTCTGCTAACTAATTTCTGTGACAGCAGTTTTGGCCTCTCCTGATGTTTATGAGAATGCAGGTATATTGTTGTTTCAGTGTCATTGTAGCCTGACTTTGAAATGAGCCCCTGGAGATGTCTGGGTGCTCATGTGAGCTCTCTTTCTGCAAAGAAACCATGAGACTATCCTGCTCCCCCTTCCCAGGCTGGTTTTGATGTCTCTTATCTATCTTCTGCAACCAAAAAGTCAGGTGTCCAGTCTAATTACTTGGTCCAGCTCCCCTTTGTCAGAAGAGAGAGATGGGGGGCTGTTTATCCCCATCCTGAAGGATAAATCCTACTTTTGCCATTGGCAAAAGCTTTCTTCAAGGCCCCCTCACAACATCTGGTTTCCTACCATTGGAAATGTTATCTTTTTATAATTGCCTAATCTGTGGTATACTGGTGCATTTCCACAGAGACCACCCACAACTGCTGGGCACAGTGTTAGGGTGGGGAGAACTTCAATTATTTTCTTTTACCATTTATGATATCTTGGGCTGCCATGGGGGCTTGAAAGCAGCATCTGTGTTATCCACAGAGGTCACCTTGTTGCTGCATGAGTTAACATTCTCTCTATACAAAATGGGGGAAATCATAGAAATTCTGGGCTGGAAAGAGGATCGAAATATTCCACTGCTTTGTGGCAGGGTCAGGAAATCTGGTTTATTCCTGACAGATGTCTGTATAATCTGTTCTTAAAGCCCTCCAAAGCCTTCCATAGTAAATCATTTCAAGATCTAAAGGTGAAAAATGCTATGTAAGACCTGAATATTGTTATTATTATTAACAGTGTTGTTGTTCAGAGGACAGCTTAGCAGCACGGTCCCAGCTGGCACTTTAAAAAAGAGCCCAGAAGGAACGAGTTAGAGTGAGTTGCACCAGTCCTGGTGGAAGTGCTGAGCCAGCACTGCTGGTACTCCTGCCTGCTGCTGGATCAGTCTGAAATTAAACTCCACAGCCTTTGCCTGTGTCCAAGTACTGCCAAAGGTTACCATATTACAGGGCTGGATTGCTCTGCTAAAGCCACCAGTGCCATTCCTGAGTGATGCTCATTGTGAAGACAATCACAGAATCACAGAATATGATTCTGAGCTGGAGAGGACCCACAAGGATCATCGAGTCCAACTCCTGGCTCTGCTCAGCACCATCCCTAAGAATCCCACCCTGTGCCTGAGAGCTCATTGAGGTCTGTCAGGCTTGGTGACACTTCCCTGGGGAGCCTGTTCCAGTGCCCGCCCACCCACCCTCTGAATGAAGANTCAGGTTCTGTCACTGGTCACCACAGAGAAAAGATCAGTGCCTGCCCCTCCTCTTCCCCTCATGAAGAAGCTGTAATTGCCACGAGGTGTCCCCTCAGTCTCCTCTTCTCCAGGCTGAACAGACCAAAGGCCCTCAGCTGCTCCTCACACAGCTTCCCCTCAAGGCCCTTCACCATCTTTGTTGCCCTTCTTTGGATGCTCTCCAACAGTTCAGTATCTTTTTTATATTGCAGTGACCAAAACTGCCCCCAGGACTTGAGGTGAGGCTGTCCCAGCCCAGAGCAGAGCAGGACAATCCCCTCTCTTGTGTGGCTGGTGATGCTGTGCCTGATGCACCCCATGACATGGATGTCCCTCCTGGCTGCAGGACACTGCTGGCTCTTACTTGGTCCCGTTTGCAGATGCCATGTGCACCATGCAGAGCGTGCCAGGTGATTCTCCCTTGAGAAACACAGGCTGTGATGCTCATTTGAACTGGTATAAGCAGGAAAGCTGCTAGTTGAGTAGATCCACTGATACCGCACTCCCCATAGTGCTGCCCCCAACGAGTGGTCCTGGAATGCAATTGCTTCCAGCCAGACTGATCCCCTGTTCCTTTAGTTTTCAACATTTTCCAGAAAAACATATATATATATATATTCAAGTATAAGTCTGTCAGAAAAAGTGTCCTGGGCAGGGAATGAACTATTGGCCCTTTCTCTTCTTCCCACAAAATTCCCTGTTTAACCTCATGGTTTCCCTCTTCCCCCATTGCTCCTGGTGCTACCTCAACCAAATCCAGCTCTGTTTAGACAAATAAATGGTAATTCTCATATACTGACATTGGCCAGCATGTAGACCAAGCTTAAGGATTTTGAGCAGAAGACATTAAACTTAAATACAGTCTCAGAGAATTTTCCTTTCTAGCTGGTAAATCTAATACTGCCCAGAAAGAGATTTGGGCATTGGGACCCAGGTGCAGTCCCTGGCATATGTAGTGGATACCTAATACCTCCTAAAGTTTTCACAAGCCACAGACTGTTCCTGATTCATAGTTTGGACCAAAGGACCCTCCAGTGCTCAGCTCCCTGTCTGCTGTGGGTCTGTGCACTGTCAGGAAGTTGCCTGGCTGTCAGTGTTCTTGCAGTTGTGCAGTTACTGGTTTAGAAGATGCACATATATATAAAAAATCATACACACGGCAGAATCCTCGAAAACAATGACCAAGTGTCTGTTGCCTTCACATTTCTATAGGTGAAATCACAGGTTTTTTAGAGCTGGTGTAACTACTCCCCAGGCATCCAGTCTGTGCCCTCCATTCTTTAGCTGGAGAGTGTTGTACCTCAGTTAGCAACTTTCGAAGAGGAAAAAATTCGGAGCTTAATTCCTCCCTGTCTTAAACCTTTGTATTTTTTTGGCTGTAGATTTCTGTTCCAAGAACTTGGATTTACATAAAGACGTATCCATTTGCACATAATTTGCAAGAGTTCCTTTTAGCCTATAATTGTGCTAAATACAGTTGTAGAGGCCACAGCATACCTAAAGTATTGCCGAATGGATTTTTATAAGCAATTTTTTTCAAAAGTGTGCTAAAATGGAAAGACTGGGGAGGGGCAGGGAAAGAGAGAGAGAGAGAGAGAGAGAGAGACGAAAGATGGCCTTGTGGTTAAAATCCTGGCCTGCAATTCAAGAAATCTGGGTTCAATTTCCAGATCTGCCACTTACTTCCTGCGTGACCTTGGGCAAGTTGGATAATCTGAGTGTGCCTCAGTTCATGGGCACGGTAATAATATTGCCTTTGTCTCTTGCTGCCTGGAGCATGAATGCCCCCCGTGTTTGTTTGCACAGCACTGACACGGCTGGGACCTGGGCTTGGCACAGCCCTCTTGCTCCACTGTAATGGCAACAATCACAGTAATCATGTTTTCTCTCAGGATTGTGTGTTGAAAGGATGGGGCGGGTGGTGTAAGGGGGTTTCTTTTAGGGTCTTCAATGGGTGCAATTAAAAGGAAGGAACAACTTCTGCTGTGGGACTCTGTTGGTGACAATATAATGCACAGATCTGCTGAACATGAGAACCCAACAGAGGCTGTTGGATGCCAGTCTATTTTAACACCTCGTTGAAGAGTGCAATAGGTTTTAAGAGACAAGTGTAGTCGACAAAATCCTACTAAATACTATGGAGATACAAAATAATACAGAGCTGTGTGTTCCAAGGGCAGCTGTGATTTCAGCCCTATCTCATTGAGGGTCACTATTGTCCTCTCTCCACCCAAGCAAGAATAAAACATCCAGAATTCTGTGTCCAGAATAAAACAGCCGGAGTGTTTTACTTCCCAGGGTAAACAAGTTGAAAACATTGGGGCCTAAATATGGCTGTTAGCTCGGAATACCTTATCCAGATGTGACCGGTTAAACTCTGTGGTGCCAAATTATGAGATTAGTGTTGTGGATTTAGATCAGTGTCTGATTAGTCTAAGAATAACTTCAGTTTCTGAGCTCCGTCTTGGTTACCTGAGTTTTTGGAATAAGTGTCAGGGATCTGGAAATAACCTTAAAATAACAAATAAAAATCTCACTTAAAGAAAACATGTACTGTGTCTTGACAATCTGTCATCTGTCTAGCCTGTGTCGTTAGGAAAATCACTTTTCTTGTGAAGGACAGGAAGGAGACCAGTCAAAGTCCCTGTGTAAAGAAAAGGAGCTGAACAAAATTGAGTAGCTCCTGTGAGCTACTGTGGGCACACACTGCTACAAAATGAGGCCAAGACTGTGAAAAGTTTCAGCTTGTGAAGAAGAGCTCATTTTTTGGGATTGGATACTCAGCACTGTGTGCAGAGCAAGGCAAGGTGGACAACCCAAACAAGAGGGTTTGTGACACAAGGGCCTGATGGACTGCTTTTAGCAAAATGACTTTTTATTGTGAACATAATTATGTATATTTAACCTCTCTCTTCCATCCTGTTTGTGTGGATAGAGGGAAGCTGACTTTGGTCTGCTGGATGTCATTTTGGAGTCTGGTTAGAGGGCACCCATCACTCATGGAGGCCTGGAGAAGATGAACACAAGGGGCCCCTTGACCTGAGCTTTAAAAAATTATTGCAGTAGCAACTTTCTATAGACATACAGAGAAATCTGTGGGAGGTTTTGGGCAGCCCATGACCCCAAAACTGTCCCTGTGGCTGGTGTAAGGCTTTACTTGAGCCTCCACAAAGACATCTGACTTTACATGGACAGGGTACTGTTCATAACATCTTTCCAAACATTTTTCAGCATTTCAATTCACAACATTTCCTTCCCCTCCAAAATGTCTTTCCAAGATTTTTCAGACATTCAGGAAAAATATTTTTGCCTCACTGAAAGGCTTTGAAAAATTTTTTTTGGTTAAATATAACCTGGAACATATTGTCAATGCACATATATCCTGCTCCACTTCATTTAGAAGGGAAATCCCAATATTTTTTATTAAATATACAAATTTCAACCCAAAATATCTGCTACTAAAATTTGCCACTATTTTGAAAAGAAGTAATACAGCATAATTTTACAAGCTTTCAGCCTTTCCATTTTTATAGAAAAAATTCATATCCACCAATCTTCTGGTTGCTGCACAGATATAAATGCAAAATAATTTATACCCAAATAACTTTACAGTGGACTATTATGTCAAATATATACCTGTCCCTGTTATCTATGAAAAAGAAGGGATTGCTTATATGAAATAAAGAGGAAAAGATTTTGATAGTGCATTGAAAGTCCTTTTTTCCCCTTCAGTCCTATTTTCTTTTAACAGTCTTGTGAGGAGATACAAGGTAAAAAGTAACTCCCAAAACTTTCAAGAAAGATGTGTTGGTTTTTAACTTTCCAGCATCTTGTCAAATCTCTGTCTTAGTTTAGGGCAGATTTTGGGAGGAAATTCTCAAAATTAAGAATTAAATGCTTGGCTACTCATTCACTGCTCTTTCAAGGAAATTACTTTGAGGATTATTCACATATGTAGTTTTTGCTAATTTACATGTCCAAACCTTCAGGATCATACTTATGTGTAATTTTTACTTATTTTCATGTCCAAACTTTTGCAAACTTGTTAAACTTTATTTCTTTCACAGGTATGGAAAAAATATCATGCTCAGGAATTCTTCTTAATAACATTAACTTTGTAACTCATGGAGTTTTGGGACTTAGAAAGTTTCTTCACCTGAGGTTTTTGTTTATTATTCCAAATTTACTGCCAGAAACTTGACGCTTACTCTAGAAACGTTTGTCCAAGATGGGTTCCAGAGATTAAAGACTGGATTTGCTTGAGCAGTGTGAATTTAAGACTATGAACTACTTTTTCTGTTCAAACACTTATTTGCAAGTTCAATTTATGCTCATGGACTTGATTTCTAACAGGAGTAAATTAAAAAAAAAAAAAAAAAAAGAGGAGTTCATTAAGTAATACAGAAAGAAGCATGGTATAATCCTAAATTCTGTGCTAAGAGACACAAGTTTAATGTCCATCACAGTCTTGACAACAACTCTGAAATTGTATCATGTTGGTATGAAAATGTGGTGAAATCCAGATTATCAGTGGTTGTTGATAATTGTGACTTTTAATGAGGAAGAGGGGAAAGGCAGCAGCAGTTTTGGGACACAGGCACCATAACAAATCTTTTTAAAGTAGAAATTTTCTTCTTTAATGTTAGGTAGTTCCAAAGCAGGCGTGTGGGGTTGAGCTAGCAATGCATATGCTCTTGGGAGCTCAGTAACACTGGAAATATATTTTTAAGACAACTTTTCTAGATGCCCACTTTGAGATGAGAATCACGTGTTAAAAGTCATGTCCTTTTGTTAAATAGGACTGCAGTCACTGAGCTGGTTGAAAAATATTCAGATGAATTTTCCTTTCAGAAAATGGCAAAATTCTGCTATGAATATTGACATGATCCTTGATATAGAAAATGTGAAGGAACAGAAAATAAAAATACAGTGGGGAGATGTTTAATACAGAGATAAGTGTAGGTACAGCTGTTTATAAGTGAGACTCTGTGTGTCTGTTCGTACATAGATGTGCAGAAATTAAAATGCAAGATGAATGACAGAAGCTCAATGCTTTGATTGATCTGATGTAATTAGAGGGCAGAAGGAAAAATGGCACTGCAGAGAAGGGATTTGCTGTGTGGAAATCCTGACATTTGATCTCCTTTTGTAAGGAGATGTCCAGGCTGTGTTGGCATAGGCACCCTGTTTCCTTTGTCTGCCTAAATTCCACTTCTTCCTCCAACTTGATGGATGATTTGATTTTGGAAGTAGCAGTCTTAAAAATGTAAAAATTTTAAAAACTGTTTTTTGTATATTTGTTGGGCCATCAGTTTTTGTCCATGTTCAAGATGGAATGACTCAAAGCAAACAAAAGTGATTTTGTTCACCTCCTTCATTTGGTTTTACTTCACTTACAGATACCAGCCCTGGCCAATAATGATCCTTTGTGTCCTGTAGGCACACAGTCTATTATNAAAATAAAATAAAATAAAATCCACTCACCCATATTATGTTGTAAAAAGTGCAGGAAAAAATAGAAGTTAGTGGTTTCACATGCTTTTTTTTTTGGGCCTCTCCTGTGTAACTCAAAGCCAGCTTTGTTTTTTAAACTGAAATTTTCCAGGCTATTAGTCCATAATATGAATTTGTGCCTTTCAGGTTTCTCTTTAAACACAGGCACACACGAAAAGAAGAGCTGAGTTATTTCAATTAGGAGTGGGGGCTGCTGCAATTTATTTTATGTGCACTTTTTCACAAGGATTTTTTTTTTCCTTTTTTTCCCCCCTTCTGGAAGACACACGGGTGCCCGGCACCTGAAAAAGCCCCTCTCNTGTAGGTACAGCTGTTTATAAGTGAGACTCTGTGTGTCTGTTCGTACATAGATGTGCAGAAATTAAAATGCAAGATGAATGACAGAAGCTCAATGCTTTGATTGATCTGATGTAATTAGAGGGCAGAAGGAAAAATGGCACTGCAGAGAAGGGATTTGCTGTGTGGAAATCCTGACATTTGATCTCCTTTTGTAAGGAGATGTCCAGGCTGTGTTGGCATAGGCACCCTGTTTCCTTTGTCTGCCTAAATTCCACTTCTTCCTCCAACTTGATGGATGATTTGATTTTGGAAGTAGCAGTCTTAAAAATGTAAAAATTTTAAAAACTGTTTTTTGTATATTTGTTGGGCCATCAGTTTTTGTCCATGTTCAAGATGGAATGACTCAAAGCAAACAAAAGTGATTTTGTTCACCTCCTTCATTTGGTTTTACTTCACTTACAGATACCAGCCCTGGCCAATAATGATCCTTTGTGTCCTGTAGGCACACAGTCTATTATCATCATTGCTAGAAAAAAAAATTTAAAAAAAATTTCTCCCAGAGCAAGAGTATTTGTCCAACTTCCCTTCAAGCAGCTCAAAATCCTCTCCAGCCCTGGAGTAAGAAAGAATTATGTCTGGAATATTTCACTCCAGCTTTGAGAGAACAACTCTGTGTATTCCTCAGTGTGTGAGCGCTGGATGAATGGCAACAGGAGTTCCAACTGTTTATTCCTTTCTTAGCAATAATGTTTAGGTTCATGAAAGCCTTCCAAGATATATAGAATTCCTCATGCTGAGTAAGGGCTCCTTCACTTATTGCTGCTGCGACACACTATGGACCATTCTTATTATACCTCCCTCCCCATTCATACCACTATAGTTAGGGGACCTTCAATGTTGTCATTATAAGCCCCTTATTTTTCAGGGTGTATAATTCAGCTGTAAAAAATTTGCCCTGGGCTGAAACTTGGCACACGAAGGCCAGAGAGAGGATTTTTGTGTTGATTATTTTTTTAAACCAAGNTTTTTCCTTTTTTTCCCCCCTTCTGGAAGACACACGGGTGCACGGCACCTGAAAAAGCCCCTCTGCCCCTGCCTGATTGTTCTGCCTCTCTTTGCTGTGGGTCTGATGGATCTCCAGAGACAACTGGATACTGCTCCACTGAACCCTTCCCCACACTGAAAAAATGTTAAGGTGGGGCTGGTCTTCCAAAGGGGTGGTTTCCCCAAGACTCACCCAGGACTGAAATTTAATCTGAAGAAGCTGGTGCTTTTAGGTTTAACCTTCAGGTCTCTTGGAAGCCAGTCCATTGTCTTGGCCACAGATCCTGTTCCTGAGGTGGGTTGGATGATATTTGATGTAAATATGGGTTGGCAAAGCTGTGAAAGTGAAGGTTTCAAGCCTGTTGACTCCTGAGGAAACTGTGGCCTGGAATTCAGACCCTGTATTAAATCACAAGTTAAAATGCACTTTTAACGTGGGTACATGGTGCATCTCTGGTTGGTTACTACTTACAAAACCTCAGCAGGGTGACAGTCACCCTAAAAGCATGGCTGGGGCTGGATTAGCAATGGAGAAGGGCTACTCAGAGGCAAAATTGCCTGCAAACAATCCATGCCTGTGCAGGGTCAATTCAACATGTTCTTAAATGCTCAGTTTCCCCAGTACTTTTTTTGTTTCTCAAGGAAAAGAAGGTCCCTAAGATATAGAAGTCCCGGTGACAGCTGGTTTATTTCATTAAAAGCAAAACAAAAAAAGAGTTCTGGTTTTGTTTCAATTTTTTAAAAATGCATGGATTTCTCAAAGAAAAATGTAGACTGGCTCCTTAATTTTAATTTTTTTTTTTACATTAAAATTCTATTTTTATGGCAAACCCTAGGTTTTTAAACGCTAATAATAATTATTATTAGTGAAGCCTTTTGTAAAAAGATCTGTATGAGGGGAAAAAAAAAAAAAGTAAAATGGACTCCATACTTCAAGGTAAAAGCTTGAAATGACGCAGCACTCCAGATGACTCCACCAGATTTTCTTCCTGGTGGCAAAGTGTTTGTCAGGGAGTGAATGAGGGGATGTTTACCCAGGTGAGCAATCTGAGGTGCTGTAAGGAGTGAGGCAAAATGGCAAACACCCCAGCACTGCCAAGGCCACCACTAAACCATGTCCCTAAGCACCACACCCACTCATCTCTTGAGCACTTCCAGGGATGGTGGTTCCATCACTTCCCTGGGCAATGTTCCAATGCCAGACCACCCCTTCAGTAAAGACATTTTTTTCTATATCTAATTAAAACCTCTCCTGGCACAACTTGAGGTTGTTTCCTCTTGTCCTACCACTTGTCACTCTTCCAGAAGAAGAGACCAATCCCCACATTGCTACAGTATCCTTTCAGGTAATTAAAATTGCCCTCTTTTTCTCCAATGAAGAAAGGCAACTCTCTCCACTATCAGTAGCTCTGAGATCAAGATGCAGGATGAACCATCTCCTCTTTTTTCACAGCTGGAGGAACTCGGGTGACCTGCCCAGAGGCAGAAAGTAGGAAATGGCAGGGATTGATAGATATCATATATTTTCTGCGTTCACGTGTGTGTGCGTGTAGAGGGGATGGGGAGGAACTGGTCTCTCTTGCCTTTCAACATGTTGCAATCCCCCAGCCAGGCCCTCATGGCTCCCATCAAAGCCCACAGTTCCATATGTTACCACAAATTTTGGGTTTCCAAGGTAGACATTGCTGTGAAATTCCACAGGGTGGAAGGCGGTTATCCCTCACCCTCATCTCACCTGGTGGCATGGTCTGCACATGGGGTTTTCTGTTCATGCTGGGTGGCCATAGGAGGGGAAATCTGGACACACCAGCCCTGTGATTTTTCAGGGTGTAATTTTAACATTCCTGGAGTAAAAATTTGCTCACTTTTATTTCTTTTAGCCAATTAACAGTGACTCCAGGCAGGGTATGGAGGGGGTTTTGTTTGGGCTTTTTTTTCGAGGGGGGAAGTGTGTGTTTGGATTTTTTTTTTTTTTTTAGTGGTTAATTCCATGCTCCTACTGGGGGCTGGTAGGCAGGGAATACCACACACAGAGGCACGGGCTGCTCCTCACACCCCGTGTCACAGCCACCATTCCTGCAGACAGGGAAGCCAAAATGAAGCTGCCTAGGAAGCCTGTCATCACTGCTGCTAACCAGCTGGGAGCCATCCTGCCGAGCAGGGGAAGAGCCACCCCTGGCAGGGTGGGAGCCCAGCCCCAGCCCCAGCCCATCCTTGTGGGGAAGCAGAGCCTGCAGGGAGGACCTGGAGGCCATTTCTGGTGTGTGACGGTGCTCAGAACCCAAGCCATAACAGCAGCACTTTGAAAACAGAAAAGAAACCAAAGTGTCTAATATTGGGTCAAGCCAACGTCTATAAATCAACGTCTCTGAATTTATAAACTGTTCGTAAATTTAAGTGCTTTTTGGAGAGCTGTTTGTTATTATGTCAGGGGTGGGAAGGGGGGTGAGGGAAAGTACTTATATTCACTCACTGTCTCCTGCTCCGGGCTTGCTCCTACATTGTCTGAGTGGGGAGAAGGATCAGAAGATTTTGGGCACAGGGAGGATTTAGAGGGATGCTGCTGTTGTGCCCCAGAAGCACTTGGTGCAAGATGAGCAGAAAGGATGAACAAGATTGAAACCACATTTGTGCCTTTCAAATTCCCCATCTGTCTTTTCACTGGTTTAACCCTCCACCAGCTAACAGAGCTGTAAAACAGCCAGAGAGAATTTTGGTAGGAGGGCCTCAGCCATTACCTCCCCTTCCTGTCCCCCGGAGCCTTCAGGAGGGAGCAGAGGCACAAAATCATCTCAGCAGCTCTGAAGGCCCTTTTGCCCCAGTCTCAGAGATGTGGTGACAGTCCTCTGATTCTTCCTGAGTAAAATGATGTGGTCAAGGGGAATGAGATGCCACTGCTGTGGGTGGGAGTTGATAACCAGCTTTCTAGGAAAGAAAAAGAAGGAAAAAAAAAAGAAAAAGAAAAAAGAAAATACCTTTTCAATCTCACTCCACCCCTGGCTGAAGCTTCTTCTGAGGTTCCACTATATTTGGATAAGTTTTCTTCCCACCTCTATTCATTTTTGTTCCTTTCACCACCTGCTGTTTCCACAGCCAGGATAGGGCACATAAGTGTCCTGAAAGGAGTTGTCCCAGCTTGGTGGGAAGTAGGAAGCATTGGAAGGCCTAAGAGGGTGTGAAAAGTTTTGGCAGTTGTATTCACAAAATAAGACATTGTTCTGGTACAGTGCTGCTCATTCAAGTATCTCAATGCTTTGCACACATAAATGAGTTAAGACTTATAAAACACCTGTAGGGAAATGGTATCCTCCATTTTATAGGTGATGAAATGGAAGTACTGAGGGAGCTGTGGCCAGATTTCAAACCTGAATGCCTCCAGTTAAGCTTCTGAATCCAAACCAAGGCATTGAAATAAGAGTTCACAATCTATCAAGTCATGCTGATGTGAAGGGAATGGATCTGTGCTTAGTCAAACCCAGGCTTCCTGTTGAGCAATCTATCTTTTATAAATATAATATAATTAATAGAATATTATGTATATGTAAAGTATTATTATAAAATATATGCTCTACGACGACCCTGCTTGAGCAGGGAGGTTGGACTGGGTAACCCCTGCAGTCCCTCCCAACCTGACCCATTCTGTTACTCTGTAATTGTATAACCTATATTATTGATATATTGATCTGAACAGGCTGGAGAGATGGACTGAGACCAACAGTATGAGGTTCAGTGAGGCCAAGTGCCATGTCCTGCACTCTGGCCACAACAACCCCCTGCAGTGCTGCAGGCTGGGACAGAGTGCCTGGAAAGTGCTCAGTGGAAAAGGACCTGGGGGTGCTGGTGACAGCAGCTGAAAATGAGCCATCTGTGCCCAAGTGGCCAAGATGAACAGTGACACCTGGGCTGTACTAGGAACAATGTGGCATCAGGACCAGGGCAGTGACTGTCCCCTGTGCTGGGCACTGGTGAGGCCACACCTTGAATCCAGGGTTCAATTTGGGGCCCCTCGGTTCCAGAGGGGCTGGAGCATGTCCGGAGAAGGGAACAGAGCTGGGGAAGGGTCTGGAGCACAGGTCTGATGAG
Organism: Leptocoma aspasia; assembly: GCA_013399835.1. Classification (NCBI taxonomy): domain Eukaryota; kingdom Metazoa; phylum Chordata; class Aves; order Passeriformes; family Nectariniidae; genus Leptocoma; species Leptocoma aspasia. Next base: position 893,204 of record VXAX01002327.1, on the reverse strand, counting down.
GAGCAGCTGAGGAAGATGGGAAAGGGGCTCAGCCTGGAGAAAAGGAGGCTCAGGAAGGACCTTCTCACTCTCCACAACTCCCTGACAGCACGGGGCAGCCAGGTGGGGGTCAGGCTCTGCTCCCAAGCAGCAAGGGACAGGACAAGAAGACATAACCTCAAATTGCCATAATTTGAGGTTATGACATAACCAGAAGAGGGTCAGGCTGGACCTCAGAAAGAATTTCTTCACAGAAAGAGTTGTTAACAATTAGTCCATTCAAATGGGCTGCCCAGGGAAGTGGTGGAGTCACCATCCCTAGGAGTGGTCAAGAAATGACTGGATGTGGCACTTTGTGCTCTGCTCTAGTTGACACAGCAGTGTTTAGTAAAAGGTTGGACTTCATGATCTTGGAGGTCTTTTCCAACCTAAATGATTCTGTGATTCCATGATTATACAGATCAATGGAGACAAGCACTAGATACCAAGCATTTGAATTCTAGTATACAGGTGTGTGTTTGAAGGTTCTCTAAACCATGGGAATCTCTGTAGTGAAATAAAAATCCCCTTGGAATCTCACCTTGCTTCTGAACTGTGTAGAAATGCCTGGGAAGAACCATCTTCCTGGGAGCCCAGAGCTCAGGGATAGGCACGGTAGATATCAGTGTGTTTTCTGAAGACTGAGGGAAGTTAATAAAAACATTTTAAGAGCTTTAAAAAATCGGATTGGCATCATTTAAGTAGCTCTGGGCAAAGATTTGTGGTTAGTTATGTACTTCACTTGAACATAACTTGAGTCGAAGATGCTCATTTCTATATTTCATGTCCTGAATTGACTTCCAAGGCTTCTGAGCTACTCCAAAGCATAACAACTTTCCCTGCTCATGCATGTTGCAGGAATAACTTGTCATGGCCTGTTTGCCAGTGTTTATGTTTTTTTTACATTATAATGATTGTGTGATCTGGTGAATTTGATTTTTTTCATTGCTGTAGCACACATTGTCAGCCTCTCTAAGAAAATTATCTTTCTACACATGAAGGTACAAATCCATTTCAAGGTTTTAAATATTTTACTGTTCAAAATGTTTATGGTGACTCTCTAAGCTCTTTTGTGATCCTTCCAAGCAAGACTGTACTTAATGTGTAGGTTGGCAGCTTATCCAAAAATGCTGCTTGCAAACTCAGGTAGAGACTCAGGTACCTTGCTTGCTGGTACAGAACACTTGTGGGTTTGGTTTCAAGGTTTTAAATCAATTTCTTTCACCATTGGAAGAATCACAAGGACCAGCTCTAATAATTTTGGACATTTGAGGGTTTGAAGTGCCCTCAAAAGAGCCTGTGCTTACTCCTGGGGAGGTTTGTGAGTGTCTAGAGGCAGGTCATCATAGGGAAGAGGTATTTTGTGAAATACAACCCACACCTACTTTCATCGGCCTGTAATACACTCACTGATGAGCTAATGATCCATTATATATGTATAATCAGAAAATTCTAGAATCTGTAAGGGTGGAAAGACCTCCAGTATCACCAAGTCCAACTGTTAATTCAACACAGGCAATATATACCAGTTATACACTAAATGTATCAGCACTGACAATCCTGCCCTGGGTCCCAACTCTCAGCCCTCAGTCACAGGGTGCAGGGCATCCTCTCTGAGCAGTGCCAGCAATCCTATCACTGCAGTTCTGGGTTATCCAGTGGCTTTTCTCTGGGAAATAGCAAAGGTTGCTCACAGAGGAATAATCCCTTCTGCTTTCCGAAGCAGTTAAAGTGGAGATGACCCTGAGTGCAGAGATTGTTGTGTAGAGCCTGTCTTTGTAAAGCTGGAAAGACAGCAGGTAAGGGATCCACACACTCAGAGGTCTGTGATGAAATCATATTGCTGGGAACCCACCCAGTGTTGGGGACCTATCCAGAATTCTGGCTTGCTTATGTCAAAGAGAGTCCAGATGAGATGGAAGGGGCTGGTTTGCTCAGTTTGGAGCACACTGCTTGCAGATTTGGATATTTGGGGCTGCTTTACCAGAGCTGTATCTTCTCTTGACCAGGAAGATTAAGAATGCTATTATTATTTAAATTAAAGAAAAGGAAAAGGGATAAATTCTGGCATGGTTGTTTGACTCATGGTACTATGGAGTCACTAGGGCCATGTCTCCATCTGTTTCAAGATGCAGAAGCAAACCACTGCTTGGACACCATCTCACAAAAGGCTGTCTGGTGCAGAGGAAAGGCAGAGCTGCAGCCCTGATGGCTGCAATTCGACCTTCCTGATAGACTCAGAACAGGTTTTGCTGCTGACTTAACTGGTAGCACACGACAGAGCATGAATTTTCATGGAAAAGACACTCAGAAACTGAGTAGGAAGAGGCTGAAAGTAAAGTCAGGGAGACAGCTATTTGCAGAGATTTCCTCCTGACAGCATTGTCTAGTGACCCCAGCCAAAGGACTGCACATGAGTGAAAAAAGTGTCCAAGTCCTGTCTCCCCAGAGCAGCTCTGTGCAGCCCCATTTGCAAGGCACACTTGGTTCCAGCTTCTGCTGGGATAAAAGGTGAGTCAAAGGAAAATGGTGTCCAGAAGTTCAGAGCAACCCAGACAGCCCTAACCACATGACAGGCCCAGAGGGAAGTTTTAAACCACCCACACAACAGCTTGCACAGCTTGCCAAAAAGTCAAATCCTTCGGCTGGGGGAAAAATAGCTTGCATCTGGATTCTGTGTTTGAAGCCCATGGTAGAGGAAGAAGAGCATGAGGAGGAGGAGTGGGAAATGTGTTCTGCACAGGCCAGATTGCAGTTTGATTTGAAGCATAAAAGGAAGGAGTTTATTATTCTGATAGTAATAAGTCATTTCTCCCTATAAGCATAAAACAACCTTCTACGAGTGGCAGTTCAGCCAAGAACAGAATTAGGGCCATTCCTACCATGGTTTCAGCCCAGCCTGCCTTTATTTATTTTAAAAATAAAACACAGCTCTGTGTTTATTTCAATGGGTAGAGAATAGAGGGAGAAGTTCATCAGCTTCTAGTCATATGGGCTAAAAGCAAATCCTTGGCAGCTGGACCCATCATAAAGGGGATGGATATAAAACAAGCCAGTGTGCTCAGGTTAATGGTCAGGTACCTGTGCTTTGGAAAGGCAAAGCTGACCAAGTAATCTGGTCTTGAATTTTGGGCCAGCGGGTCAAAGTGTGGCTTATGTTTGTGGCACCGATATAGTGCATGATCCTGACTAAATCATTATTCTCAGTCTTGTTTTCTTCTATATGGTGACAGTTGAGAGACAGTGAAGCTTGTCTTGGAAAATCCTTGAGGACAAGGTATCCACATTGCTGACTCTAGCTGTACATTGGCCACACAGACTGCATATGGACTAGAAAATTGAATGGCATCAAGCCTTGGCCTAAGCACTGACTTGGTTGGCTGTGCCATTAAAGTGTTGAAATTGCCTCTGGAAAACTTTTTGGCCTAGAAAGTACTATCAGCAATTTTCAGACATGGTTAGGGAGTTAGCCCAAGCTTGGGACTACTCCTCATGGGCATTTTTGATGGGGTCATCATGTTCATTCAGACTGGAAAAGGCTCCAGGAAAACCTTATTTTGTGTCCTTTCAGTACTTAAAGGGAGCTCATAAAAAAGAGTGAAAGAGACTTTTTTACATGGGCAGGTGGTGACAGGACAAGAGGGAACAGTTTTAAACAAAAAGAAAATACTTAAATTCGCTATTAGGAAGAAACTCTTGACTGTGAGGGTGGTGAGGCCCTGGCACAGGTTGCCCAGAGAAGCTGTGGCTGCCCCATCCCTGGAAGAGTTCAAGGGTTGGATGGGGCTTGGAGCAACCTGGGATAGTGGAAGGTGTTTCTTCCCATGTCAGGGAATGGAACACGATGATCTTAAGATCCCTTCCAAGCCAAACCATTCTGAGATTCTCTGATTCTATGACTTAGGAGTTCAGACTTGAAGCAAAGATACATCCCCACTGTCCCAGGTAGTTTCAATGGTAGATTTAGTTATTAGAAATAATGTAGCCAAAATGTCCACAGACTGGTTAACAAGAGACAACCTGGGCCATTTGGTGGTGGCATGAGCTGTGGGATTCCTGACTTTAGGGCCACTAGGTCTAGTGGACACTAGAGGACATGAAAGGAAGGCTTAGGCCTCTGTTGGCTTAGGAGGCTGCACCAGTAACTTTATCCTGAAAATTGACCTATTCTGGTGGCATTTCATGCAACAATAAAGTGACATGTAGGCTGGTACACCTGTAGGCTTGGTGGCATAGCCAGAGCCTGTGGGGATGCAAGACAAAATGTCATTTCTCACTCTTTTCCTGGTACCTGTCATGCTCACATAGCACAAACCAGAGCCAGGGCTGTGGGAGGAAGATGCACGGTGATGCAGAGGATGAGGCGTTCTGCCTGTGGCTTCATCACCAGCTCCCTCTGACCTCAGGCAAATTACTTAACCTCATTGCTTCCATTTCCTCTGCTGCCACATGGGTCTAATAATACCATCACAGGATGGTTGTGAGCATTAATTAGCATATGTAGAGCACTTTGAAGATTAAAAGCTTTTAATGACTGCTGGGGATTATTAACGCTGTTCACGTTCAGTAAGTGTTATTAAAAAGAAACCAAATCTGAATGCTCTGCACTGAACCTCATCAGTTCCTGGGGCTTGAATGCTGGTGGAAGGACGCGATGTAATTCCTCAGTAAATTGCCCACAGGCTGAATTTATCGCTGGAAACCGCAATCCTGAGAGCTGGCCAGAAGAACCGAGCGTCTTCTGCTGTGACTCACCCCACCTTTCCAAGAGGGAAAAGAGGCAGTGGCATGGCTGCAACTGGGTGGCACATGCTTCTGAGCACTCCTGAGCTCATTGAGGAGATTGGGGATTATCTGTGGGTTGTTTAAAGTAAAAGCATCTGCTCCTCTTGGAGACTACCAAGATGCACTCAGTGCTGCCTGACTGAGGCGTAGGAGCTGGTTTGGGGTTGAGCAGATGAGGATGGTGTGCTGTGGGCAAGTCTAGCATGAGTGAAAGCCTGTGATAGGCCAAGCAAGCCAAAAAAAACCAAAAAAAACCCAAAAAAAAACAGGCAGAGGGATTTCATATAAATATGTGGTAAAATACTGAAACACAGACAAACATATGTTAATCGAATGGGCAAGAAGAAAAAAATAATCATTTCAATCTTCCTACTCTTGCCTTTACAGATGAAATGGAATATCTGAAAGGCTGTCTTTTTCTTTTGATCTCTTGCTTTTACTTGAAAATGCTGCTGTGCATGAGGAGTGGTGCTTGTGCTGTAAGGGCTGGTGCTGGAGAGTGTGCAGGTCTGAGTGCTGTGGATTTGCAGTGTGATTGCAATGCACAACTCAGTTCTGCCTCAGTTTCCTCCCCTGCCTGATGAATTTACAACACATGTCAGCCTTGCACTGCCCTTGACTTTCTAGTGTGTCCAAGTGCTTCCATGTAGCTTGTGGGTGATGCCAAGAATAGCTTCTCTTTCCTACATGCTTAATTACTGAGGACAAGATGTTGGCATTCCACAGTGACTCAAGGTAGGACCAGGATTTAGTTCCACTAAGACTTAGCCAGCAGCTTTCCAAGCAGGTTATCAGTGAGAATGAGTTGCTGGCTGATTGTTTGTTATGGGTTTTCTCAATTTGAGGTGCAATTGAAATAATATTATTATTACTACTATTATAATTACAATTATCTTTATTATGATTTATATTATTATTGGTTGCACTGATATTAATATTACTATGACTATGAGAACTCTTTGTTTTCTCCTAAAAAATTTTTTTTTATCACAAAAGAGAGACATAGCTGTGCTTGCATGTGGATTTTTGCATATCTATTTAATGAAATATGTTTATTTTATACAGCTGAAATAATTTCCCTTTACAGATAACAGTAACAAATAATTCTAATCATTGCAGTGGATTTTTTTCCACATCCCTTGGTTTTTACACTATATCTCATGGCTTTTCTTGTGGCTCTACAAGGAAGATAGGCACTAACATCCACATCACAGAGATGCTGATGCATGAGACAGAGCCCATCACCAGTGCCCAGACATCAATGCACAAATAAGTCCCAGTGCTTCAGCTTGCCATAAACCAAATTAAACATGTTCTGTGCCCCTGCAGGGTTCACAGACACAGAAAGTAGGGGAGTGTCCAACTCCATTTTGTTACACTTGGAGAATACTCCCAGATAACCCAGCATGAGCCACCACTTGGAAAACCGCACCACAGTTTAATCAATAATTCAAGATTCTATGAGCCAGCACTGCTGCCATAAGCAGCAGATGCACAAACATCCCTCAAACTGAAAATTCTCCCCGAAATCTGCCCTTATTAAGAAAAAATAAGAAACCTGACCTCATTTAATAATGTCAGAAGAGCAGACAGGAGACATTCCGGAGTCAGTCCTGAAAATCAGGTAGTTTTTTCAGCTTTAAAGTGAAAATGGCATAGGATGGCTGTTGTGATGTTGTGTGGAATTATACCATGACCCTCCTGGAAGGGATTTTTGAAAATCTGAGAACAAACACAAATATTTTAATGGACAGGTCTTTTAAATTCAATTTGATTTCCTAAATGTCTTGTTCTCCTTGGCCCAGCTTCATCCTATCCCTCTGAAGCAGCCTTTTTTCCCACCCAAGACCCAAATAGCCCCTTGAAAGTATTTCTTTTTTTCACTGGTGATGCAGGAAACCTTGGCATTATACCACCAACAAAGATTTCTCAGTTGAATGCCAACTGTGTTGTGGGATCCCACTGAAGCCAGTAGTTTCACATTTGTGGAAAAGGGATTTAAGACCTGTTGTGTTGTCATCAAGGTCTTCCTTTTTCCTTCTTTGGCTCTCAATCTGGTGGGAGCTTCTTGAACAAGATAGTGTTAAACTGCTCTTACCAGCCTGTGGGTGCCTTGCCTACAGAAGCACAGCTCCTGATGGACATTTAATCTCATGGCAAGTTTATTCCTATCCCTGGAGACACTGAAAAATGAAGGCTCCTCTGCCAGCTGCTCTCATCTCCTTTCATGGTGGGACAAGAGTGAGAATTCTCAGCTATTTTGAGTACAGTCCTTTGGAGAAAAGGCTTGCAAAATCTGGTGGTGTGAGTGGTGCCTCCCCCTGTGCATCTGGTTTGCTTTTCTGAATCCTCACAGGGATGTGAAGAGGGATGGAAGACTGGGGCTGCAGCTCTCAACAAGGGACATAGAATCATGGAATGGTTTAGGTAAGAAGGGACCTTCACAATCATCCTGTTCTCAGCCCCTGCCACAGGCAGGGTCACCTTACACTAAAACAGGTTGCTCCAAACCCCATCCAACCTGGTCTTGAACACTTCTAGGGATGGCGTGTCCGCAGGTTCTCTGGCAAGCGTGTCCCAGTGCCTCACCAGAGATGGGCTGCTGCTTCTCCTTCTGCAGTCAGCCCAAGGTCACATAATATCTGAAGCCCACTCTTCTTGTTGGCAGCAACCAAGGTGCTTTCTGCCATCTTCAAAGACTGTGGCACTAAGTCTGTCAGAGCTCAGATGTGTCCTTTTCTTTTTTAATCCTTTTGGTAATTTTTGTCCTCTCTCCCACCCCACCTGAGGGTGACTTTTGAAAAGCTCCTGTCTCTGAAGCTTGTTGCTTTCCCATGAGAAGGAACCATATCACACCAAGGGTTGTTTTCAGCAGGTGAGTTGCAGAATGGAAACAAGCTGCCAGAGGAGATGGAGGGATGCTGGTGTTAAACTGAACAGGCTTGATTCTGAACTCACACTGCCTTTGCACTGCTCTAAGACAACTTGAATGGAGTGTTTTTCTTGATTCATAATGATGTCAGTGAGAAGAGAAACCGAACAGACTCTAATTTAATCCCAGGCTTTGGCAAGAACCTCCATCTCCCTTTAATGAGTGGAGGTCCTTTTCATTAGGCTCCCAAAGACCCCGGTGCTGGGTGCCAGTGCAAAACCCGAGATAGGCAGACGTTTATGTAATGGCAGCAGGCAGAGTGTCTTAGAGAAATGGAAAAGGCATTTTAATCGTGGTATTAGGTTAGATTCCACAAGACAGTATGGAAGGCATCAAGATGCGAATGCCATAACAATCTGGAGTGTGTTACCACTGCATTGATCTAATATTGCGATGTAGTAATAGTAATTTCAGGGATATCTTGCAAAAATGCACTCTGAGTTACAATGGAAAAAAATTAGGGGGGAGGAGAGGAGGAAGAAAGGAAAAGTTAAAGCCTGTGCAGCTGCTAACAGGGGAGCAGCTTTGTATCGGTGCTCTGAGCTCCAGTCTGTGCTGTTAATCAAGAGCAGTGTCCAATGTTTCCTTGGAGAAGCCAGGGCTGTAAAAAATAAGAGCTGAGTTGCCCTCTCTAGTTACTCATTTATACACAAATCAAATGAGTGTCCATTATTAAGACATCTCTGGGCTCAGCAGCCCAACTAAAAACAAACATATGGTTACTCTCCATGGAATGGTGGAGAAACTTGGTTTGGGAAGAGACAGGCACAGCCAAAGGAAAGCCTCTGCTCCCAGTCCACTTCTGAGCAGCAGGAGACTTGGTGGTTGCAGAGGGGTTAATGAAAGACACTGTCTGAGCTCAGCTCTCATCTCAGGGGTACGTCAGCAGCAATGATCTACAGAGAGGTAGAAACATTTCACCAGCACCAGGCCTGATACTGCCAACAACACTTTGGAATAGGCCTGGCAGTGTGTTTGGAAGGGTTGTTCCCACACTTGGAGCCTGTATCCACAATAAACCTCATCTCTGAATACATTATGCATACATTTGTATACATTGCTCTGTAGAGCCAGTACCACGCTCCATAGAAATACAGAATGGTTGGGGCTGGAAGGGACCTTAAAGTTCATCGAGTTCCAAGCACTCATGAGAAGCATGAAAGCAACTTGAGTTTTGTTTGCCCATTGATCCCATTTGCCTTGGTAGCAGAGAACATGGTGTAATTTTGGGGAACAACTCTTCCTAAGTGTGCCTGATGCCGTGGTTGCAAGGGCAGCTGGGAGCAATGCAATGTGCACAGAGGTGGCAAGACACGTTCATTTGGCTCTACAGGTGGCCATGAAGATGCCCTGAGGTAGTGAAGCATCCAGAGCTGGATAACATGGTCTTGGGACATCTCTTGAGCTGCTCTAGTGCAGACACACTTGAAGAGATTGAAGAGCTTGTAAAAGAAAAGGCTGCTGATGTAGAAGGCAGGGAGTGTGGTTGGAATGTTACAGGAGCCTTGCTTGGATTCACACTGAAGTAGATACAAGGCGGTGAAGTCACAGGGTCATAGAATCACAGAATCATTACAGTTGGAAAACTCCCAGCTCCCTCAGTTGCTCCTCATTAGACTTGTGCTCCTGACCCTTCCTCAGTTCTGTTCCCTTCTCTGGACACCCTCCAGCCCTTCAATGTCCTTCCTGAACTGAGGAGCCCAGAAATGGACACAACATTTGAGGTGTGGCCTCACCAGTGCCCAGCACAGAGGGACAATCACTGCTCTGGTCCTCTTGGCCACACTAACGCTGGTACAGGCCAGGTGCCACTGGTCTTCTTGGCCACCTTGGCACAGTGTTTTCATTATGGTAGGACCCTTGGATTGACTCTCCTGGCCTTCACTGACTGATGATACCCAGAATGGCCACAAATCCTTTTCCTTCTGATCTAGGGGGCTAATAGGATGTTAGGTACACATGGCAAATTATTCGCACCCTTTATAACAGAGCCAGCATGATCCAGAGTGGGATATAAAGGGCCTTGAACTTCACAACATCTATTGTCTTTTGTTTTATTTTTCATACCTGTCATACTTTTATGTCCTTATTACTGTCCAGACCAAGCAGAGGGAGAGAGTTAAATTTTTTAGGAAGATAGGATTCTTTAATTCCCTTTCAACTTCCACAGAAGAAATAGCCATGCAGTTATTAGTGAAATGCAGAGGTGTTGTTTAAGACAGCAGAACTAATTGTTTAGGAAAAGAAATAGGGGTTAGGAACATAAGAAGGAGAGACATGAAATGATTGTCTGTAAGACACAGAGTTTGACTTCTAGGAAGTTACTTAAATGTAAAGTTAAACTCTGCCTAAAAATGCTAAATAAAATTTGGTTCCTTATCAACCTTGAAAATCAAAACTTGGCTTTATTCCATTTCTTATTTTGTCCTTTTTATTTAAGATTTGAGCCTCCACTCAGTGAAAGAGTGTTAAGCCAGCCTTTCCCTGCTGAGTTGCAAAGAAAGAGCTGCAGCAAGTGGGATCCTATAGGTAGTACACACAGTAAAATGTACAAAAGATGTAGATATAATTTGATATCACATGTTTAGAAAACATAAATATGGTGAAAATTATAACAATGGGGTTTTTTACCCCCTTAATTTTAAATCCTCCATAAGAACATGTTTGAAATAGCTGAAAAGTCAGGAAGTTTCTCACTCTTTGCACCCTGCAGGATGCTGCAAGCTCTGAAGCGATGTTGCCACCTTGTGGAACAGGAAAAAACTCTGTTCCTTTACGGGAAAAAAAAAATTACCAGCTTTCCCTCCTTGTACTTTCTGCCAAATTAGAAAGAAGAATCCTGTGCCTTGGGAGGAAAGGGGCCGATGGGCTGAGGATGTGCTGGGAAGGAGCTGGAATTGGAGTGCCCACATCTCCACTGCTCAGTCTCAGAAATAAGTATATTGCCTTTGATCTTCTTATTTTTATTTCCCATGCTCTGCACTCAATTTTTTTTTTTCCTTTCTCAAGGACTGGTCATCTGCCCACTGTCTTGCAAGCAAAACTTGTAATTTTCATAAAGTTCCATGGATTATCATTCTGTAAGAAGCAAAAAGAAAGATCCCCTGGCTTTTATGCTCTGTGGTCCTGAGTCCTTGCACAAGAAAAGCTGCCACTGACTTAGGGCAGACTTTTGTCTGGTTTCTGAAGCCACACTTCTCCGTGAGATTCATAAAGGAAACCTTCAAAACCTATGGGTACATGCCCAGCTTGTGTGGGCCAACGCTTTGGAGAACACACATCACTTTTATGCTCAGGAAATCAAAACTGGGCACAGGGAAACGATCACTTTAGCTTTCAAAAAGAGTGAGTGCCTGACCTGGAATTTGCAGTATTTCATTTCAGTGTGGAACAACGTGATGGAGAGATTTGGCTGTGTTTGGCAGGAGGATGCAAACCTGTATCACCAGGGGCAGCTGCTCCATCACAGACGCCGTCGCTGGCTGAAGAGCAAAATCCAGATTCCCCACATCTTTACACTCTTTCTTTCTCTTATGGCACCCAGGGCTGACCTGCAGAGTGAGGAATTTAAGGGAGGTTCTCAGAAAATGTTCATGCACAGAGGGGTTATCCTACTTTTTCTATTAAATTTTAGCTTTCCTGAGCTACTCTGTCTCTCCAGGGAAATGGGGCATAAGGTTTCGTATCTACCAGTAGGCCCTAAACACACAGAAATTATTACTATCAGGAATTCTAAAAACTTTTTTTTTTCTTAATAACAAAATTTTTTCTCTGACAAAATGGTAGTTTTAATTTGAAGCTTGTTTTAATTAAAAAATGGGAATTTGAGTTTTCAACATATGCCCAGATGCTAGGATCTACCTGCATTCCATTATTTCTTTTTTCTTCCATTTTCTCCTGCCTTTGCTTCTTTTTTGCAGTGGTGAAACAAGGTAAAATACAATACAAAATAAAATATTAAAATAAAATAAGACAATTTAAAAATAAAATTAAACAAAATAAACCACAAAACAAAATTATAAGAGGGATACAAAAGTGTTGCGAGGGAAAAAGAGGAAATATTGATAAAAGCATGCTTTAACTCTAGTAGTTTTAGCTCTGCTCCTAAAATAAAATAAAAAATAGTCAAGACTTCTTTTTTTTTTTTTTTTTTATGAAAACTCAGCACTGTTTCTGTTTCTGGTCAGCACTATTTATAAGTGATCACCGCTGAATCGTTCAGCCTCTGGCAACGCCGGCATCTGACCGGCGGTGGGTAAACAGCAGCTCCCGTCATACAATGTGAGTCACAAACTTCCATTTACAAAATATGTTTACCCCACTGTGTGCTTGGGCATGAATGCTACCTTCTTTTTTGTCTCCAGGTCTGGATTTCCCCTCCAAAGGCTCCTGGAGAGCCCTAGGAGCTCCAGCGCTTCCCGCGTACGTGCGTGTGCGCACACAAACACAAACGTGGACACAGAGGCTCCCACCTTCCCACTGGGATGTGTTTTAGCAAGTTATAAATCCAAACCCATCCCAAGAAAGGAGGTCTGGGCAGCATGGCAGTCCAGCTTCGTGCTGCCTACAGCTCCGAGACTTTGGCGTTAAAGGAGCAAGGGGGAATTGGTGTTTTGGGTTTATTTTTTAAAAATAACCAAATTAAATGGTTGAATATTGAGATCTAGGCCACCCCAATGAGTTAAAGGCTGATCCAGTTGATAAAAATACAATGCCCCTATAAGCTCCTCTTTGGTGGCATTCAGGAGTGCTGGGGCCGGAAACTGAAAGTTTTCTGCCAATGCCCACTCCTCTTCACCCAGCACAGCCCCAAAATCCTCATTCCCACCTGACGCATTGCCAAACCTCTGCGTTACTCCCATCCTAGCAAGCAACCAGGATAGGAACTCCAAATGTGCCTCCTCCCTCCCCTCCCCATATATTTGCCCACCTTGAATCACCTTGAAGTATCACCTTGAAGTGCCATGGATGTTTCCAACAGAATCAAAGCCGGGCTCCTGTCCACACCAGTCCAGCACTGGAATAAACACATCCCTTGAATGGAGTCAGATTTGTCTAGAAAGGGTAGTGAAAGAAGGAACCTTCAAGGCTATATAACTTTTATGTGTCCCTCTCTTTTAGATCCTAGGGAAACAAATTTATCTCCAGACCCTTCGCTGAAAGAAATGGATTCACAGAAATTTTGACCTGGAGCGTAGTTTAATAGTAATGATAATTTCTTGTAAGGTCATATTTTACCTGGAATCAAGTCAATGTCTGTAAAAATGCTGTAATGAATTCACCAAATGATTCCTGGAATTTTTTCTGCTGTTTTTTTTCTACAAAGCAATTCTGGTTTGCAAAGACAGATGCAAGTCCTGGCAACTCAAGTGACAAAGCATTGAAAGGCACAGTAGGCAATTTCATGGTCAGTGATATACTTTTATTTTAAAATCACGGTGGAGAACTGAGAAAAACACAGACAAAGTTTGCAGATTAGTGTAGAAAAATGCTTGTGGGCAGCTAAGGGAGCCTGAAAGGTGACCTTGTGCCTTGAGCCATTAACTCTCCAACAGGTGCAATAGGGTGCAAAGGGGTGACCAGTTTTACCACTCCCAGTCTCTGGTGCTACTGGCAGCTGTGTGAAATTTCCCCAAAAACTGTGTGAGTGTCAATAATCTGGAGTTTGAGCAGTGATTCTGCAGGTTTTAAGCTTTCCCTTTCTCCCTCCCACCCTAGCCCCATCATTCCCCTGCAAGCACGACAACCCTTTTCTGAAAAAAAGGACTGAAAATGCCAGAGTTTGGACTATAAGATTTTTCCTCTGGACCAGTGAAGTGTAAGGAAGAAAAAGAAAACACCACTTACCAGACAGGAAAAATTTAAATCATCAAAATGAAATAAAACAGAAGCTGGGCAAAGCTGTTTTTAATGAAGACCATTACAGAGAGAGATGGTGTTTTCCTTCCCTCTGTGTTTGTGTGTGTGCAAACCGTTTTCTATCCAGTCACAATCAGGGAGCTGAAAAATCTGTCTTTAATTGCAGATGTTGTAAAAATAATCACATAGGAGACTAAACTAGCATTAAAAATGTGAATTCTTGACTTGTTGCCTTGGCGTGGAACATCTTTCTATTGAACTGCTTATAAAGCAGTAAACTATGAGTCAAAATTTCTTCGAGAAGATGCCTTTTCTTGTTATGGTTATTTTACTTCAGAGGGTGTTTCTTGGCTTTGCCAGAAAAAGGAGATGGTGGGGAATGTGTGCTCTGTCTTAAAAGACGGCTTTGTTTTTAATTATCCTCGCTGCAAAATACAGTGAGATCTTTCTGCCTCCATTTTTTTTAGTTCAGATAAAATTCTCAGCATTTCAGCATTTTTTTCCCCTCTGCAGCTTTTTCCCATTTGAACTGTTATTTATTACTTCTTTACTACCTTTCACGCAGTTAAATGAAAATCTTGATGCTTAATGGTGAAAACACCCGAAAGGAATTTAATTTTATTTTCAGGGTAATGTTGCCCTCAAAAGAACAATCTACCTCCAAACAATGAGAAATTGTTTCTCCAATCCCACCTACCCTCCTCCTCCTTCCCTGAGTTTTCTGTTGAGTTTCGATCCCGCTAAGGGAAAAGGGGTATTTTGTTAGTTTGAAATCAGATTGCTGTTGCCTTTTTAGTACCTTTATAAATCCAGGAACATTAGCTGAAATGAAGTCTGGTGCAAAATGTTTCCTTTCTATGGGACCTAACACATTGAAGGGTGCCAGTAGGTGGTCACTGTTCATAGACTTTAAAATGCAGATTAAGTCCAGCTGAACTGTGCCAAACCTTGTTCAACCCCGCTGAAGTCCAAAATAAATTCACACCTCCTCATTTCTGTCCTATTAATCAATCAATTCAAGAAACTGCAGTCTGTGGTGGGTATCAGTCAGAGACTTGTCTGTTCACTTGGGCTGATGCACAGAATAAATGTTTTCATATATTTTAAAATTAATTTTATTTCCTATGTCTATATTTTTAATTTTGTTTTCTTTTGCAAGAATGCATCTGTGACTACCTGTTGTCAGGAAGACCATAAATTTCAAAGTTAAAATAACATTATATTCCAGTATTTGTTTTTCAGGGGAAAAAATCAAAATAGCAATCTAAAAAAAATAAAGAGGAAACTGTGAACCCTGCTTAGTATAAATGTACAATAATAAGATTTATTTTTACTTTGGCTGTTTGAAACTTGTCTAAGTTTATGCCAACAAACATAACTAGAGTCCTAGAATGATCATAATCCATCCACACCAAGTACAAAGAAGGGTTTCTCTTTTTTATGTAGACTTGACTTTCCAAAGTCAAATTGTTATGTGTGGTGAAGGCAGTATTAGCTAGTATTAATAAGCTCTAATTCTTTGCACTTTTAATATTCAGATTTGCACAGAGCAGTGAGATAAGGAGCCCCAAGGAAAGGGAAGAAATGTTCTCTCCATTTTGTACCCTGAAACTAAGGCACAGAGAAGTTTAAGCAAAATCTGGTGCTGAGGGAGAGGCAAAACAAGCAACAAGATTCAGATGCTTTCTCGTTTCAGCCATGGAATGAAAAAATTCCTTCCGCGTTCAAAAAAAAAAAAAAGGAAAAAGAAAAAAATCAAGCAAACAAACACAAAAACTCCACCAAACTTACTTTCAACTTTTCAGCCATTATTCTGTGTCAAGATACTTTTTATTTCACTGTGAAAGGTTAATTTCTTAAAAATACTTTGCTGTGGGCTTTTGTTGACAGCTTTCGAAAAATCTGAGTGGTCAGACTGGCTTCCCAAACTCTACATCCCCTTTTATTCCTTCAGAGATTTCTAATAAATGTATGACTCCTGACTTTTGAGAAATTTGGTGCTGCATTCCTTTTATCAGATCTACTGTCTATTAATTCTGCTATTTCGTAGAATCACAGAATGATTTGGGTTGGAAGAGACCTTTAAACGTCACCCAGTCCAAACCCCCTGTGATGAACAGGAACACCTTCCACAAGATCAGGTTCTTCAGAGCCCTGTCCAATCTGACTTTGAATGTTTCCAGGGAAATTTAATACAATGTCTACCAACGTGCATTAAAGAGAAGGTGGAATTTTATTTGGCATTCCCAAGATTATGTTTGGAGCTTTTGGAGATATCTTTATGGCTGCTGTAGTCTTCTCCTCTAGCATGGGGTGCTATGTAAGTGTTGGATCCCATATCACAATTAATAAGTTTTATGTTTTGTACGTGAATTTCTTCAGAACTCACACGTGAATGATGTCTGATCTTGGCCATTTCTTACTGCTAAATTTTATTGGCTTGTTCTAAAATTTCTGCTAACAGCACTTCATCTTGACACAGTTCTTGAGCTTAATCCAACACAGAGGAACGTTTTGTTGCAAGAACCTTTCACTTCTTCTTGACAAAGAAGAGTTGAGCTTTTCTGCTGTGTCTCATCTTGTCTGAAAACTGTCTTTTCTTTGAATAAATTGTTATTTCTTTGAGCTCTCATACAGGCTGGTTTTCAAATAAAAGCATTTAGAACATTTTCTTAAGGTGTTTTTTATTGGTTTCGGCAGAGGTTTCCTCAAATTATTTCTTGTCCTGCTTTATTAATGTATTAATATTTAACCTAATATAGTATGTTCTTCTCTTTTTCCTCCCTTTTATAAAAAACCCCCTTCTTTTAAAAGGAGATAAAATCAGAGGAAATTTTAGGGAGAATTTTAGTTGATCAATATTATAAATCATTATGATACCTCATTTTTGAAAGTCTCCATAGCAACCGCTGTCATTTGAGCCTTTTAGCTGTGCCTTTCTATTTCTTAAAAAAACTCCTGACCTCCTCATTTTCAAGTGGTTTCATTCTTAAAGTTAAACATTTCAGTGGCAGATACCTTTACTCTTGCTTTTTTGCATTATGGATGCTATGTCTTGCTGAGACTTAAACACACATATTCAGCTGTTCCTGTTAGTCCAACTGTTTTTATAGCAGTACTGCAGAAATCTTTGTAAATGTAACATTACCCATAATATTTTAGGACAGAAAGAAAATGTTCACCATAATGATGGTTATTAGAGGATCTATTTGGGAAAAAGAAATATTTTTAAGAAGAAAGTGATTGAAAAAAATACTTTTTTATCCTCTTTCTTCGGAGAAGAATGAAAAAAAAGAAAAGAAAAAATATTCAAATACGAAACCCCTCTCTTAGCCTTCTCAGTTAAATTGAAATACGACTTTCCCAGCTGCACCAGGAGAGATTTAGATTAGATATTAGGAGAAAAATTCTTCACTGAAAGACTGGTCAGTCATTGAAATGGGCTGCCCAGGGCACTGGTGGACTCACCATCAATGAAGGTGTTCAAAAGGTGGGTGGATGTGGCACTTGGGGACAAGGTTTAGTGATGAATATGATGGTGAATGGTTGAACTCCAAGATTTTAGAGGTCTTTTCCAACCTTAATGATTCTGTGAAATCTGGAATTGTATGTGGAAACCTCTGTGGGAAAGGAATGACTAATCATGGGTGACTTTCTTGGCTACAACCTGTCCCTTGCTGTCCCCAGCTGCCTGGACACAGAGGTGCATATAAATGTGTGGTGGCCTTCAGCAAACCTGGGCTGGCTCCTAGACCAGATTTCTGCGCTTGGCTCAAGCCTAAACTGAGAAATCTGCCAAGTCTTCATTGACACCTTTCATGTCATGTCACGTGAGCAGATGCAAGCTCAGGTGGAGGAATTTGGACAGGAAAAGTGATGGGGAGATAACTGAATACTGAAAAGGGAACTGCAGGGCCAGGAAGGGGTTTAGCAGTGAGGTTCCTTAAGGAGTAGTCAGCATTTCCTGATGGCTTGTGTACATATGGGAGGAGAATGCCATGGCTGGCCACTGAGAAAAACTGGAGGAGAGTCAGTATCAGGCAAGGGAATATAAAGGTCACTGGGCTATAAACATGCTGCTGGCCTTCAGCTGGGATGGAGCACTGCTCTGCTCTAACATGCAAGGAAATGAAGTCTCTGTTTTATGATCTGCTCTCCTGTACTTGTGGGGTCCCTCTGGCTATACAATGCTGAAAGCCAGGCTGGAACCAGTGGGATGGCTTCCAGAGCCATTCTTGCATGCCATGAGTGTGAGGAAACCCTCCCATCCGAAGTGCAGTCACAGAGCACCAAACCTGCTGCTTTAGTCATGTCAGGGAGCCTCTGACTCCACTGGCCTCAGGTACCCTCAGTACCTGCAAACAAAGTGGTTAATACCTGTTAACCTGTGGTTTCACTGAGAAATTGCTTGCACTGTGTGTTGAAATGGTCAGGCTAAAAACGGAGGGAAGAAGCTGAAAGGTTATTTGGGGGCAGCAGTCCCATCAAACCAGTGATTTCCTACTTGGTGGTGATCACGAGTATCAGCTTATTTTATGGTATGTGTGAGGAAAATGTAGTTGTTGCAGTGTGTTATCAGCAAGAGCTGCTCAGACATGCTTGTGGTTGGGCTGGGGGACCGATGCTAATAATTCAAGTTATCCCCATTCAAGCTTTAAAATCCTTCTATTGTGGTAAAACTGAAAGCCTCAGGAAATGTTTGCACAAACTCAGCAAGAAGGGAAGTTATCACCAGTTTCAACTCTCAGTATAACTCACGTGCTAAAAATGACTAATGCCTGTAGATACATGGGGCTCTTATTCAAGGACACTTATCTGTTACACAGTTCTTATCCTGCTGCCAACCAAGGAAACTGTCACTGATTTGAGTGGTAGAATAATCTAAACTGTTCAAATAATTTACTAAAATCTCAAAGCCTGTAGGGTCCCATATGATGGTTATTTATGTCTATTGGTACCAAATTGCCACCAGCTTCCATTATCTTAAGTGGCAGCTTAAAGCCCTCAGTGCATTTGTTTTAAATCACACCAATTAAGGAGGACAGTGCCATTATCCCCACTTTTCAGGTGGAATAGGAAGCTGAGTCAAAGCTTTATTAGGAACCTCAAAGCTATATTAGGAACCTCACACTTGTTAGGTGGAGAGGAGGAGTGTAAACAAAGAAACAAAAAGTCCTTGTGCAAGTCCTTGTGGAAATTTCCTACAAAGCAGAGCAGCAATGAATCAAACATAGTCCTCCATCTCTGAGAGCTGTGATCCCTAAATCCTCTGGTGCAGGATCTCAGCCCCTGTGAATTGTCCAAGTCTATTGTTAAATAGACTTGAATCTGCATCATCAGACTCCATGAGACCCCAATGACCCGAAAGCCTGCTCTGTTCTCTAAGAGAACAAAGCAATGACAAAGAGAGGGGTAAACACCTCTGCATGCCTAAAAGCTTGGAGGGAGGAATTCAGATTTTGTTAAATAAATAGAATACTTGAATATTAAAAATATTTATGCTTCCTCATTGTAAGGCAATACAATCTATCCCTACCTGTAACTTATCTTTGAAACTACAGGAAAGATGCCAAACTGAACCCATGAAGAACTAAACCCTACAGTTAGTTAAAGAAAAGGTATAGAGAAAACAAGAGCTTTGTGCAGATCCTTGGTTCCTGTTTAAGCAAGGATCCCTGCCCCCAGTCAAACCATTTTCAAAGCACAAAGCCTCTATTTGGCCTGATGAAAAGGGCTCCTTGCCTGATCTGAAGAATTATAAGGCTACTCAACAACTAGACTGTCAGCTTTTGGCTTTAAAATGAGATTTCTTTCCCTTTATTTAAAAAAATATATACAAATTTTATGTAACTGTGACTATGTTTCTTAAAACTGCACATAATCTTAAAATGGAAATACACCTTGTCCACAAAATTTGACAGGATGAATTACAAATTGGCCATACAATTTGTTAAGTGTTAAACATTTTTGAAGTCGTTGTGTATCCCCTTGGGTTTGACTATTTTTATATTCTGCAAGATGTTTCCAAAGTGAGTGACATCTTTTGGGGATCCTAGAGGACTGCAAGGTGCCTGGACTCAAATCACTCCTCCAGGTCCAGACTGACCTCAGTCTTCTCACCTCTGTGATGAGAAGAGGGGATGTCTCAGTGCAAATCTGTTATTCCGTTTCCTCCTGGGTCTGGACATATTCATGGTAGACAAATTATCTGATTCTCAGCTACTGCATCCCTTAGCTGTGACCATCTCGTCCACATCAACACATTCTGCCAGCACACATGACCACAGAACTTCTGAACAATTTGCCAGGTCTGATATTCCAGATAAAAATTTCAGTAGACTGAGCAGTTTTTCACTGGCACATAAAGAAGTAAGAAGAAATCTGATATTCATTATCTTTTATCACTACCAGTCTTGTCTGGACATAAAAAGCTCTATAAACAATGGTCAGTCTGTGGATTGTCTTAGCTAATGTATCATCATTACTTCAGCCTTAGTCTTCTACCATCAGTGATAAGTAGGTCTCCAGGAAGAAACAAAATACAGTGCCAGAAATAAAAACAAAAGATTCTGAAAGCCAAAGCAATTTAAGGATCAGTCTTTAAAAAAAAAAAAAAAAATTAAAAGATTACCAGGAAGAGGAGACAGCTGTTGAGCTCAGCTGGTCACACCTGAATCTCATGAAAGACATGCTGGAAGAGGATACTGGTCAGCTAAAGAAAACTTAGCAGCTTATTGTAACAGGAAAGAGTACTGAGAGACAAGAACAATGCAAATGTAAGAAACCCATTCCATACAAAGAGGACTAAGGTGAAATCAGTGAGTTGCAGGCTTGCAATAAAGTTAGATTTTGAAAGTAATAGGCGAGGTCTTGGAGGCATTAGCAGAGGATGAGATCACAAAACATCTGGAAAAATATAAGCTGATATAAAGGAATTGGGAGAGTTTCTGGAACAGAAAGTCATGTCTGACAAAACGGATGGAATTTTTGGAGGCAGATGAGAAGTGACATGATGGGTTCTAAGTTCTTCACAATTTTATGATGGTGCTTAGCCCTTTGCCAGCCAGTGAATGTAACTGTGTATGATAAATGGTGGAGCACATCTTCATGAAATAAATAGAAGCCTTACACTGTGATCTGGACGAGACCAAAGTGGCAAAAGAGACAGATTAAAAAGGAAAAGTTTTTATGGAACAACCCAGTTTATGCTGCTTCCTGGATCTTGTTCCTGAATAATGCTCAGGCAGCAAAGGTGTCAGAGGAAAACTGGAAAGCAATGACCAGAGGCCAAATCTGACCTGAATGGTCTTTTCCATTCTATTTTGTACATTCATGCTTCAAGATCATCATCCTTTCTTTTTTATTTCTAACAGGTGTCAATGTTCTTGTTGCACAGGCCCAGGGCAGTCTGTTGCTTTGAGGTGAGGTCTCTGAGTAGCCTGAAAATTACTTTTTTTGCAGGAGCTGTTTAAATCACAGACAATGCTCAGTTGTGGAGAGAGCTGCTGAGCTGTGTAGAGACAAAAGCTCAGATCCAGGAACATGTAGGACCTGGGAGGTGGGGAACCCAAAATTCAGTCTGTGTGTTTCCTGCTGAAAAATTCCAGTACCTTCCTCCAAGAGGTGTGCATAGCATAACCACAGAGAGAGAACTGATTTTAGAAATGCAGCTTTTAGATTCTTAGGAGGAAGACACTACCTCATCTTTGTTACCTCTGTCTCTAAAGCCCTCTTGAGAAAACTTTGGTGAAAACAAAGTCATATAGACTTGGGAAAGGTTAGAACTTGGATCACAACAGAATTTGAGAGGTACATACAAGAGTCCAGATAAAATTCTGATTAAATAAAGGTGCATTTAATGAACTTATGGGCTGTATAATGAGCAGTTCAGGAAAATATATGGACTGGCTTGTTGTCTGTCACAGAACTGGGATCTAAGTGAACTGGGTCCCATTCCAGAACTAATTCTAGGCAACTGTCCTAAGCTAATACAGACATAATGCTTTCATTTCTGAAACTAGCTTATTTGATTTTTTACCACGTATTTCTCCTCTGTGCTGCTTTGCCGCCACTGACATGCTTTGAATTGTGCATTAATTCTTGTGCTTATTCCCTGTGTATAACATGTGAGTCTGGCACACATTGCTCAGGGTCTAGGTAAACAAAATAAAAATAAGTGTTCCTGAGGGTCTAGTACCAAAATCTTACAGAGGGTGTTAATCATGCCATGAATGCACATGGACTGATTTATTTTACCTTATCTTTCTATTTTAGTGTCTGTAATGTCACAAAATCAGCTTTTCCTGTGGCATTACAATTACTTCCTTTATTTGTCTAAGGTGGAAATAACACAATCGAGGGCTCTAGCTGCAAAGTGAAAGTATTTCTACACTCAGTATTACATACAGAAAGTATAAAGGGCATTTGAAAATTGAATTCTAAAATTTTTCAGGGGTAGCCTGAATGGAGCCTTGAGGATCAACCAATTCAGCCACATGCTACCTCA
Source organism: Leptocoma aspasia (assembly GCA_013399835.1). Taxonomy (NCBI): domain Eukaryota; kingdom Metazoa; phylum Chordata; class Aves; order Passeriformes; family Nectariniidae; genus Leptocoma; species Leptocoma aspasia. Next base: position 871,104 of record VXAX01002327.1, on the reverse strand, counting down.
GCCTCCCACGTAACATAATCTGTTCATAAATTTGGTGTGTTCCTTCATAAAAGGGGTTAGGTTTCATGCCATAACTACTCCTGTGGGAAGGCTGCTTCAAACCCTCACTCTTCTGACAGTTTGAAACTCTTTTCTAATGTCCATCAGAAATTTATTCATGGACAGTTAGTACCCATTTGTCCTCATGCCAAAATTGTCCTGTAGTTTAAATAGTCATATCACCTTTCAGCTTCTGTTCTGATACTTAAAACAAGCCTCTCCTCCCATGTATGAAGTTCCACATTCCCAGTGGTCTTCTCTGCACCATCCTGATTTCCAGTTCATCTTTTTTAATCACAGGTGACCTGAACTGTGACTATAATTCCAGAAGTAAATAGTTTTGTACTTGTGCAATGGTTGTCACCAAACCCACAGTCTCCAATTTGGCTTACCCAAGTGAAGACATGTCAATGAGCTTCTGATTTTAGCCAGGCTGGTTTATGTAATGAATACAATTCCCAGTATGCTTCCACAGTGCTTTCAGCTCCATCTAGACAAGAGACAGGCTTAAAAAACTGTAACAAAAACCTTCTTCTTCCATCATGTTCTTATCAACCTACATTAGAATTTGAGTGTCTTTGAATTGGTGAGAATACAAATTGCATATTTGCATCTGAGCTGTTTAAGGGTTGTGGCTCAGGGACACAAGCAAATGATTATGGTTTTTTGCAAGCTGCCTTGTGGCAGCTGACCTGCCACAGTTGGCTGTGTTTGTTGCAAATGTCATATAATGCAACACAGAGGCTGATGCTATGCTGCAGAAGCTGTTGGATGCTGTGGATGAGGATTGGAAGTCATCTCCATAAAATTGCTAATTTTGATAAGCTCCAGGCTAAAACACCCAGATTTAGTGCTCACATGCATTCAAGCTCTGTTACAGCCAGTATGTGTTTGGACAATCATGAAGGGATGGAATAGAGAATGTCTTCAGCTGCACCTTTTTCTCTGAGGCAGGGGGGCTGTAAATAGTCAATAGAGAGAGGGGGTCACTTGAAAATAACATTTTATGCCACTTATCTTCAGCCAAGCTGGGTTACAATCTGCCTCATAACTTGGAACAATGCAATAATTCAGATTTCTTCATGTGTTTTTGATGAAGCTGAACCTGATATATGGACCAAGGGTCATCTGCAGTGATAATTTTTGCAGGTATTTTTAACACGTGCTGTGTCAGTCTAGTGGGTGCAGGAAAAATACAGTACTCCTTTCTCCTGCTTCTTGAGACCAAGGAATGAGAATTGTTCTTTGACTATGTGGTTCCTGATGCAGAGTGCTGGATGGAGGCTCTAGGTAATTTAGGTAGCTGGGTGGAGGTGTCTGAGTTCCCACTGTAGTTAGAGGGCACAAAGTTGTTGTGGAAACACTGAAGTCCAGTAAGTTCTTCAGTAAGTAGTAAATACATGTAAGTATTGTGTGATTCAGCTGCTTAGTGCCAACTGGGGTATTGTGCCTATGGCAGGGGTTTGGAAATAGATTTAAGGTCCCTTCCAGACCAAACAATTTTATGATTCTCTGAAGCATCTCAGCAGTACCTTCCTAATGTCCTGCAAGACCCATCCCCTGTGTGTTTTTCTTGTTTAGCCAATCCATTTCGTAACTGTGAAAATAAATCTTCGTTACCCATAATGTGATCCTGTGACCAATTCATAGGTGTTTGTATTTATCTTCACCTCAGAATTAGTGTCACCCTGTGGATATATTCAGTGTTCACCACAAGCAGGCTTCAGTGAGTGGGACCTTCCCTCAGCCAGGGCCTTTGGAGTAAACCCCAGGAAGGATTGTCTGAAAAGAGAGCTCAATGCTTCTCTCCATGTCTGGAAGGATCCTGCTCTAGCACTTTCTCTGTCAAATAGTGCCACTAAACAAGCTCATATTCTTTTTTAAGCAGTAGAGATCATGGCTTCTCCCAGAGTTTCCAGCAATTCACATCACTTTGCACCAAATAATAGGGACATACTGATGGCTTTTGTCCCTCAGAGTAATTTCTAAGCAGGTGCTGTGGGCAAACATTCTTTTTCTTTGCTGTGCTTTGAAAGAGTCATCCAAAGCCTCTAATCCAAGCCACAGGTCAGAGTTGAGAAATGGTTTGTAGCTGCAATATTTTCTTCCTATGTGCTTCAAATAAAGAAAAAAGCAAACTCAAGAAAATTCTCTTCTACCTTCCCACCCCTTCCTATGAATTCTTTTGTCATTTTCAAAATGGTTTGATATGATTTCCTTGAAATATTGCAACACACATACAGAAATTGCTCCCCAGCTGAGAAGTTTTTATATCAAGTTTCATCCCTTCTGCTGTTCCTTTATTTTTTTCTTCAAGAAAAGTTACAAACCCATGAAAACCGGAGGGTTTATAAATGAAAGTGCTGGCAGGGCCTTAGTGTAGCATTTCCAGATGTGCTGGTGCAATTAGGGCTGGTCAAATACAGTTGGATGAAATCAGAAGTGACCCAAAGTCTTTGTCAAAGCCTTGAGCTGAACCTTGAGGGGGCTGAAAGCGTTTAGTTGAGTTTTTTCTCTGTGTTTTGGAGAGGGCTACTATATCCCATTTTAAGAGGGAATTGAATGTGAAGAACATCTTTTGCAGCACAGCATTTCTGCCTCCAGTCACGGGTAAAATGGGAAGTCCAGAGGTGATCAAGAACAAGGCTCTCCCTTCCTTCTCCCACATCATCAGTACTGAGGTAAGCAGCTCCTTGCCTCAAACACCTCCAGACCTTGGAAACTTTCTAGCAGCTTTCTAGCTGTGTGATTAGCCAGAGCAAAAAAATTTTTGTATTTGGGTAATTTGATGGTTTGCATCCAAAACTGGCTCTGGATTAAAGCTCTGCAGTGCCAGCTTTACATCTCACAACAGCTGAAGGATCTTATCATGGCTTCAGATATGCACAAACACACACCTCACTTCAGGCTAGGGGAGTCCCAAGTGTGTATCCACAGCAAGGCTGACTGACTTTTATATTTTCCTTGGTTTTTCACTTTCTTCTTTGAGTCTGGAGAGGAAACGGATAATAGGAAAAATCAATATCTTCCCAAAAGGTGCTTTGGGGTTACTGCAGTGGAGTTGCTGTTCTGCAGTGTGTGTGGACACACAGCACTAGGATTTGAGAGAGGCAAGAATAACAGGAAGCAGAGCTTCTCCTTTGGGATAGAGGCGCTGTCTCTCATATCAAGCTCTGAAGGAAGCCAGAAAACCAAACCAATTCCTGCCAGAGGCTGGGGAGAGCCAAGGTATCTTCAAACCTGTAGCTGAAAACAGAGGAGGTTTCTCATACCTGGGTTTGTTTTTCCATGCTGGCCCCTTGACTTGAAGTTGGAATCCCCTGCTTAGGTTTCCTGCAGGACACTCCCTCCATGTCACATAATTTACTCAGAGAGGAAAACAAATCCCAGCAGGGTTTGAGTTTTGTAAGCCTTGTGTGACATGCTTCTCCGGATATCCATTCTGAAGCCACGTCTCTGCTCAGCTAAGGTTTCTTATTTTCTTCCCACACCCAGCAGCCCCCTCTACCATTATTGAATAGCTGTATATATTAAAAAACAAATTAGTAAGTTAAGAGCTCTCCAAGAACACCCAGGTGCTGAGGAAGTTGTGTTTGTGCCTCCGGAGGTGGCACGTTTTCCCCCTCAGATGATACCTGATCTAGTGTTATGGTATTGTGTTAACTGAGCATTATCGTGCTTGGAAGAGCTACAGCTCAGATGAGACATAAATTTGAGACCCTGCTTGCCTGCAGTGAGCACTTTAACCAGGGAGAAATTTGTGGGAAGGCAGGAGAGATGATGAGGAATGGAGGGGAACAGGGATTTCTCTTGCTGTAGGCTGCCGTTCACCAGGCTCATCCAGAAGGGCTTTTTTTCCCCCTTTTTTACAAAAAAAATTAGTGCTGCCCACTTTGGTACTTAAAACTTGCCCTAAATATAAAACTTTCTTGCTGCATCTTTATCATCTCTGTTGTGATCATGAGGATATAAAATGGAGTGAGAGCTGGAGGCCATCACACCTCTCCACTTCCCTGCATGTGGAAAATGTGAGGGCATGATTGGTGTCTGATGATCTCTTGTGGCAAATAGACAGAGGGACAGGGTTCTGGTACCTCCTGATCTGTCCATCACAGTTACATGGCACTAAATCCTATCTCCACCTCTCCAAAGATGCCCACTTGGGAGCCTCAGTGCCAGGGAGGGCTTGCTTTTGCTAGAAGCTGACAAAGATGTTGAATACCTCTAGATATGTGAGAAGCACACAAATCCTCCAGGATTTACTTCAGGGCAGCATTTCTCAAACCAAGGAGAAAGCTGGATCCTTGGATCCCTGCCATTTTAAAGCTCTGAAGATTATTTCTGGTTACTGAAGTTTGACCTCTGCATTTCAAGTTGGGGCCTGGACTCCCTGGCCTAAATCTAAACCAGTCTGTGGCATAGCTGTGGTTTTCCTCCAGGGTCAGCGATGGCTTAAATCCATGCCCAGCTCAGTAAATTGGAAATGGCAGAAGAAGATTCCTGGGCGGTGGCCTGAGAGGAAGATGAATACACCAGTTCCAGATAATTACTGCTCTTTTAAAAAAATTTGGGATGTCTTGAACCTGTTTCTCATGTATTCATCTATTTCATGTATTAGGCTGGAGATAAGGCTACATAATTAAAATGATTCCCTTCAGCTTTAAAAATCTGTGAAAAGTTTGCAAAACTGCTTGGCTCTGAAGAGTGCCCTGTAAATCTCAGGGGAAAAAAAATTGCAGCGTAGAAAACCATTGTGTTTATTCAGGGTATAACGAATGGACAGAAAAAAATACTTTGCAGAATAAGCCCCAAACCCTGCATTTGGGTAGCATTGCATACTCTATTTAAAATACATTTATTTTAAATTTTTTTTTCTTTGCCATAATCATCTGGGTTGTATTACAGTAAAGAGATGAATAGTGAAGATTAGCAAGCTGGTCATCTGTCCACTCCCAAACTCAAACCAGGATTAACTACAAACTTTCTAGCAATTACAAGCCTGGTTCAGGATTCAGGTCATTAACAAATACATTGTACAGAGCCAGATCAGATACTTGAGGAGAACTACTGGATGTATAATTTCACTTTGACTGTGACAGTTACTAACTGCTTTGTGATAATGAACAGCAGCAGAACCACTTTACTGTAGCTCCGTTCATGTTACTTTAAGTTATACATGAGAAACTCAGATAAAACTATGTCAAAAATTTATTAAACTGGATATGGCACACAGATATTTAATTAATCTTGATTTGTTCTTGCAAATTCTTCTCCGATATGCTTTGTAATTTTATGTGAGTTTCCAAATTGAGATACAACCACTCTTAGGCTTCATTTAAATGAAGAAAAAAATGTTGAAGATTTTAGGAGTTGTCCCAGGACTTTATATTGAGCCCAACTAAGGTGTCAAAGACTTTTCCCCCTATTTTCAGAGATAGACACCGAATTTGATCTAGTTGTCCATAAGCTCACCTATGTTTCAGGAATTATTGGAGATAATGCCTAATAGCTGCTGTCTCACATTTTGCTGCTCTTGAACTTTCCAGAATGAACTGGTCAAACTGCCATTTTTATCTGTGGTTCTAAATTTCATTTCCTGGGGATCAAATCCAAAATTAATACCTATATAATAAAATAATAATAGCAACAGCAGATAGCATTGCCAATGTTTTCTGCTTTTCCTGTTCTTTATATATTTTAGTGATTATTATACTAATAGTGCTTTGCTAAGTGGAAAAGTAGTATCATCAAATAATGTTCTGATTTGTTCCTTGTCACAGGAAGAGATGAAGCCTAGAATAGGTTTCCAAAGTGCTTGAGTCCTATGCCTGCATTTTCTCCCAAAATAGTTGTATCGAGCTGTTTTATTTGAGGCAAAAGTGCTCAGCATTAAGTTAATGGCCCTTGCTGAAGTCAGCTGCATCATCAGCAATGCTGGGTGCATCCAAAGCCTTGACTCTTGATTTTGGTTGTTTTATACCTGTATAAAATGTACATGAAGATGTACCATGTGAAAAAGAAAGATTTATGCCTTTTTAGTTCTCTTGACTCACAACATTTGTGTCTGTGATCCATTTCCTATAGGCAAGATGAGGCAACCACCCTGTTTTATAGTTAAGGGAGTTTAACAATAGGGGTGTGACCAGAGTGTGCTGGTTAACCTCAGGGTCAGAGAGTGTCCCCTGGCAGTGTTTAAGTCACAGAGATGAACCCTCAGTGCTGTTAGTTCAGCAGGAGGAAAAGTGGATCCAGGCTTTTGCTGGGGCTTTTGAAAAGTGATAGGAAAATACCTCGATCTTTGGATTTAACTAAGCAAAATATGTTGTCCCAAGCTGCTTTTTGGACTTGGAGCATCATCTTTTCTGGCCAAAGGACTCCTGGGATGACTTCTTTCTTCAGTGCTCCCCAGAACTCTCCCTGCAGACTGAAAAAAGTGTAGCTTTCTTCTGGCACAACTCACTGCCAGGCCTTGAGACTGACAGGTATGAAAATATGAGCTAATGCTTATCAGATGCACATCTGGATTAACAAAAGAAAACTCCAGAGGTAAAGACACCCTAAGTCATCTAAAGCCAGCTCCTGACTTCCTAGAATGCCAAGCATCTTTACCACAGGCAAGGTATCTGATAGCTTCTGATGCTTCAGAAGTCTGGATGTGAGCTGAACCAACTGCTGCTGCTCTGGTTTGTTTTACCTGAGAGCTCCATTTTCCAGTTCTCCTAAAGCAACACAAAAATGGGGAACAAATGGAAGCAGTGACACTGTGGTGAGATGACTGTAAGTTCGGAGAGATGTGAACTGGATGGATGGGCTGAAAAGCTGGTGGGAAAACTGGACCACTGAGCTCGTGGGGCAGTGGTCACCAGCAGGATGTGCAACTGGTGACCAGTTGCTGGCACTTTTCTTCTGGGGTCAATAGTGGGACTGATACTGCTGAACATTGTAATTAATGGCTTTTAACGGGGCAGGGAGCACCTCAGTGAGGTCATGGATAATGTTAAAATGGGGAAAATGACTGGAAAGTAGAAGGTAGGGATGACATTCAGTGGGAATCAACCTAAGGGAATGTTTGGATACAGAATGTATTGTTTCATGAGAGTTTGGCTCCAAATATTTATTGAAGCTGAGAGACAACAACATGCGTGTTCCACATTGTCTCTTTCCTGTGGAAATCCTGAGGAATAGCCCAGCATAAAGGATCTTCAGGACTTTGCTGGGATACTCCTGCACTAAGCCCAAACATTTGTGCTTGTGAGGAATTTATCAGTAGGCGTCATGGCCTCCTGGAAGTGAGAAAGGAAGATGGAATGACAGAGCCTGTTGACAAAAGAACAGAGTTTCTTAACAGTCCAATGCAAAGATTCATCTGGAAACAAGTGCAGTTCATATTTTCTACTCCTGCTGGAAAGAGTTTTCCCATGAAGTGAGGATAAATTGATATATTTTGCAGATTTTAATGGCTTCTAAGTTACAGGGACATTAGTGACAGAACAAGACAATAAAAATAGTACAAAGTTATGATAAAAACATTGATGTTTGTGAAGGCAATCAATTTTTTTTTAATATGAGCGCAGAATTAAATACTTGTATATGGAGTCACAGCACATGGGGATTTTAAATATGGAGATTGGAATTTTCAGCAGAAGCCTCACCTGAAATACAGTGGGAAGACCTGCCTCCTGTTTACTGAGGAGTAGCTCCTCATATTCCCCACCCCACTAGCTCAGACTGGATTCAATCTTGCCTATTAACTCAGCAACTACTTTGCTGAAGGGGAAACATGATGAAGCCCGAGTTTCAAATGGTTTCAAGGTGCTGCCGACTTTTACAAACTGCACAGACACCTTTTAGTGGTTAAAGGACGTGTTTATTTCTTGCATTATTGGTCTGATTAAAACAGTTCCTCTTGCAAGTGTGTAAAAGGTGGCTTTAAAACAGTGCCTGAACACCTGCAGGACAAGAGCCAGTCAGGTTGTTTTCAGCCACCTTTTCTAAGCCTGTTGAGCAAAGCCAGGCTCTGTGTATGTGTGTTACAATCCTTAGGGATGCATTAGTCAAGATAAATATGACTAAATATGACTCCTAAACTGACTGGCCTTCGTGGCCTTGCTTTATGGTGCTTCTTTCATGCTTCACCTCTTGAAATCCTGAAATCTCTATTTTAAGTTTTGTCAAAAATATTTTTTGTAATATTTCTGAAAGTAAATAGAGAAGAAGTGGAAGTAAAGAGGGCTATCATTTTGTTTGTGTGAAATTCAGGCTTAGCAAGGAGGCTATCATGTAAAAGTGAAAAAAGAACATAATCTAGGGCCAAATGAAGAGATGAAGAACAGAGTAGTACAAGAATTTCAGATATGGAAAACACTGAGTTTGAGATCCAGTGGGAGTCTGACATGAAGACAGGGTAGGAACATTTTAGGTGTAAATGAAGACAGTGTAGGAATTAACATTTTAGGTCTTAAAAACCCCCAAACCAGATATCTAGGTAGAGGAGCTGAGAAGAGAAATTCAGAACCTTACTGATTGAGAAGATTTAGGGCATCCCAGGAACATAACTGTGAATACTTGAGGGTGGTGAGGCCCTGGCACAGGGTGCCCAGAGAAGCTGTGGCTGCCCCATCCCTGGAAGTGTTCAAGGCCAGGTTGGATGGGGCTTGGAGCAACCTGGGATAGTGGAAGGTGTCCCTGCCCATGGCAGGGGTATTGGAACGAGATGATTCTTAAGGTCCCTTCCAACACAAACATTTCATTCTATGACTTCTAGGAAAATGGGACCAGGAGCCCTGAAAGGAATTAGGAATGGCTTGAGGCATAAACTATTGAGAGTGTAGACTGGGACTGTGTACAGGAGATACATGGAAAAAGTACCCAGGCATGTGAAAGGGGCAGGCTTGGCTGTGCCAGGGAGGATCAGGTCTGCTGAGTGTGCTGAGGAGGTCGAGGCTCATGAGTCCATCTGAGAATATCATGGTTTCATAGGAGTCCACATTGCTATGGCTTGTGACTCTCAGCCTTCAGAGGCCTCTCAGGGCTGCTCGTGACAAACAGTGAGACAGCCTGACCCTGATCCTGAATGCATTTCATCTGTTTAGCTCCACAGTGGGAATGTTGGCATCTGAGCCAAGTTCCTATTGCAGCCCTAAAAGATAAAATAGGTGCTTGGAAGGCATAATCTCATCTGAAGTTACTCTTCAGCCACTCTAAGTCTTTCTCCTTGTTAGGTGGAGATTTTTTTGTGGTTTTTGCTATCAAGTGTTGCTGTAGCCCACAAGTATGGTTCCAGAAGACTTCCAACATACCAACATCTCCAGATGACACTACGTGTCATATTTCTGGCTTTTATCTATCTGATAAATAGCTTTGGGAATTACAGACATCAGCTTTCTATGTTGAAAAACTCCCCAAAACCCGAAGTTGCAAATCCTAACAGAATACATTTAAGTCCAGTTTTAAAATGCGAATAAGACCAGTTAGTAATGGTAAGCTGAACTGGATTCCTAGCTGACCTCTTCAGAAGAAATCAGTTTGATTTCATAGCGGAAATGCCTCCTGCCAATAGATAAATATTATAAAATTTGAACCTGGGAAAAGTATAAAAGAAACGGAGTGCATGACAATTGCTCAGGTGCTGACAACCCTTTTGATGTAGAAATCTGCTGTTCTGCCTCCATCAACTGCATCACCCCTGTAGGTACTGGATTGCACAATATTGGCCTTTATCCTGGAAAAATTTAACAGTCTGGTCTTTATAAATCTTTGATGCAAGACCAAGGCTAGCACTGCAGAATGCTGTGGAATTATCAATTATGTCCACAATGTCCATTAAGTTACTCTGTGAGTTCACATTGCATTAAGTAAATGTGTTATAGGATTGTGTGCTGTCATATACCTTCTATGATGGTTTTAGGAATGAGATTTTGCTGTTGTGTGAGGGACAATTTTTAGGCTGTCAATTAATAATGCATTACAAAGGGAATAATAAATGCATATTAGCTCTTTGATCCGTGAAGCAATTGCATAATTGTGTCTGGCCCAAAAGTCTGAAATGTTCCAACTGTGCAACAGATCTTGGGTTAGGGATGTCTGGGTTGCAGCAAAACTACAGAATGTGGTGACAAGCAGAAGCACCAGGTAGGGCAAAACATCATGAGAATGTGCATTCCCAAACTTCCAAAATTATATCAACAAGAGCTAGAAACTGAAACAGCATCAGGCAGGTCATGGTTCAGTGCTCAGCCCACTGGTTCACTCAGACTTGTGTCCAGAACATCAAACCAATCAGTTTCTCAGCTCACCCTGCCAGGGCAGCTCTCCTCCTCTTCCCAGCACAAAAGAAACCCAGGAATATCAGCAGTGAAGCCAGAAGGATCTGCTGCAGCACCCTTTGCTGCTGAAACCTCTCACTTCCCTGCCTGGGCAGAATCCCATGTCCGAGGGCTGACTGGAAACACACGGCACCACACCACGTACACATGAATTCAACACAAGAATAAAGAGCACAAATAAAGCCAGGCTGTCTGTCTCATCCACTTGCATACCTTTCACGTAGAAAGTTGCTGAAAGCCTCCCCAAATTTGCAGTCAGGGCAGAGCTGATGCTTGGAGCTGTGTGAATGTGTGGAAAGGGAGACTCCCTGACACAGAGGTCTGCTAGGGGAAAGAAAGCAGACAGAAAAAGAAGGTGACTCTGGAGTCCCCTTTATTTCATCTCATTCAGGCTACCAACAGCTCCCCATGTCCCTGAACTTTGCCTGCTAGTCTCTTGCATAAGATTGTGTGTTATTTGAGGCAAAGACTATTTTTCTGTCCAGTTTTTGCACAACTCTCATTGTAACAGCTTTCTTGTTGTAACTGTGGGTGTGAGGCTGCTAAGAACAGTAACAATAATACCAATAGTAATAACTATAGTATTTTTCAAGTCCAAGCTTTAAACTTCTGGGTTCAGTTCTTATTTATGAGTGCTCAGTTATTTTTAAAAAAAATTAATTCCAGACAAAGTGGCCGTTATCCTATTTGCTCCACACAGACAAATCACTTGGTCAGACAACCTGCTTCACAATCCCAAGAAGAAAGCAAGATCCAGTGAACTTATTATAGGTGTAAACACTATTCCCACTGTGAATTCATGGTGATGGGCAAGCTGGAAATTTTTTTCATTCTTGTATTGACAACTTGAGGGTGACCATAGAAAACAACATAATTTTCATCAGATTCCAGTGCCTCCAGCATCTGTAGAAAAACTCATTTGGCCCAGGTGCAAAAAGGAAAAGGGTGTGGGGAAAGGAAATAATAATTGCCTCAGCTATCAATGTCTCTACCATTTGGATGCTGGAGCTGCTCCAAATAACTTTGCTTGCTTTGGAAGTCGCTGTTTACTCCAGTTGCTTTGTACTGGGTTAACGGCTCCAATAAATTCCGTGCTATTCCTGTGGCTCAGGGTGGCTGTCATCTGAGTTTATGAATGTGAGATTTGTTTGGTTCTCCCCCCCCATGATTGATTTGGGTTAGAAAGTGTGATTATATTTGGGCAGAGGGAGAGAGATGCTGCGAGAAGGCAAACTGAACAGACATTGTGTATATTTATTTTTTTTAGATGGAAGGCAGTTGTATTTATGTGCAGTTGTAAAACAGAAAAGATATTGGTTTCTGCTGCAGGAATTATATACTAACTCCAAAAAATGTACACAGTGAGAGCTTATAATAGAAACTTATTCCAGCAGAATCTTTTTTTTTGCAACAAACGTAGATTGGCATGTGGAGCATGCTGTGCTGAAGAGATCGAAGCTTGATTGTGGTTTCATATCTGGCATTCCTGAGTCAACAGAGAACTGTGGTCCTTATTCATAGTATTTTGGGCTGGGGGTAAGACAGAGGACTCTGCCATGCAGAATGGTTCTTGTTTTTGCAGGGAATGGGAAGCCAAAGGAGCTGCCAGTTCCGCTGTCCTTCACTTTAACTCCTCTGCCCTCTCTGAGTGTTTTAGATGTGGCAGCACGGCTGTAAAATGCCAAAAGAAAGTGGAAAATTTTGTCCTTCTAAGTCACATCAAAACAATTAATTTGCTAAAGCTTAACAAATGTAATTCATTATGAAAACACAGGAGGAGGCTTTTCTATTTCCATGAGTTGCTTGGGCTTCACATGAGGAAATCAGGAATGCAATTTGGTTATCCATGCTGAAGTAGTGCATAATGTTATATGCTTAGGGATTTCAGGAGGACAAGGCATTTTCAGCTTTGCCTTTCCAGTGTTTGCAAGGCTGAGGCCTTATGAAAGAGGTGGTGCTTCCCATCTGTCCTGGAAGACTCTGTCGTGCCAATACACTGCTGTAAAGGGCTCTTCTGGTGAGATATATGGTCTGACAGCTGCTGGAGGGCCATGAAGACATCATCTAAGCCAGGCTGGCACCACCATAAATATAGGAATTTGTGTGGTTATGCTATCTCCTTTTTGTGCCAAGGTCAGGGTTTTATTTTGTGAAGTTCATCACCATGAAGAGCTGGAGATGTACTGGGGAGATGTCACGTAGCATCACTCTCTAAACAGACACTGCCATGAGTCCTACCCAAGGAACTGAGTTTTAGGTTTTCAGTTTAGTTCAGGGCTCTTCAATCCTCCAGCAGCCCCAGGGTCTCACATTGCTGATATTTCCCACTTTTACTTTCTAAGGAACTGATAGTGAATGTGGCAAGTTTTTAATATTTTACCCATTCAAATGTAGTCTGAGATGATTTAAAATTCTCCCCTTTGTTGTTAATTAAGACTTTCAATTACTAAACATTCTCTTGCCTTGAAAATGTGTCCCTGATCTTCTCACATTTTAGCATTTTTAAATAATAAAATTTCAGGGGCTTTTAGGCTGGCTTAAGTTAATAATTTTTATTTTCTTATCCTTTCAATGACCTAATTTCAGCCCTGCTCATACAGCTCATAGAGGCAACAGAAGATCCTCATTGGGATGGGATTCAAGAGCATATACAAAAAAATGACATTTGTTTTCCTGTTTCCTACTGGATTTGCTGAGTGATGTGCTGCTGAGGAAAAGCTGGCTAGCTCTGCAAGCAAGGGACCTGGGGTACGTGCTCTGCAGGACGCCTTGGGAGGTATTTGAGAACTGAAGGAAAGCAAGAGAAAGTCCCAAAGCAGAACTGATGAGTTTGATGTATTCCAGTGATTTTCAGACAAGTTAAGACAAATTTTCTTCTGTAATACATGTAATACATGATCTTTAGTTCTACTTTGTACTCCAGAATCTCTGAAAAATTTCTTGGAGTTTTTTTCCAATTTTAGATTTGGATAAAAGGTTGATATGTCTGATAGAGAGACATTAAATACTGCCCCACTGATGGGATTCAGATCACCTAACTCCTCTGGCATCTGGCACAGCTCTGTCCATCTAACTAGACATTCTCTGATCACTGAGAGACAGTGGAAAGAAACTGGTGTGTTCAGGAAGCGATTTCTGAGGCCTGGTTTAACATCTCTTTAGGCTGGGAGGACCAGCCAGAGGAGCTCCTTCATTCTCATGGCCTGCATATGGGGGCACTTGGGGTGCAGAGTTTCAGGGGTCCTGTTCCCTCTGTCAGGAAAAGTCTTAATCCTTTCATAAAATGATTGTCCTCTCCCCTAAAACCACCAAGGTATTTTGCTACCATTCCCACTGTAAGATGATTTCAGCTCAGCTATCTGAAAAATTGAAAAATACATATAATTTTTATAGTAAATACACTCCAGGGCAAGAGAAGCCCATTTACACTTGAACCCCCTCATTCATTTATTAGCTCTTTTTTCTTGATGAGAGGGACTGATCCTCACTGCCAGAATTCAACAGCTTTTAGACTCCCTTCAGAAGGAGATTTTAGTTAGACTTTTTTTTTTCAAATTTTCTTAACTGAACCCAAGATGAACATGAACACTAAACCTTTCATCTAGAAGTATTTGGGCAAGGCCTGGAAATATCTGAAGGATATATCCAGTGCCCTAGATTGACAATCAACTAAAAGGATTTTTGGCTCCTCTTACTTTTATTCAGAATTTACTTAAGCAACTTGGTCAGGTTCTGAAGCAACCCATATTGAGATTGAAATATGGAAGTTTGTGGGAATATCTCACAACACAATGGTGACTGTCATGCCTAATTTTTCTTAAAGAAATGATTTCTTATTGTACAGTGCAACAAAATATAATGCTATGTTTTAACTTAGCCTTCTGAAAGACAATATGGGGCTGCATATCCAAAATCACAGAACTGACATATTTAAAGGGGTAAATGATATTGAGTCTTCAGAGGGGAAAAAAAAAACCTGCAGAAAAATTAAAGCAGTCTGTTTGAGTTGCCATTGAACATATGGATGCCAGATTGCAATGGTGAAAGCCCTTGCATGATTTGAATGCTTTGACTTTTCACAGTGGCTTAATTATGATTAAGAACTGCCCTCTGCAACAATGTGCAAATCAATAACTTGTTTTCCTACACAACGAGGAGAGAGCTCTTTGCGTTGCTTGGCTGGACAGCGATCAAGGACATTGTTCTTGAGCGCTGGTTGCCCTTCATGGCATATTATTATTCATGGAAATAGTGCTTCCCACTCCTCTAATGGTGACATCATGAAATTAGTGAAGACAAGCCCCCTTTCTCAGCAGGACAGGCGCCAGCATCGGATGGAGACATGACTGACTGGTCCCGAGGCAGATGCTTTCTGGTTTCTGACTGCTCCTGGAGGGGGCTGGTTACCAACAAGCTCAACTTGTACAGGACTAATCTTAGCAGCTCATTTTAATAATACACTTATCTGTTCTCTTCCCATGAACTTGCTTTCACCATCTTTTGAGAGTGAATTTGTGGGGAAAAAAATGCCCCAGAGAGCAAGGATATGTGGGTGACCTGCAGTGTATTTGGCCTTATAGTAATGGCAAATTTTAATTCCCAGTTCTTTCAGGGAAGCCACCCAGACAAAGTAGGTTTGCTAAACCATTGTTTACTGTCCCACACAGAAATTACAGTTGGATTTCATAACAGAGGTTAAAGTGGTTTTGGTCAGAGTAAGGAAAGGGTTGGGTTGGATCTAGAGCATTAATGAAGCAAAGGTGATCATTGGAGAAGAGGTGAAAATAAGTCCAAGTGTTTAAGTGAGATGAATCTCTAAAGAAATAGCCCAGAGCATCCAAGATGTACTTTCTGGCAGGGCTGGGGAAGTTCAAGAAAGGTGAGATGAGGAACAACCACATAAAGATCATTCAAAATGCCCCACTGTAGAAGACAAGAAGACAGCAAAAACCTCCAGCCTAGTTTAGAGTCACATCACCTCTGTCTGTGCTTGTCTCTTCAATTACAGAGGAGCTGAAGGCAATTATGTTACTAATTTTTGTGGCTCCACTGTGTGCCTAAAGTTAGGCAGGGCAAATACAGGCTTTGGCATTATATTCAGATGACTTACTTCCAAAATCTGTTAATAATGTATTAATATGTTAATAATGTATTCAGACTGCAAAGCTGTTTCATGTCTTTCTTTTTTTCTTTTGACTGCATAGTAAATGTTCTGAAAGGCAAAGCTAAGTCTGCTCAGGGCCAGGCCAAAAGCCAAGTGCCTGGGGCAGACAGGAAGCAGTCTGGGCATGGAAGTCAGGAGGATTGGATTATGAGAATTCCTGTAGCCTTGCAGTGTCCTGAGGAGTCATTCCCTCCATTATGGTGATGAAATGTGTGTGCCTCTCCGTCCCTCTGGTTTCCACTGTCTGCCTTAAGAAGACAAGACTGATTTCAGCTTCCATGGAATCACAGAACCCCCGAGGCTGGAAATGACATCCAACACCATCAAGGTCCACTGTCAAACCAGCACCACCATCATGCTCATCATTAAACCACATCCTAGAGTGCCACTTCTACACATTTTTTCACAATCACAAAATAGTCCGAGTTGGAAGGGACCCACAAGGATTGAGTCAAACTCTTAGGTGAATGAATTCCCATGGGGGAATTGCATTCATACCTTGGTGTTATCAGCATCATGCTCTGACCAGCCAAGCCAATCTCAGGGCCTACACTTCCAGGGATGGTGACTCCACCACTGCCCTGGGCAGCCCTTTTCAATGTTTCCCAACCCTTTGTATGAAGAATTTTTTCCTAATATTTAATGTAAGCATCCCCTGATGCAGCTTGAGGACATTTCCTCTCATCCTGTCACTGTTACTGGGGAGAAGAGACCGACTCTCACTACACCCTCCTTTCAGAGAGTTGTAGAGAGCAATGAAGTGTCCCCTCAGCCTCTTTTTCTTCAGGCTGAGTTCCCCCAGCTCTCAATGCCATCCCCAAGTCCTGTCTGATGCCATGCAGCAGATACTCCTGAGTGCTCTCACTGAGCACTGTGCCTTTTACATGAGGGGTTTTTCTCCCCCCAGTTTTGCTCACGAGGTGCTGCCTTGAGACACAGGTGGATTATTGCACTTATGCTGAGCATGTACCTCTGTGTGCACCATTTGTAAGGATCAGAGCTTTGCAGCTCCTTGGGAAGGAGGTGAAAGGTATGAAAGGTCCTGAGCAGCTGTACAGGGATAGCTGACTTTACACTTCAAACCCCAATCAACTTGCACCATGGTTTTCTCTGCATCTGCTGCCTGAGCTCCTCAGATGTGCCTTGCCATGGGTGCTGTGGCAGTGTCTTAGAGACTGTAGTTCACCCCAAGAACAAATTCTAATTTGGAGCAGCCTCTCAGGGGTGCAGAGCTCTGAGCAGCCAGTTGTCTCAACAAACTCTTTCATAGCTCCAGTCCCCAAGGGACTACCTCTGTGCCTTTGACCTTGAGCATCTGGCTATATGTAAATATAGATATATATACACACACACACACACACACAGACTCTGGACAGTTTGCTCTGTGCTGCTTACAGTGCAGCTCCATTAAAGCTCTGTGTTTTAAATGCTTCCCAAGAGCCATGGCTTAAATTGAGTGGAGTTGACTACTTGTATGAAAAGTCATCTTCTCGTGAATCCAATCCATATCCTGGCAAGTGTCTGCCAAAAACATTATTCCCACCTTCTCTACTCATGAAATATGAATATAAAATGCCCCCTGAATGGTACCTAAAAATTTCACAGTTCCTGACCACATTATAATGGTGGAACCTAGCAGGGTAAAAGATGCCTTGTGACTCCTGCAGAGATGATGCCCTATTCAGGAAATTAATCTACAGGAGAAGCCTAAGCACACAGGCAAGATTCATATGTATTATTCTGCAAGGGCTATACATGTATTTGGAAAGAATGCTGTAACTGTTCTCATTTACAATATTTAGTGTGCTTGACAAACATTTGCAATTCAGAGTATATAAGTTTATCAGTATATGTATAGACATGCATGGATATATACACATGGTCTACCATAGAATCAGGATCACAGAATCCCAGAATGGTTTGTGTTGCAAAGGACTTCAAAGACCATTCCATTCCCCCCCATTGCCATGGGCAGGGACACCTTCCACTGTCCCAGGTCACTCCAAGTTCCATCCAGCCTGGCCTTGGACACTTCCAGGGATCCAGGGGCATCCACAGCTTCTCTGGGCACCCTGTGCCAGGGCCTCCCACCCTCACATGGAAGAATTTCTCCCTAATATCCCATCTAACCCTACCTTCTGTCAACTGAAAGCCATTCCCCCTTTTTTTTGGCCACAATAACCCCCTGCAGCATTACAGGCTGGGGTCGGTGTGGCTGGACAGTGCCCAGGCAGAAAGGGACCTGGGGGTGCTGGTCGACAGCCGGCTGAACATGAGCCAGCAGTGTGCCCTGGTGGCCAAGAAGGCCAACGGCATCCTGGCCTGTATCAGGAATAGTGTGGCCAGCAGGAACAGGGAGGTCATTCTCCCCCTGTAGTCGGCACTGGTGAGGGCACACCTTGAGTGCTGTGTCCAGTTCTGGGCCCTCAGTTTGGGAAGGACGTTGAGATGCTTGAGCGTGTCCAGAGGAGGGCAACAAGGCTGGTGAGGGGCTGGGAACACAAACCCTGTGAGGAACCACTGAGGGAGCTGGGGGTGTTTAGCCTGGAGAAAAGGAGACTCAGAGGTGACCTCATCACTCTCTACAACTTCCTGAAAGGTGGTTGTAGTCAGGTGGGGTTGGTCTCTTTCTCCAAGCAGCAACCAACAGAACCAGAGGACACAGTCTCAAGTTGCATCAAGGGAGATTTAGGTTAGATATAAGAAAAAAGTTTTTTACAGAAAGAGTGATAAAGTACTGGAATAGCCTGCCTGGGGAGGTGGTGGAATCACCATCCCTGGATGTGTTTAAAAAAAGACTGGATGTGGTACTCAGTGCCATGGTTTAGTTGAAGTGTTAGGGCTGGGTTGGACTCGATGATCTTATAGGTCTCTTCCAGCCTTGAGATTCTGTGATTCTGTGATTCTGTGATTTCCCTGTGCCATTGCAAAACGTCCCTCTCCAGCTCTCTTGGAGCCCCTAGGCACTGGAAGGGGCTCTAAGATCTCCCTTGAACCCTTTCTTCTCCAGCCTGAATAATCCCAAATCTCAGCCTGTCTTCAGAGCAGAAGTGCTCCAGCCCTCAGAGCATTTTCATGGTGTCCTCTCTATGTCCTGCATACTTTGGGGGCTCCAGAGCTGGATGCAGAACTCCAGGTGGACTCTTACCAGAGACAAGTAGAGGGGCAGAACCCCTTCCTTGACCTGCTGTTTTTGACACAGCCCAGGAGAGGATGAACTTTTTGGGTTGCCAGTGCACATTCCAGCTCATATAAAGCTTCTCATCCACCAACACCACCAAGTCCTTCTTGGCAGGGCTGGTTTCAATCCATTCTCTGCCCAACCTGTCTTGTGAGGTAAGAGACTTCAAACTGCATTTCTGTTAATCACAATCTCATTGAGTAATAGGAGAGTAGCCCAGTGGTTGGGCTAAGAGTGCTATTAAGAAAATTAGCATTTTCTTAATAAAAAATGACCCATGATTGACTAGATTCAGAATTTGTAAATATTTCTCAACAAAAAATAATTGAAGGACTGGAAAAAAATACTTCACCCTCTCATTCTGACTTTGCTGGGAATCTGGGAGAAATGTTTGGATTTTTTTTTTTGTTTGAAATACAAAGAATAAAACCAGTTAGTAAGAGGTCTGTAACAGAAATTTATGGTTAATTCCCAGAAACTCCACAGGGGATTGGGAGCTGGGAAACTACCATTTGTTCTTGCGGTCCAGTTTTCGATCTCTGAAGTGGAGATAATTGTCTTTCTTTCTGTAGGGAGCTGAATTGACATTCCTGTCCTGACATGCTCTTATTTTTAAACCTTCAAAAAGTTTTCAGCTTTCAGTAAAGGTCAGTCTTTCCCTTATTTATTATCTACAATAACCTGCTAAGGGAGTTTGGGGATAAATGACTCATTATTACGGTAGCACTTAGGAATCTTCTCTGAGTCCACAACCTGTTGGGGAAGGCCCTGCATCAATGTGTAATAGGAGACATGGGCTGCTCCAAGGAGTCTTGCAGGCTAAACAAATTGAAGAGAGGAAGGAAGTCTGCAATTTGTTTTTCTCATTTACCAGGAGAACAGAAGCACAGAGGTATGGGATGAATGGTTAGGGATCATACAGGCAGGCTGTAGGAGAGCCAGAACCTGAACTAACATCTTCAGCCTCCTAGTATTGTTTGTCCCACAAGATCTCCTTTCTTTTCTGCTGGTGGAGCCTGCATTTCCATTAAATATACAATTTTTCAGTGTGGCGGAGACCTGTCAAAGAGCGGGAAGGAAAAACTTCTAAACAGAAAAACATGAGGGGAAGCCTGCCCTGCCCACCTTGCATTAGTCACCACCATTAATCCCTCCTTGCTGAGTGAAGGGAAGAGTTTCCAGACCCATACAGAGCTTAGCAGGGAAGGACTCACCTTATCTGAAAGGCACTTTTTGCATCTTGCTGAGCACTGTGTCGACATAACAACGTATCAGAGCCAATGCAGCAAGTGGGGAGAGTGTGAACACATCTACTCATCAAGTGAATACACACTCCTCTGTGTGAGTGAGACTTCAGGGGGGTCTCAGTCCCAAGGCAGCTGTCTCCACTGGCAGGGATTTCTAAAAATCCAGCTTGTTGCATCTCTGACTCCTCTAACCATTGCACTGTGGCCAGTGTGATATCAGAGCTCCAAGAGGCCAAATCAATGCCTGGCTTCCCTCCCAGACCTTATTAAGCTGACTAGAGCTGTTTGCATGTCATTTTCTAGAGAAGCAATTTGAATTTGCGATTAGTCAAAATAAATTATTCTTTTTCTTTCTCTTTTTTTTTTCCCTATTAAAGTCTAATAAAGCAGGGACTGTAGTTGTGAATAACTTAACTGGTGGGTTTTGCACTCATTCTTGAATAACTCGCTTTGAGCAAATCCCACCAGAAGTCAGTGAAACTAGACTCACACACTGGTGAAGAACCCAGCCCACATTTCTGTCTTTGGATTGCTATATCAGTTCATTTAGAAACATGTAGGGAAAAAGCTGTTTTGTTCAAATTAGTCAATTCCTTCCATCAATGCCTAGAGCAGATACTGTTCTGGCAAAAGGTAATGTTTCAAAATTTTAGGGATTTTTTTTCTCTTTTTCAATTCCAACTTTTATTTATATTTTAAATTTGATTTCCAGATAAGCTGGACATAAATCAAAGAGTATTTTGAAATTCTATTAAGTTTCTGCTTGCAACACTCCTGAAACATGATGGTTCTGAACAGAAATGGGATTTTTTGACACAGAGATTTTCCTTGTCCCAACAAGTGCTAAGAGAAGTGATCACTTGAAGCCCTGCTACTTCAACAGTCACCATCCTGCTGACACACAGCTGCCTAAGTCATGATCTGATCCAGCTAGGTCCAGATGAGGACAACTGGCATTTGGGATGTTTCCCCACCCTCAGAGACTGTCCCCTTTGCTCAGGCTCTAAGTCACAGCTTTTCAGCAAGGAACCAGTGTGCTTGGAGAGCTCTGGCTCTAGCCAGGCTTCTCTGAGCTTCCAGGCTCCCTGCTGTGGACCTGGGAGCTGAGCCCAGATTATATCTACTCTTCCAGGCTCTTGGCTCCAGGAGAGACTGTCTGGAAATTTTGGCATCACTCCCTGCTCTACAGCTACAGACTCTGTAAGGCTGAAGACCTTGGCTTTGGGGAAATCTTCCTGGTGGGTCTATCCAGGGGCTGTCCTACCTGGAAAGCTTTCTAGGAGTATTTGAACTTGGTGGGTCTATGTGGGGGCTGTCCCTCTTGGAAAGCTCTCTGGATTAGTCTGAATGGGTCTTTAGTGCCAGAAGAACCAGTGCCTGAAATCTTGGGCAGTCTCTCGTAGGGTAGAACTCTGTGGCTCATCTCTGTGGCTCGGTGCAGATGAGAGCCTGCAGGCCAGGGATTTGTTCCCTGGGAGGTGGGATGGGTGGGTCTGAAGCTCTGAAGACTGAGAATGTAGGTGGATCTAGATATCCCACTCCACAGGTGGGAAACATCACACTACTAACTGCACACTGCGCCCCACTCTTGTTATGAACCAGGGGGAAGGCAAATTTCTGCAGATCCAGAAAGGCACTTGGGGTGGGTGGACCTTGGCCCACCAGGCTGCCCTATCACTCCCATTGCCAGCTGGATAGGGGAGAGAAAATAAGATGAAAAATTACTTGGAGGGTGAGATAAAGCAGTTTACTAAAGCAAAAGTAAAATTTTGAGCATGCACGAGCAAAGGGAAAACCCCAAAATTTTGTTGTCTGCTTCCCATCATTGGGTGAAGTTCAGACACTTCCTGAGAAGCAGGGCTTCAGCACATGGAGCAGTTGCTCTGGAAGGCAAACATTGTAAAAATGAATGTCCCCCCTTCCTCCTTTTCTTAGCTTTCATATCTGAGCTGATGTTCTTTGGTATGGAATATCCCTTTGGATAACTTGGGTCCGCTGGCCTGGTTGTGCTCCCCCAGGATCTTGCCTGCTCCCAGCCTCTTTGTGGGAAGAATGCTGGGGAGACAGAACTGGTGCTGTGCCAGCCCTGCCCAACAGTAGCCAAAATTCTGGTGTGTTCTCAGTACCTTTCCAGCTCCCAAGGCAAAGCCCAGCAATGTGAGGGCTGCGGTGGGAAAATGAACTGCAGCTCAGCCAGACCCAAAACAACACTGTAAAGATTTCATCCTAATTCCCAATGGACTGCATGAAGTTTCGGCTTCTTTCTCATCAAACAGGCTCACTAATTTCATCCAAAAAATCCTGGAAACTTCAAGACTATGTCTAGTGGTGTAAATTTTCATTACCCTTTTTTGTTATGAGGTAGAAAGCCATCATCAAACTAACAAGGCAATAACTGATCTTTCATTCCACTGTCTCATAAAACTATTTCTAGCCACAAAAGAAAAAAACTGAGGCAGCAATGATAAATCCTTTCCTTCTCTCCAAGTTCTCTTCAAGTTGTGAGGATTGATGCCTAATCAGGGTAAGGTATTGACTGAAGTATTAGTTACCATAAGAAATGCCTCGTTTTCTTTTTACTTTTTAGAACTGTCTAGGAAACTAAATGCAAGACAACTTGATTCAACTCCAGGTAAAGACTCCTAGCTCCCAGAAAATTAAGAAAACATCCTTGCTTCACAATGGCATGATTTTTTTCCAAATTAGAAAAAGGAGTATTTTGGAAATGTGGAGGCCAATGTTAAGGAAGAGCATGGTGGGGGAGGACCTCCTGGCATTCTCAGAGCAGCAAATGGAGAAGAGCACTGGATCCCTGCAGTCAGGGGATATATTAACAGTGCATTTAGAAGTAGTTTCAGACAGTACATTGATGACTTTGGGGGTGATTTTGGAACTCTGTAACATTACCCTGTTTCCAGACACTTGCCTTGATTTGTTTTGCATATCTCTGAGCACGAGGAAAGTTTCAGGAAGAGGGAGTGTTGTGTATTTAGCTGAGAGAAGCCTGGTGAGTCTAGGTTTTGCAAGCTTCCTGAAAAAATCTTCTCAAAAACAAACCAAAAAAAAAAAAAACAATTCCCAGCCCCTGTGTAGCAAAGTCATGGGACCGTCGAAAAGCTGGTGGATGACTTTGTTTCAAAATTTCCAAGATGTGAAGACCCTCTCAGCACCTCTGAGGGCTGATGAATGGCAGTCTAGTCCCACTTGCTGAGGAGCCAACATGGAAAATCCACAGGGGGGACGTGAGTGATGGAGTTTGTAGTTTGATGCTTGTTTGAATCGCAGTCTGATGAGAAAGAGAGAAGGAACAGCCAATACAAACTGTCCTCATCCTGTTCTCCCAGCAGTCTAAAGCCTTGCTTGGAGGTGAGCATACTGGAAATACTATTATTACTCAACTCCTGCTACTGTGAGACCGCCAGCGACTTGTGCCGAAGGAGCCAACTTAAATGACAATAAAGTAAAATCCTTGGCAGCTGGGAGTGTTTGCTTCCCGGTGTCTGCAAAGGGAGCTCTGGCCTGTGCCCCGCACTCATGCTGTTTTGGAAACTCAGAGTTGTCCATAAGGCATCGCCTGTGCAGAGGCCCTATCGCCAAGCAGCAGGAGATGTTGTCCTTAGCCGTGAAAAATGATTGCCAGCGGTGATTTTGGGGAAGAAAGAGCAGCTTTCAGATCTACCCCATCTTGCAAGCTGGGGAGCGCAGCCGAGCTGCAAGAGCCCGTGGTCCTGCAAACACGATGGTGCCACTGGGATGGGCCAGGGCCCGAGAGCATCCACGGAGCCGTGTGGGTGGCAGGATTTGGCTTGGTGCTCGCTGTGTCACATGTCATTCCTGATATTGCACAGCCAGCTCCTGTGGAGCTGCACTGCACTGGCCAAGCTGGAGCTCTCTAATTACAGGGAGCTTTCCAAATGGTCTGGACTACTCCTTGTCTGCTTGGTCCTGCTCAACACAGCCTTCCTCTTGCCGCTGTGCTTCCCACACCTGGCCTGAGGGGGTGATGGACAACTTCCTGTGCGTAGTCATTGTTTTTCTGAATTAATCTGGGAAGGTCTGATCCAGTCTTCAGACAAATATGGAGAGTCTTTCCATCGATTTCAGTGGCTTCTGGAATGGTCCCTTATTGCATAAACTCAGATCTCTGCTATTTCACACTTCATTTCCTTCTATACCCTTGGGTGAAGATCATCAGCTCTGGCTGATTTACCGCCCTTGACTTCTCAGGTTTCCCTAGTTTTTTATTTTATTTTTTTTGAAACTTGGAATTTCTTTCAAGACCACATTCAGATTTCTCCATAAAAATTCCCTGAGAGGAGGAATTTCCCTATTATTTTTTATGGTTGAAGAATAATGAACCAAAAGGAACAGAAAAAAAGGCCTTTGACTTCTCTGCATCTCTGCTAGTGTCTCTAACTCACACTAGCCTCACTTTGTCTCCTGATTTTTAGAATTTTATTAAGCTTTACCTGGAAACACCACACTTCTGTTGTGCATAAATATAGGGGTGCTTAAACCCAGATCCTGATTATAGCAGTACCTACTGAAGTTTCCTTCACAAATTTAAAACCATGCATTCTTGATCACTGTCTGGGCACTGGAAGACACATTTAACTGGCTTTAATATAAATTCTTACATAACCTCTTCTTTCTCCATAGCCAGCATCCCAGATTCACAGCTCAGATTCATTTTAAGCTCCAATGGAATTCTTTCTGCTGATTTAGAGGCAGATATTTTTCTCCCATGCTGTGATTCTTACATTGAAAAGCTAATAGGAAATGGCATTTTCTTAGTCTGAATTCTTCCCCCTCTACGTATTCAGAGCCACTGGCTTCCAGTCTTCCAAGGCTTGCAGAACAAGCATATTTAAGACAGACTCGGCTGCCTCTCACTCCCTGTGCAGTCAGTAAAATTATTCATTTTCCCTTCACTTGTTTCTAATCAAATCCACTGAAGTTTAATGAGTTGGACACATCCCTGAATGTTTCATTCCATGGCCATAAGGTACATAGAAAATAAGGGTATCATTTATTCTATAGGGTCACTTTTGAAAATAATGCTACGGGAAAGGAGGCAAATCCTTGCATCTCACATCCAAAACTACATCTTCAGGAATGGAAAAGAACAAAAATCATTGTACATAGTGTGTGGATGTGATAGGAGATGGCTGCTTAATGAACAGGTAATCCTGTGACCCCTTTGCTGCTCGGTGGTTTTTCAGATCACAATCAAGTTTAGAATGGCTATTAGGAAGAAATTCTTTTTTGTGAGGGTAGTGAAGCACTGAAACAGGCTGTCCAGAGAAGCTGTGGATGCTCCTTCTCTGGAAGTGTTCAAGGCCAGGAGAAAATGATGTCATTGTCCTCCAGAGATGGTATGGATCACTGTCTCTTCAGAGGTGATGTGGAAAGGACACAGCTTTTCCATATATCAAATTTCACTGTGAATCTATTAAGTTATCAATTTGCTGATCTTTCCTGTGCAGTGAGGCACAGATCCCAGCAGCCCAGCTCAGACCCACACCTTGTGTTTATACCTCCTTGCAGTCTTGGCTTCTGGTATCAGCTGTGACACTGGAATAGAGCACAGACACAAAAGATGAAGAGAAATCCTCATCCTCCTTCCCTGTATTTCTAGGTCTTGGTGTTACCATCACCTAAAGTTGGGCCCTGAGAACAGGTCAAAGTGGAGAGAAGACCATTTCCTTTTCTCTCCCCATCATTCCTGGATCTTGATATCAGCTGAGGGACAGCAGCCATGAAATAATTAGCAGCAGCTTCCCCTGCCCCTCTCAGCTGTAATGAACCTGTGCCTTAAACTAAACACGGGCAGGGTTCAACTTTCCCAAGGGTTCGAGGGCTTCACAACCTAGGCAGGGACCTATTGCAGTGTGGATTTAGGACTTCCACAGTCTGATCAGTACTCAGATCTGAATTTGGATCCAGTCAAGACATGTAGTTTAAGCATATAAAAAATCTCTATTGAGATGCCACCAAGGTTGTCCTAATATTTATTTCCATGGTCTCCTGAGCTTCCTAAAGGTACCTGACAACTTTATTCAACTCCTGAAGAAATTCTGCTGCTGGCACCCTTTTTAAACTCTGTAGAGATTCTAGTGGGGTAGAAGATCACTCAAGTATCAGCACTTGCCTTCACTATGGAAGTTCCTGAGGAGACAGCTTCCATCCCAAGGTGCCAGCCAAGCCAGCCACCCTTGTACGCTACCTCCACAGGGCATCCACAGACATGGGAAATGTTTGTGTTGGTCATAGAATCACAGAATATCCTGACTTAGATACAATTCACAAGGATCATCAAGTCCAACACCTGGCCCTGCACAGGACAGCCCCAAGAATCCCACCCTGTGCCTGAGAGCATTGTCCAAGCAGTTTTTGAACCCTGGCAGGTTTGGGGCCGTGACCACTGTCCTGGGGAGCCTGTTCAGTGCCCGCTCAGAGCCCGATCACCCTCTGGGTGAAGAATCTTTTCCTAATTTCCAACCTAAACCTTCCCTGACACAACTTCATGTCCTTCCCTCAGGTCCAATCTCCATAAATCTGGGGAAACCAGTCAGGAACTAAGGCTGGAAATCTGTGCTAAGACAACAGATAACACTCAAATCCAGCACGTAAATCCCGGCAAGCCTTTCCCTCGGTTTCTTGCTTTCATGCAAATCCTGATCAGCTCCTAGGGAAACCTCACTAGGATCTGGATGTCGAGACTGATGTGCCTCTTGGTGAGGGCTTGTCCACACCTCTGATGCCGAGGAAACTTTGCTCTGGATGCCCACTTTGAAGTTGAGCCGTGCTTTCATTCGAAACAGAGCTGGGCAGCTCAGCTGCGGAGCAGAAGGAATTGCTGCTCCATGGCTGGGGGACAAGCTCAGGGAGACGTGTTAACAGCTGCTAATGTGCTGCAGCTCCAATTTCAATTTCAAGGCATTGTGTTTTTAAAAAAAAAAAAATCTTTTTTTCTAAAAAATCAGACATTAACAGTTAATAACAAGGGAGTGTTTCACCGGTTTCGCTTTTGACATAATGGAGCAGGAGTCTTGGTGAACCAGGAAAGGCTCCATAATGCAACATCCTGGTGCTGACACGGAGCAGAGAGCAGATGAAAAAGCTCCTACTCTGCCTTTAATTTATAGCACATTTTATTACGTGACACAGATTTAATAAGTGAAAATATAAACATCAGGGTAACAATTACAGAGGAAGCAAAACTTGGAACTTGTCGCTCTCACTTTTCAGCCTTCTGATGTTTTCATTCTTGTGATGGAGTTTCTCACGCTGTTTTTTGTAAACATGCACATGTTTTTTCTAACTGTCTTTTTGTTTTTCATTCCTTCTCCTGGGAGGAGAAAGGTTTGATAGACTTTGTCATTGACCAGTGTCGTTGGAGAGGTGGTAGCTTCACCTTCCAATCGATGGTCGTTTCCAGAACCCTATATAATGAGAAAACCAAAATAAAGTTTCTTTCTTCTTTGCCTTCTCTCGGGTGTGGCTGTGTTTGTCTCTGCGTTTCGTGTTGCTCGATAGAGTGACAGGAACTCACATCAACGTACACGGCCCCAGGATTGCATCCAGAACTTCTTATTTCTTCTGGCACTCTCCTCTCTGGGTCTCAATTGCATTCTCCCCATCAGTGCCATGAGGTTGGGTGGTGGAGGAAAGCACTGTGATTGTTTCATTGTGTTTCTGTTGGGAGAGGCAACATGTGCAGAGGAACTTCTGGAGACACACTTACTTGTATGGTGAAGGGTTGGAGTAAATTAGACTTCAGCACCAATCAAAAAGGTTTTGAAACAGGTGATTTGATTCTCAGCTTCAAAGGTATAATGGAAGAATGAGCACATCTACACATTAAAGATGTTGCATGGATAGTGAACATCAATTGAAATGCCACAGATAAACAATATGCCTGCACCCATCAGGAAAAATTCTCAGCAATAAGCAGGAAAATAGTGGATAGGAGATGGCCTTGCATCTGTATTTGTATTAGAGGGGCTGTTGCTGCCTTGAAGATCTGGTGAACTTCAAGGAAGTCACAGAGTAAATAGATCCAGAAAAAATTTATATAAGTCACTCAGGATCTGAAAAATGGATCTGAAACTGGAGTTGCTTACTTTGTCTATGGGGAAACTAGGGAGGGATTGAAACTGTGTCTGCATGGTGGAGCTGGCCTGTCTCACCCTGGCTTTTGCCAGGTGCCCTCTGTTAGACCTCCGTGCCTGTAGCCAGCGTTGGGAAGCCCTCTGAGGTTCACCCAGAAGGTTCAGCCTGTTGGCCTGAGCTCCAACATGTGACACAGGCAATGGCTCCTGAGCTCACAGCCAGCCTGAAGGGACTCTGCGCTGCTTTGCCTCTTTCAGCTGCCTTTCCCCAGCTGTGATTCCTGATGGGGAATGGTGCTGTTGGCTGAGGCTGGGTTACAGTCATGCTCCTCCCTACGGGCAGGAGTAAGGTGAGAAAGGCTTTCATGTAGAGAAGCACCAGGAACTCCCCTGTTTCTCATCTGAAACTAGAGTCTGACTCTGCAGTTTCTGCCTCTGTGCACAGTTTTGGGATATTTCTGTCAGCTGGTCTGGCTGCAGACTTTGGTCTCACACAAAGGTAGCATCTGCTGATGATTGCTGTGTCCCTATGAGCCAATGCCACCTGCCTCTCAGCTGACATTTGTGGATCCTTAGGATAACAGGCCAGATCAAGTGTTTTCTCAAATTAAATTTAGGATCCCCAGCCATGGTCTGCAGGTACCACTCAGGACAAGCACATCACATCACAAAGCATCTTCTAAAGCTATGGCAAGCTAAAATTTCTTGAATTGGGACTTGAAAGTGTTCTAGGCAAAAATTTGGCACATTTTGTAGGGATGAGTCTTACCCATTAGGTCTGTATGCCCAAGCTGTGATGGCTCCTGCAGGATTGGATGCTTGGGTGGTTTCCCAGAAAGTGTTTTCCAGTTCCCATACAAAATGGACAGATCACTGTATGAAATTCTATGGTCTGTGGTGTCCAGCAATCTAAATAGATGGTCCAAATGGCTTGCTCCTTCTGGTCTTCAAAACTGTCACTAGTCTAAAAATAAAAAACCTTGAATTTTCCCCCTTTCCATTGAAAAGGGGGAAGGAGAGTGGATCTGATTTGGATCCAGAGGACAGGTTAGAAACAAAATAATAAGAATCACTAAAGTGAAAATGAAGAGTAGCGAGATCACTGAATTTTAAAAGAAAAACAAACACACAATAAAGCGATACCTCCGCTCCTTGGCCCAGCTCCTACTCCAAACCACCTATCACATCTCATTAGAACAATGTTGAGCTCTTTGGAAAAGAGGTGCCTGCCTAGGATCCACTTTCAAAGAAAACTGCTGGGAGTTTACTTAGAGATGAAGAAAAAAAAAATTAGAGCTTTTATAAGAACCAGAGAGAGTAGAATTCCTCACTCCAAAGCAATTGTTATATTCTAAATATTCTATTAAAGAATCCATTTTCTTCTCTTTCCTTAAATGGCTGGGGATAGGTTTCAATGTACATCTTGAATTGGACTTTGCAGCGTTAGGATTTCCAGTGGCATTTGGTTTTGATAAACCTCTTCTTTTTTTTTTTCTTTTTCTTTTTTTTGCCTTGAAGCAGTTTGTTCTCTTGGCAAGAATACAGAGACTGGCAATTGTAACTCACTTCTTGTTGCCAGCAGTAAGGAAAGCTTGAGGTCCTCTCTTTCAGCTGTAGCACGTTTGGATGTTTGGAACTAGAGCAGTGAATAGAGGGGAAAGGAGGAGGCAGAAGGAGGGAAAAGAATTTAAAAAAAAAAGGACCCTAAATCTGTTCTTTTCTCTACTGTAAATTACAGCCCTGCTTTTTTAATTTCCTTTCTCAGCACAATGTTATTCATTCACCTCCAAAATAAACAGGGGACTTAGAGAGTGAAAAGTTTGGGAGAACAAACTGTCCTCTTTTCACAGTCTTTACCTGTCAAGAGCCTGATTAAATACATATATGCTGATGCAAGTGCAGCATTGTGGCCTTTGGGAAGCTTCTGCAACTCAAGGGCTGACACAAGGCTGATCCTGAAGCTCTGAGGTCTTCAGAGAACTGATGGGTTCTTGTTCAGCTGAGCTACTGAATGAAGCTAAAAATATTTTTTTTTCTCTGTAAAGGCTCTGATTTTCAAACACAAAACCTTTGACACCAGCTCGGAAGAGATTGTGAAGAAAGACTTCCCAGTTGCTAAGCCTTTTGAAATCTCTGATTTGGGATGATGGACATTTTTCTTCATGAAAGGTGAATTGGGAGTTAATAGCCCTTTACTAAAGCACAGTCCCTTCTAATTCTATACCTCTGTGTTTACTGTTTCTGTTTGGCACAACAGGCCAGCCCTCTCCAACACAACTTCATGGATCTACCAGAGTGGCCCCGTGGAGGGATGTGATTATATGTTTCCTGATGAGGAAGTCAGATGTTCCTGCTTTGTAATTTTTATTTCCTCAGTAGATTTCCAGCATTTCCTTTAAGGAATCTCTGTGGTCTGGACTAAAGCTAAAAGCTTTAGTGAAGATAAAGCAGGACTCATTTCCCACAGCTCTTTTCCCATCCATTTCCTGGCCCATCTCCCACCCATCCAACCCTCTCTCACCCACCTACTGACTTTTAGAGTGGCTACAGAAGTAAAATTCATTGCACAGTTGCTAATCACAGTCAGCCACCAGACTTACAGAGCAGGCTGAGGTGGAGGTTGGCAGTTCTGTTTATGACTCCACTGCTGATCAATTTATTGACCTCTTTGACCATCTTGACGTGAAAATACATCGTGGAGCTGGGCTACTGGAACCCTCCCTGAGCCTGTTACTCCAGCAGCAACCTCACTGGTGGTGGTGTCAGGTTTGGGAGAGACCCACAGAAGGCAAGAGAGACCTGACAGCCAGAGCTCTCAAGTCAGAGTAGGATGTGCAGAGAAATACACTTTCAGCTGAAGGAGGAAAAAAAAATAGAGGGGAAACCCACCTAGTTTTTGTCCATTTACTGTGTACACTGGGTGCACCTAACATTTTGAGGTAATTTTCTGGAGTTTTCTTTCTTCCTTGCATGTAAGTGACTGGAAAGGTTCTGGAAAAACTTTTCGATGTTTCCTGTTTATATAAGCGGGCTGTTGTTGTTGTTGTTGTTGTGTGTTTCTTTTTCGTGTTTATGCTTATATATAAATAATGATGAAGTACAAAATAATGACTGGTTTGTGGAAAAACCATCAGGAAGTTTCCCTCCATCCAACCCCATAAAGCAAGAACCAGAAGAGTTTGCTGAGTCCATTTCACAGGTAACAAAGTCACAATGGACACAAAGAAATACTTCTGTTTGCAGCATATGATCATCCTAAGGAATTCCCTGCCACAGGAAATTATTGAGGTAGAGTTGAAGAAGGTCAGAGAGATATTTTTAAAGGCTTGAATGTTCATGAGAAGAAGCAACACGTATTACACACTTTTTCTCACCGGCCAAGAAGATTGATCAAATATTATGGGAATTCAAAATATATGGCCACCATGCAAAACCTTTAGTGTAGAAAGGTGACAATTTTCACACTATGGTTCATTATGGAGCATTTAAAAAAGAACTGACAGCCTAATCGATGTGCATTAATATCTGGAAACACACATTTTAAGCATCAACAAGTTCAAGAATGATACAATGGTACTTCAGAGTTATGCCAAAGTGTGTAAGAATTTGTAGTATCTTTAGAGATTTAGCCTTAACTTTTCTCACTTGTTTTAGTATATTGTTACAAACAATAGTAGTTTGCCCTCTTTTCCTTCTCCTTCTTTGTGGAATATCATTTTAACTTGTTCAAGGTCACCATGCAGGTGTTTTATCACAGCCACTCATTCTGTACTTGAAAACTGCAAAAAATTTGGAGGCAGGCCTGTGGCTGGGATTTTCAAGGGTGATCTTGAGTGTTGCAGTTTGTTGTATGCCAAACCCAACCCATTTCCCAGGCATCCAAACTCAGAGCACTGAGCACACTTTCCCTGAAAATTGCCTCCTCTGCTTTTTCTCCAGCACAGCCCCTAGAAATGATGCACTAAAAAGGAACTCATCACTTCAGGAAAGTCCTGTTTCCTCAAGTAGGATTTTCCACAGAAGTATTTTGCTTTGATTTTTATTATCAGGGCAATATGGAGAATGCAGGGTGGGTATACCCCACCAGAGACTGCACAGTCTGGTATCCCAAGGGTACCAGCCATCCAAAAGACACCTGGGAGTGCAATCATCTCCTCATTGCACTTCTGGAGCTCACCCTGCCTGCTCTTTGCTGGGGCCAATGACAGTGTCCAAACAATGTCCCTCCATGGCCTGGAATCAGGACCTTGCAGGCACCATGTCCAGCAGACAGGATACATCCAGCATCCCTTTGAGAAGATTGAGAGGCCATGCTACAGAGAGGTCAACATCTGTCAGCTTGGCCAGGGTTTAGATTAGACAGGATATTGGGAAGAAATTCTTCCCTGTGAGGTTGATGAGGCCCTGGCCAAGAATGCCCAGAGAAGCTGTGGCTGCCCCAACTCTGGAAGTGTCCAAAGCCAGACTGGATGGGGCTTGGAGCAACCTGGGATAGTGGAAGGTGTCCCTGCCCATGGCAGGGGAGTGGAACAAGATGACTCTTAAGATTCCTTCTAACCCAAACCATTCCATGATTCCATTATTCTATTCTCATCCATCATTTAATAGCAGAAATGGGGCACAGTGGGCTCAAGGCTTGGGTGCAACATCTTGTGTCCTTCAACCATGTGCCCAGCTTGCTTTTCTAGTTCAAACTTGCCATGAGAAGGGAAATGAGAGATTTGGGATGTTGCTCTGGTGAGAGGTGTTGTGCAGGTAAAGAGTTCAGAGAGGACTCAGGCACTCCCTCAAGTCTTGCATCACAGAGACAATGACAAACGTCTCACCTTATTCACACCTCTCACGGGAAGGCAGCAGCTCTTTTTATGGCCAGACAGAGCAGAACTTAAGACAAATTAAGTAAACAAAGTTGTCTTTCAGACAAAGGATTTTAACTGTTGCCAAGATATAGAAATTACTTTTTCAAAAGTGTCAATTAAGACTGGACAAGGTGTTTTGAAGTAAAAATTAACTTTCCTTGTCTTTTCTTCATCTCAGTTCTGATCTGCTGTCATTTGTATGTTTTTCATTCTCGTCAGCAATGCCAGTAGGAGGCTGAAGAACAAATAGACTTCAATTTTATCAACTCTTTCCTCATATATTAGGAAAAAAAAAAAAGAGGAAGATATCATACCTCCATAACTGGGAGATCTATGGTCAACAACTCTGCCCAGTGCCTGTCCCTAAGAATTCCTATGAATCACTTGAAAGAACACTGAAGTTACACTGGGGCAGAAGGAGTCTAAGCATCATTATGAACCTCCTGCCACCCATTGCTTCCCTTCCTAGGCAACCTTACCCTCACCAGGGTTAAACATTCTGGTGGTTGTGAGTAACTTGTTTGAATACTGAATATTTGATCTCACTGCTGCTCCCACCAGGGGCAGCACAAGTGGGTATTTTAACAAACAAAGCCCAGCACAGAAAGACAGACTGGAGTCAATTAAAGACTGAAGTGGACTGGAGCCACCAGACGTCATTCTCCATCACCACATTTCTATTGGTACTTTACATTTCAGGAATTAATTTAGGAAACCCAAACAATAATGCTCTCTTTAAGGATAAGTTGGCTGCAGTCCTGCATATCTTGTGGGCTGACCCGAAAGCGTGGCCTACAGCCCATATAATGTCTCATCCTCTTGGTCTGTGCCTGAATCAACCTCCCCACATGAAAGCATTTGCAAAGGAGACTGCACCTCTGGGTTTATGGTGGGAGATGTCCTTGGAGGATGAGAAGCAACTGCAGAAAACTGACAATGAACCAGCCAAGTAAGCCCAAGTGCTGAACAGTTCAGCTGATGGCTTGCACCCATCCCACTGTCCGTGGATCAGGTTGGCCATTCAGTCTCAGTCACTAAAGTTTCACAGGAGGACACATCCCTCTCTCTTACACCTTGCTGGCTGTGTAATAATTGTTGTGCCATGAAATGCCTCCTCAAATTTGCCAGAACCAAAAGATTCCCTCAGGAAGACTGATTAGAATACTAATATCATGGAATCACAGAATGGTTTGGGTTGGAAGGGACTTTAAAAATCATCTCATTCTACCTTCGCTGCCGTGGGCAGGGACACCTTCCGCTATCCCAGGTTGCTCCAAGCCCTGTCCAACCTTGTCTGGAACACTTCCAGGGATGGGGCAGCCACAGCTTCTCTGGGCAACCCACGCCAGGGCCTCACCAACCTCAGAGGGAAGAATTTCTTCTTCATTTCTTCTTCTTTATCTAAACCTATTCTCTCTCAGTTTAAAACCATTTCCTGAATGTTTCCAGTTCAGCAGTTTTTTGTGGGAGCAAAGGGCATAATGAGTTCTCAGTTTTGTGAAAACTTCTTTCAGAAGTCAGGTTTTCTAGAATTTTGGAAAATTGTTCAAACCTCATTGAACTGATAAGAGACAAGAGTAAGACTATCAAGGCTTTTCCAAAGTCCAGAAACATAACATTTCTAGTCCTTCCCTTGTCCACTGATGTAGTCAGGGCTCCTCTCCATTAAAAATCTTCCTACCACATCTCTAGGAGTCTGATGAGGCTCATGATTTCAGGCTCAACCATTCTGAGTTTTTTATTTGAAACAGTGGGATTTTCCCAAGCTTTTGGTGTAGTGCAGCAATTAATTTGTCCTAAATTTACGTGTTGTTAAATTTACAATTCTTTCTTTCTTGTGTCCTTATGTTAGGATGGGGCTTCTCTAAAATAGGATGAGGGAAAGAACCACATCAGAATGACATTAGAGATTAACCAGAATCCTGCCTCTGGAGGCTTTCAATCAATTGGGAGTGACATTTATTTGACCAAGACAAAAGTCCTGTGGCTCTGATTTCATTGTCATACAGCAGCCCAGATCTGGAAAAACTAAGCAAGGGGCTGTTTAAACTCAGATTATAACAGGTCCTTTTTTCTTGTCCCTTTGGAACAATAAATTGGCTTAAAATACAAGACGATACCAAATGCTTATGACTCCTGTGGAGAATTAATGAGCCATGGCATCCAAACTATCGAGTGGTCAGACCATATGTTATTAGAAATGGTGGATGCTCTGTATTGGTTAGGGATGTTATGCATTTGTGATTAAGGCTATGAAACTTAACCAATAAACACAGCTGAGAAATGAGCATAAACAGTCAATCCATATGAGGGAAACTGCTCACGTGAAGTAAATGTAGCAAAATGCAATTTAATGAGCCTTGTAGAGAAGACTTGCTACATCCAAGAAACTTTCCCACAAACTAATATTGGCTGAGACCAGCTGCTTATCAAAATAATCCTTGGTCTTACTGGACAGGGGTTCTATACTCAGGGAGTGTAGTACTGTCAGAGACGTCTGACATTAATAAACTTATCACCCTTGGGATATTTGCTGCTGGCAATAAGGGTCTTCCCTGCTACAACTTGTAGGGCCAGGCAGCAGGGATCAACTGCAAAAAAGATTGTGCTGCAGGTCCAGCCTCTTGAGTGGCACCAGCAAGCCCAGTCACTGTTCTGTGCCTCAGTTTACCCATCACTCTGATGTGATGCTAATACATAGAGCTTCCTGGGTTTAATTAACATGCTAATGAATATCTAAGCATTTCATCTCATGCATTCTCTCATTGTCTTGAACGTTATTTAGCAGGTAATCAGAACAAAGCTTCTCATCACAGTGAACACCTTGGGGGTCCTTGATGAAATATCTCTGAGTGCTTACAAAATTTTGCTGGAGTTCCACCAAATATGAATAGAATCATAGAATCACAGAACGGTTTGAATTGGAAAAGACCTTAAAGACTATCTAATTCCAACCTCCTGTGATGGGCAGGGACATATTCCAGGTTGCTCCAAGCCCTGTCCAGCGTGGCCTTGAACATTTCCAGGGATGGGACATCCACAGATTCTCTGGACAACCTGTGCCTCACCACCCATACAAGGAAGAATTTCTTCCTAATATCTAATCCTATCAGTTTGAAGCCCTTTCCCCTTGTCCTGTCGGTTTGAAGCCCCTGTCCCAGGTCCTTCTCTAG
Source organism: Leptocoma aspasia (assembly GCA_013399835.1). NCBI lineage: Eukaryota > Metazoa > Chordata > Aves > Passeriformes > Nectariniidae > Leptocoma > Leptocoma aspasia. The sequence continues at coordinate 835,002 of VXAX01002327.1, read as the reverse complement.
CTCTCTTGGAGCTCTTTTAGGCACTGGATGGGGCTCTGAGGTCTCCTTGGAGCTTTTCTTCTCCAGCTGAACACCCCAGCTCTCCCAGCCTATTTCCAGAGCAGAGGTGCTCCAGGCCCTGGAAAACCTTTGTGGCCTTCTTTGGACTCACTCCAACAGATCCACGTCCTTCACATTCTGGGGATCCCAGAGTTGGATTTGGTACCCCAGGCATGGTCTCAGAAGAATGTAATAGATAGGGAGAATTCTCTTCTCAACCTGCTGGCCTTTTGATGCAGCACAGAATACATGGCTGCCATCTAAATTCAACACACTGGGGAAAGCTGTGAGTCAAACATGTCCCCAGGGCATGGCTCAGCACTGTCCTCGAGCCATCGTGGTCTCAAAGGAGCACACCTCACCTAATGCCATCCCAGCATCACTGTCCCTAAGGAGAGACTGAGCCCTCTACTCCCCAGGGAGCAGTCTCAGTTTCACTGACAGACCTGCCTGAGACAGCTGGTGCACTGATTTCTCTGATTTCCTCAGGATGTTTCCATGGATGGTAAAAAAAAAAAAATTATGCAGTTAGAATCATAGAATAGCTTGAGTTGGAAGGGATCTCTAAGGGACAACTAGTCCAACCCCCCTGAAAAAGAACAGGGACATTTTCAACCAGACCAGGTTGCTCACAGCCCCCTCCAGCCTGGCCTTGAACATTTACAGTTCTTTGTGGGAACAAATAGATGATGTGTGCTATGTTCTGTTAAAACACCTTTCAAAAATTACATCTGAGAATTTTGGAAAATTGTTCAAAACTCTCTGGACTGAGAAGAAATGAGCTGTAAGTGTAAGGCTGTCATGAGAGGCCTGCTGAAAGCCTGGTGGCAGCAAAGCTGAATTCCTGTTATATACACCAGGTTCCTTCTAACCCCTTTCAGCCTCTGCTTGTTTATTATTCTTCCCTGGTTTACAAGCTCCAAAGAGACTTGACATAGATTATTATACACAAGAAGGCTCAATGCATCTTGAGATGGATTATTTCCTTCCTTCAGAGCTGTGAGAAGGCTGGAGTTGCTCATGATTTGGTACCTTTTGACATTTCACTGCAAAAGCTTACTTTTAGCACAGTGAGGCTGCAGTGTGGTGAAGTCTGACCAACACAGGCCCATTTACCTGCTGGCATCTCCAGCACCCAGGTCCATAATGGGGTTTGCTGTTGCTGTCATGCCTTACATCTGGTTTTGCTGTTTAGAAAGTGCTAATTTTGACCTACAAGATCACTGAGGGTTGTTATAATGTCCATTCCTGTGAGATGGCCTCATTTTGCACAAGAACCATATGATGAAGAATAAGGAGTAAGAGGAAAGGGTAAAAAAAGTAACTGGAAAAGACAAGCAAAAAACTGCTCAGTTGTTTGACAGGGTTTATTTATTTGTTTGCTAAAGTAAATAGCTTCGGAGTTATCCAATCAGTGAGCATTTGGAGGTTTGAAATAATATTTAGGCTTATGGATGTCTGAGATGTCTGAGCCATTTACTGAGACCTTTACTGTCAGACCTGCTGGACAAATGTATTTGTCTGAATCTGCCTGTATTTCACATACTTAAGTGGGGAAGCTCCAGTTTTCCAAAATGAAAACTCCCTTTTTGAGTATCAGAATTGAAGACAACTGGTAGTGACTCAAAGATGATCTCGTATCAGATGGAAAATAAAAACTTCACCAGGGGAGATTTATTATTAGCATTTATTACAACTCTAATAGTGTGTCATGGCTGAGACAGCCCAACAAGGAGAGGCCACACCATAGACAAGGTCATTAATATTGAGTCAGGAGCACACATATCACATTTAAGTCATCCAGCCACCAAAAGGAATTGGATCCTGTTTAAAAAACAGGTTTTGGTAAGATTATCTTGATCTGCAAAATGATGTTCTTGAAAATCGCATCTGAGTCTTATGCACTGTGCTATCAGAGTCCAAGCAGATTATTCTCCAGTGGTGCTGAGGTATTTTATGTACATATTCTGATAAAAACCATCAAGCAGGACTCATTGCAAATTAACATTTCCAGTGTATTATACAGAATTCAGGCTTCTGGATTATTCCATTTTCCAGTGAAGTACAGATTATAATACAGCATGTGTTCTGTTTTTAAAGCAATTATGCTTAAATATACTTGTTCTTCAGTTTAATTTTCCTTCTGAAAGCACAGCAGTCATCTTCTATCAACAAATCCATTCCAGAATGTTTTGCTAGCAACTGTTACTAGGGCTTTTTTCATCCAAATTGGAAGCTTCAGAGGGATATGATCAACTCCGGAGCATGGCTAGAGACATTTGCCAGTAGCTAAAATACACAGTGAGCAAAATATCTGCCCTTTGGATGTTTTTAAAACAAGGAAAAGCCATCATAGCTTTAGGACATGAACTTCATCTGCTTGTCATCCTGGAAAAGCAGGAGTCATTCTAGTCTAGCAATGCTTTCAGACAGGAAGGAACAGCTCTCTGGTCCAAGCAATCAATGACCATAGGACAAGAATGACTGGAAGAAACCCCACCATTGGCATCATGTGACAGAACTGTGGTGTGGACTGCAAAAATGCAATTATAGAAGGTTTGTTCACAAATCAGAGGTCTACATTTGGTGTCTTCTCCTGCATCCCCACTGTTGCCCTGGTCAGGTGTGACCTGGGGATAGTTTGGCTGTGGGCACCATGTAGCCCTGGGTCTGTACTCAGAAACAAAAGCAAACTGTGTAAGAAAGTGGCAAAGCAGACATCATGACTAGCCCCTAATGTTGAGGAAAGGCACCATTTAATTTTGATTTAATTGTTTTACCTTTAATTGTTTTACCAGTCACTGGAAAACACTTGCTTCTTCCATTCTCTTTTCTTNTTTTTTTTTTTTTTTCTCATTTTATCCTCATCCCATTGCAGGGGGTTAAGCAGAATAAACAAGCCTGTGCACACTGGTTGCCAAGATTTTGGGCTTGCCACCCAACCAGTGCATGACACACATGTCCCTGTTCCTTAACCAGTTAAAAACAATAATGATTGTTACTAGTCAGCATTTTAGCATGGCCCATTCTCTCTGTGCACACATGTCTGTGTGATTCATGAGGTCTGGATTGCTTCTGAGGTCTGCTCCAAGAGCTGTTTCAGGTGGCTCTGATGTTATCAGGAGTAGCTGGAGAAACAAAGGCCCTTCTACAGAAAAATTGGCAGGTAAGGAAATAAGGAAATTATTTCCAACTCATTTGTTTTAAGGTATATTTATCACACTCAAATCTAAACATATTGATTTATATTATGGCTTTGGCATCATAAACATTTGATAGGATTATTTATTAACATTGAGCTGTTCTTTTTTGGCTTTCCAAAACAAAGTTCTGAGGAAATATTTAAAGACACACACACACGACACAATTGGCTGACTCCAGCTCACCTCCTCAACACAACTGGATTGTATGAATATCCACATCTTCCATAAAGCAACACAGCAGTCAGGGGTGCAGACAGATCACAGCATCAGGCTTCTGAGCTAAAGCTAAAAAAGGACCTGAGTGCTACTTCCAGCTTGGTATTTTACAGGGATCCTTCAAATTCCTGTGGCCAAGGGCTATGAACATTCACATTAGTGCTGGCAAAGCCCCGTGGGCCTCGAGTCTCCACCAGAGAAACGACACCAGCCTTGAAGCTGTCATCCTGCTGAGCCCCCTGTGCCACATCTGAGGCAAAGCAGAGCTCCCAGGCTGCTCCTTCCTCGAGGACCTGCTCCAGGGAATGCTGCACTTTGAGCACAGTTATGGTACTTCTCTGGGCACAGTTGTTATGCTTGGCTTTTCCCCAGCCAGGAGGTAGCAATGGAACTTTCTAATGCTGCCACGTGTGCCCCACCATACCCCACAGGCCAGTGACTGAACTGGACAGGTTTTCTGCTCATTTGCCTACCCCACTGAAGAGATGCTCAAAAAGCTGCCCCAAAAGTCAAGTTGTGGGTTGAAGCTCCTCAAAGGAGTGCAGGGGATGTCTGAGAAGACAACTCTCCATGGTCCTCTTTCACTGCCAAAAACCAATTCATTGTCCTGCAGGTTTCTGTAAAATTGGGCTAGGGTGATGTAGGTACCTAATCTAGAAAAAGATTCAGAGCTGAAAATCCCAGCTAAAGGCTCCCAGATAGCCATAGAATCATAGAATCACAGAATCATTAAGGCTGGAAAAGACCTCCAAGGTCAGCAAGCCCAGCCTTCAACCAAATCCCACCAGGACCACTAAACCATATCTCAAAATGCCACACCTAAATTTTTTTTTTTTTTTTAACACTTAGCTTTTGAACACCATTTCTTCCTTCATCCAGGACCAGGAATCTTGCAGCCCTGAGTCTTGCCCATCTTCCTATTTTCTACCAGTTTCCCCAGGTATTTTTAAGCTCTCCTTTCTGTTTTGGCCTTATCCTATCCATTCATGTAATTTGCTTACAGAGATCCTGAGTGTCTGATGCCTGGAACAACCCGAGTCTGCACACAGATCTAGTTTTAAATTACTTTTCCAAGAGTAGGAAGAAAGTGAATGCAAGAGCCAGGAATGGAAGCCAAGTTTCTTGTTTCATAAACTCCTGAGTTAGCCACTTCTGTTCATAAGAATCAAGCACAAAAAGAGCACAACAAAGGGGAGTGAGAAGGAAGGCTTTCAAAGAACCAAGCCCAACATCACCCATTCAGATTTCTTGAATGCCTTGTGTTGCCAAACATTTATGGCTTTGAGTACTGCTGGAATTCTCTAAGCTGGTGGATAATTTTCCCCACAAATTTCATTACTGTAGAATTTGATTTTGTTGCCATTATGCATCTTGGTCAGCCCCACTTTTAGCCCCCAAGGCTGAAAAGAGCCCTTAAGCTCTAAGGGGACAGAAGGCTGCCAAGTGCAGAAACTTTTGTTTCCTCTTCCTTGAAAATAAAATAAAATGAGCAGATGAAATGCACATTACTTCCTGAGTTTTTTGTTCTTAATTAAATTTTTCTTCCCTTGTGATGCTCACTTTTCCCTGCTGTACTACCCAAGACAAGGTAAGACTGACTATGAACCAGATCCAGTGAGAAATTCTCCCCTCAGATCATTTTCTTGCTAGAAAAGGCAGGTTTGTTCCTATCTGAATGGTTCCTGGAGGTGGTTCGGTTTTGGCAAATCTTGCAGGAGACCCAAACAAGAATTTGCACTTGAAATTTGTGTATTTTCTTTTGGCTCAGAAGGATGCTTCTGACTTTTCAGTTGCAGATTTAAAAAGGCTTGATGAGGACCATGGAGCTCAGTGACCACAGTCTGTGGGTCTTTCAGAAAGGAAATCTGGTGGCAGATAGGACTGGGTCTATATTTGATGAGGTTCTTTGAGGTAAAAAAGAAAATGAGAGGATATCAAGATGGGCTTTTTTACCACAATTTAATATGCATGAAAGTAATTTCCACAGCAGTTGCTACAAAGAGAGTCTACACATTTTTAAACAACCATCTATTCTATTTCTTGAGGAAGGAAAAATATCTAAATGAATAAACCCAACAGCAGTGAAGAAGAAGTAGTGTCCTGACTTCTGATCAGCAAAAGGAAAAGGAGATATATAAAAAAAGGTGACTCCTGTAAAACATAGGGGAGAAGGAAACTCCAGTAAACAAGACAAAACAGACCTAATTGGAAACAGGCCCCCTCAGCAGCATTCTGGATTGGAAGGCAAGTGGAGAGAATGGGAGAGCTGCAGAGAAGACTGGAAGAACTGGAAAACTCAAAGAAAACCAAGGGGAATTGAATAAAAACAACAGTCTGCTTATAAAAGTAAACAGAGGGGGAAGGGAGAGCATGCAAAGGGAAAACAGATGCACAGTGAGACAGTGCTCAAGAGACAGAGGGAGATGAAAGCTGTCTAAAACAAGAGGGGAACTCAGAAGGGAAAAAAAGGAACAACCAAAAAAATCCAACAGAAATATTAGCAGCAATGCCTTGGTGACCATCACACAGCAAGATGCCTCTGTTTGTACAGGCCCTGGGGAGGCTGGGGACATTTTATTGTCACAGAAGGGTTTACCATGAGGAGCACACTGAGGAACTGAAAATACAGCAATGCTGTCTTACTCAAGATTGGTTTTAAAGTCTCCTCCCTTCTTTGTTTCAGTCTTATAGATCTGAGATGGAACAGATGAGGAGAAACTCTGAATTCGGGTCAGGATACCCTTCTGAGGTCTGGCTTCCACCTAGAGGATCCAAAGAGGATCCCATCCACCATCAGAAGCTGAGCATCCTCTTCCAGTGGACTCTGGGTGCACAAGAAAATCCCATAGGCTTGAAGCCAGAAGGTCTACAAAATCATGATTTCCACACATAGGTTAGGTTATTTGTGGGAGTGTGTCCTTTCTGCTAAATAGGTGTGCAAAAATAAAATGTCATGGGAAAAATCTGCTCTCTGGCTTCTGTGGAACCTGTTGGAAACCCACAGTGGTTCTGAGTACTGCAAACAAGAGCAGAAGGTGTTCTGATATGACAAGTTACTCTGAGCTTTAAATCAAAAGTATTAGAGTCTTATAAACTTATTCTGGGAAGCTGTGCAAGGAGGTTTAAAATATTGCTCTTCCAGCTGTCTGTCCTTGTTCTCAGGCAGCTCATTTTGGTGAGTCAGTACAAACTGACTCACTTTTACCCAGATTGTACAGGACAAGGGCTTTAAAGTAAAAGAGGAGAGATTTAGATTAAATGTTAGGAAGAAATTGTTCTCTATGAGGGTGGTGAGGCCCTGGCACAGGTTTCACAGAGAAGCTGTGGCTGCCCCTGGGAGTGTACAAGGCCAGGTTGGAAGGGCTTGGAGCAACCTGGGATAGTGGGAGGTGTTCCTGTCCATAGCAGGGGGTGGAATGAGATGGTCTTTCAGGTCCCTTCCAGCTGAAACCATTTCATGATTCTATGATTCCACAGCTCCATGATTCCATGACTCCATGATTCCATGGCTCTGTGATCATAACAAGGCATGGTAGACAGAAAGGATGTCTTCTGCCAGACTCTGTGGCACGTGTTTGACTTGTTCCCTTTCCAAATTTAGGGATTTCCAGAGCTTTGGATGAGTCTCATTGATAGCATTGGCAAAAAAGAGCAAATGACTGGGTCTGGGAGCCAGAGGGAAAACCCAACATCTTGTTCAGAATTATGATTTTGGGTTAGTGCTATAACATTAAGCGATGCTGCTATGTTATTCCCATGTAGTAAGAAAGCAGAGGATTTATAGATCAGACTTTTATCTTCTTCCAGCCTTCATCCCTCCAGTTTGTCTCATTGACCTCAAAGGTTACGTCTCTATTAATAAAACAAACACTGCCAGGATCCATTCCTGTGCCTGGAAACTGACACTGGTTACCTGAACCCTATTAACCTCTGTCAGCTTCAGAACTGCATCCAGCCATCTATTGGAAGTGGTCCCAGGAGTGTGCCTGTTCCTGCACTGTCCTTGGGAGCAGTGGGAGAGACAGAGCAGCCTGGCAAGGGCCACTCTGACAGGGAACACCACCAGGGTCCAAGGACCCAGTTGTCACTAATGTGACCAAGAAAAAGAGCAGACTGTTCTGTGACTGCTCATCTCTCTGCCATTAGTTCTCACTCTGCTGCTATCAAAACCAACAGAAAATGGTTGTACCTGTCAGAAATATACCCCAACCCTGCTAAAATTATCTTCATAAATAAATAAATAAATAAATCCTTTTAAGACAAATCCCCAGAGACATATAATTTCCTCACCTTGTAAAATTTCACTGGTTTGCCCTGAACTACAGTGTTTGCCAGGAGAATTTTGGAATAAAATGAAATCTCTGTCCAAACACAAAAGGCATAAAAATCCAGTTTGTCCTTTATGTTTCATTTAGAGAAAGTCATGAGCTTTTTGTCAGAACCTCATATTCCCTCATAGCCTGTCTCCTAGAAATGAATTTTTGGATCGCTTTTGTTAAAAGGAACAAACTCCACATCCAACAACTTTTGGATTTAAGACTTAGGTGTGGGCCTTTTAACAAGTTAGGAATGCACATGATGCTGGGTTGAAGATCCAGACTTGCCCAAAGGTTCAGGGAGTGATTAGATCTGTGGTTTTGGTTCAGCTCCATCCCTGGTTTAGAGGCAGGGAAGCAGTTTGGACTTTGCTGATAAAAGAAACTCACACTTGCATCATTTTAAACTGGTAATATGCTAAATACACCGCAGCAGATTCATAGGGCAAGGAAGCATTTCAAGCATTGTGGTGAGTTAACTGAAAGGAACCATAGGAAATATATACCAGAAGTTAATTTTTTCCAGTTCTTTTCCAGCTCTGCACCCTGCCTGCGTTAGTTCTTGTGCCGGCTGGCTTATTTTCACTCAGAGCCGCTTTGGAATCATTATAAAACACAACTGGTGTGCCACAAGGACGTGGGGAGTCTCTCGGCTTATATTTTGCAGATGTCCATAATTTAACTGGACCAGCAGGTGACCAGGATTCCAAGTCACCTTATGATGGTGATCAGCTCATGAACACGGGCAGCTCACAGCAACACATCGAACCCTGCCCTCGGCCGCTTTCCATCAAGCCTGCCATGCATATTAGATGTTCTCTGCCTGAAATCTGTCCCTTGAGGTTGAAGTTCAAAATCTAATAGTGCCTCCTGGCCTTAAAAATATGTGTCAATCCATCTAGGCGGTGGTTTTGCTTAAAGGTAAAGCAATCCAGGGAGTTTTCAGGTCTGGATGGAACAATCAGTGATTATGGAGTTTATCTTGACATTTATTAGTTGTTAATGGCAGTGCTTCCAGAGAGCTAAGCACATTCCAGACAGACACACAGCATCCTTGGGCTGCATCAGCTGGTAGTTTAAGACCATGCAAATACTAAAGGAAACAGCAACAATAAAGAGGGATATTTAAAGTTGGGGGGTTTCCCTTTGTCATTAAAGCTCATTTGAGTCACTACTTGTCAGAGGGTGGCAGTTTCTCAGAGGGGGAAATATCCATAGGGAAGGGAGGATGACCTAGATGGGCATGGTGAGATCAGCTGGAACCTTTGCCTTGACCCTCTGCAGGTATAGGGAGTGCCATAACCAACAAGGATTTTTTTATAATCTGGACAAAAAACCTACTGCTTGGACAAAGAGCCTTGGTGACAGAAGTTGTGACCAAGAAGGACCAACACCAGTGGTGCTGGGACCATCTTTGATGGCTGGTGATCCTGAAACCATGGGAATACAGCAGCTCCTTTTCCACTGGAAACCAAAATCCTGAAAGGCTGACATCCCTTTGGGCACTTCTGCCCATCAGTGCTGTCCTGGAAGCAAGAACGGAGGGAGGATTTGGGTGTCCTTTGGCTCTGCCCAGTCTGATAAATCACAGAAACATAGAATCTTAGAATGTTTTGAGCTGGAAGGGACCACAGAGATCATCTCATTCCAGACCCCTGCCATGGCCAGGGACACCTTCCCCTAGACCAGATTGCCTAGGGCTGCATCCAACCTGAAATCCCAAATGACATCCTGAGATAAATGAGCACTACAGGGCAAAGTGAAGTCACTGAAACTCAGTTCTGGCTTCTCCAGCATGGACTCAGTCATTTTTGAGCAGAGCTTTTCACTCACCAAACTATTCTTTAGCCTATTCCCTTGAGGGCTGCCATGTGACATGACAGAGCCTTTTCCCTTCTTCCAGAAGAAAAGTTTCTTCCAGCAGATAAGAGAAAATTCTCATTACAGTGACTCTCTGTGGCAGAGACATAGTGAGATGGACAGCATGGGGAAAAGATCAGGCAGCTATACATATCACTTTAGTCTTTCAAGATATATTTATCGATTTGGGGGTTTCCTCCTAAGTCCAGAACTGGAAATTCAACTCTGAACTCATCATCTACCTGACTTGCGTGGGCCTTTTGACCTGTCAGGACTTTTCTGTTTATAAAGTATGAGTAACAATTCCAGGTAGCCTCAGTAGATGCAGAAAATGCCTCCCTGAAGTAATGAGCAGATCAGAGAGAACAGTATCAATGTCCAGAGATTGCAAAGGACTGTGTAGAAATGGTTTTAAATTATGATGTACTACTTTCTCGGGGTAATCCCATATTTCAGAGTTATCTCACAACACACCCTATGCCTCTTCAGAATAAAGCAGTGACACTGGAAACAAAACCCAGATCAGATCCTGATACACAAATCTCTGCCATTTCCAATAAACTTTTAAAATTATTTGAATTATTTATACACATTTATTTACAATAAAGCAGACTGCTACCAGTGCACATCCTCTAACAGACCCCCAAACACTGAATTTCTCAACATAAAGACAAACTTCTTTTAACGAAATTTATGATAACTACATAAGCTTACATAACCACCTGTGGCTGCTCTGAGTGCACGTGCCACAGCACAGGTGTGCTGAAAGGGGCCCTGGAGAAGCCCTTCTCCAAAGATGAACTTGTCTGCTTCCCTGGGGGAAGGCAGCAGCCACTGCTGCTCCAAACTACTGCTCCAGGCTGCTCCCAGATTGCCAAAGGCATTGGTTATGTCTCTCTGTGCTCCTTTTATTTGCAGCCATAAAGAGCAGCAGATAATCACAGATGTGTCAGCCCAGATACAACATCACCTTTTGGGTCCTAAATCCAGTCTGTTAAGAAGGCAGGAACCCAAAGAGGCTGCTGAGTCTGGGTTGGGGCACTCCCACTGAACAGGGCAGCAGCCCCAGAAGGGTGGAAATGGCTCAGCTTGAAAGTTTTACAAGTGCTTGGGAGGAATGAGGGCTTGTGAGAGCCAGACAAGATTCCTGGGAGCTTAAACAGTTCTGAGTGTGGCTCCAAAAGCACTCCCTGTGGACAGCCCATCCTTTCAGCACAGCCAGAGGTTGCCCACACGTCTTTAGAGCCCATGGCACGCCCCGCGTTGCACTGATTGTGCACAGCAGCTGAGAGCTGAACAAACAAGCAGCTGCTGCTGTGCTGGATGGGGGAGCATCCTGGTGCTGCTGTGACATTCCCTGTCAAGTTTTCAGGCTCAAATGGATCCCACATGGGGGGAGTGCATCAGGCTCTGTTGGCAGGCGGGAGATTTGGAGGCTGGAGCGGTCCCCATCTCCTGCTCGTGGAAACAAAGCATCTTTTATGTTTCCTTGCAACCAGGACAAGGGCTGGAATAAATAATCAAGTGCCCCAGCCACTCCCCTGCTATTATAACAAGCAGCTGGAGGGCCACCAAACCCGGGCACCGTACTCGTCAAGCAGGCGCTTTCCCGCTTGCCTTTTATTGGGATTCACTGGTGGCACTCTGGGGGTTTGTCGCTTCTTTCTTTGCCTCCTACTGTCCAGAGACACTACCAGTAAAACCCCAAGGCGATATTAAAAAGGGGAGGCTGGGCTGGCAGCCAGATGTTGCTACCAGATGTGCCTGTGAGCATCGCAGAAAAAGCCAATTTAGCCGATCCAGCCTCCTCGCAAAGTGGAGCCCATTGTTCGATGAGGTACAACAAGCAACTGCAGGAAGTTAAATAAATCCCAGGGCACAACTATTTCAGGCTGGGGAAAGCTTCCAGAAAGGTGCTTATTGCTGCAAAGAGAGGCTGGGGAGCTCTCCAAGCAAATAGTAGGTGCTCAAACACCAGCACTATGGCAACTTTTATAAACTTTTGCATTTTTAAGCTCACTGGGAAGATAATGGGAGTGAAAAGTGCATTTAAGGGATCCAAGTGAAGTTGCCCATGTATCCACGTTGGATGGCGTTGAAAAATCATAGAATCATAGAATGGTTTGGGTTGGAAGGGACATTTAAAAATCATGTAGTCCAATCTTCTACAATAAGCAGGGACATTTTCAATGAGATCAGGTTGCTCAGAGCCCCATCCAACCTGGCCTTGAATGTTTCCAGGGATGGGCCAACTGCCACCCCTCTGGTGCCAGGCCTTATATGACCTTGAAGATGAAGCAGGTCTAGGACGGAGTCAAAAGTAGATGCCCAAGACTTTTGCTGATGTTTCAAAGCCCCCCTCCATCCTGCCCTTGTCTGGAGTCCGTGCTGCTCTCACAGAGGTGATGCCCTCTGCAGCCCACAGGAACTCTTTTTTGTCTCGAGCCACAGCCTCAAGGAGCAGCAAAGAGATGAACTTAGTGATGCCCTGTGAACCAGCTGCTTTTCTGGGCCTGCTGCCTCTTCTCCTGGAAAAGGAGAGGCGCAGCTAGGGGGAGGAGGCTCCAGCTGGGAAGGTGGGGAGGGTGAGAGGAAAACCATGAGGGAAGTGCCTGAGCAATTTCACAGCAGAGGCAGTGTATGAAGTTGCCTCAGTTCGTGGTCTGCACTCTGGGGTCTGTCTGTGGGAAGCCTTCAGGGGTGTTGCAACCTGCCAGTGCCAATAAACATCACCACAAGACCAGAGGAGCTCAGGGCCTGCAATATGAAAGGCAAAGAGAGGAAAATTAGAAGCAAAAATATGAAGTTAATAAAAATCCTTTATCCAATCAGACTCTAAAGAGAGCACAGCCATGGGCTGGAAGGAGCAGCCGGGCGCTCCGAGCCCTCACTCTGCTTAATTACCTAATAGCTTGCAGAGCTCCTCCAGCTTTATGAGTTGCACATTTACGTGCAGCTGTCCTGCCTTACAGGAGCTGTCATAGCTGCTGGGGGGTGTCTGTGCCCCTGCCCCCTGCCTGCATGCAGGGTACTGGGGCTCCATGGCCCAGATGCTCCACATCTCAAGGTTTGAAATAGGTAAATCCCTTTAGGTAAATAATCTTTCTTATAAACTATATCGTTTGCCTACTCAGGGGGTGAAATTCCTCCTCCCTGCTGTTTGCACAGCAGGTCCTCTGGTAGGCTTATCTGAGCCCCTATTCCCAGGACACAGGGTTGATGATTTCATGAAGATCAGGAATTGTGCCTGTGGCTTGCTGAGGGCTGGCACAGGCCCTGCTTTGGTTTTCCTGCTGCAAGAAAATCCCTTCCCAGCTCAGCTCCTGCCTCCTGCTAGGAGCAGCTCCCAGAGCAGGAGGTGAGTGGGGTGCTCACATGGGGCTCTGAGCAGCCTGGCCTAGCTGAAGATGTCCCCGCTTGCTGCAGGGGGGTTGGACTAGGTGACCTTTAAAAGTCCCTTCCAACCCAAGCCATTCTCTGATTCTCTGATTTTATGCTGGGAAATTTTTCCCCAGTGATGAGTGCACTTTGCAGGAGTGGAGGACAAGGACAAGGTAGGAACACATATTCCCAGGATGAGGGGGGCACCCTAGACCCTGATAAGTAAAGGGTTTGGACACAGTAAATGCTTTATTTAGTTCCAGGTCAGGCTGAGGCAGATCTAGTGAAGTTTTTCTCCAGGTTGGACTGCTGAGGACTCCTGAGATGTGTTGTCTTCCCTGTGTCGTGGGGTCCCTGCTGCCTCCTGGGCATTTTGTCTGCAGGTTCCATCCCAGCATCCCAGTTTTGCCAGAGCAATTCCCCTGTGTCCCCATCCAGTGTCTGAGCAGGCACAGGCATTTCAGGACTCCTGTCCTGGCACCATGACACCAGGCTGTGCTGATGGCCAGGACAGCTCTGTGCAGGCAGAGAAAGCCAAGCCCTGCCTTCAGCAGATGGTGAGGTGCCAGGAGGAGTTCCCTGTGCTGAGAAAGGACTGCTTGGTACCTTCTGTCTCAGCATTCCCAGGAACAAGCAGTGGATGAAGACATCTCTGAGCAACAAGAAATTCTTTGCAAGATTCCCATGACTGCAGCACTTGGGCTTTGATTAACACCTTGCTTAGCAGGATAAAACATAAAGGAACCACATGCAGCAGTGGTTCAGAAATCATTACCTTTGGGCTTTGGTCCAGCCCATTTCTGGGGCAGGATGTCTACCCAGGCAGACACAGAAAACCCTGATGGCTTTTTCAGGACTCTCAAACCCAGAGGCCAGAAGTTATGTGCATGGTTGACATGCAGGGATGAACACTGACCATCTAAAAGGAGCTGGGGGCTTACTGCTGCAGCTGAGCACCATTAACCTCACCTGGTTGTTAATCCCCAGGAAACTGAGTCATATCACAGAACTGGAGGATAAATGGGCTGAGGGGACCTTGTGGGATCATCTTATCCGACCCTCTGCCATGTGACAACATCAGAGAGCCTTTGTTCCAGCACCTTTTGGCGTTGCAAGCTGAAAATGAGGAAGGAAAGGAGGAGAAAATATAAAGTGCTTAACAAAAGCTGCAGTGATGCTGACTTAGTGCATGCCCAGTTGTTGTTTCCTCTCAGCTGGCAGTCAGGTCAAGGCATAACACATATATGTGTCCCTGAAAATGCTCCAAGGGCTGGAGCTTCTCTGCTCTGGAGACAGGCTGGGAGAGCCAGGGGTGTTCACCTGGAGAAAAGAAGGCTCTGAGGAGATGTTAGAACTCCTTCAGTGCCTAAATGGGCTAAAGAGAGATGGGGAAGGAATTTTATCAAAGGCATGGGGTGACAGGACAAGGGGGAAGGGTTTCAAACTAAATTAGAAGATAATTAGATTAGATACAAGGGAGAAATTCTTCTCTGTGAGGGTGGTGAGACACTGGCTCAGGTTTCCCAGAGAAGCTGTGTCTGTCCCTGGATCCCTGGAAGTGTCCAAGGCCAGGTTGGACAGGGCTTGGAGCAACCTGGAATAGTGGAAGGTGTCCCTGCCCATGGCAGGGGGTGGAAGTAAATGATCCTTCAGGTTCCTTCCAAACCAAACCATTTATGATTGATTCTGTGACATCTGATGGGGGAATATTTCTTACGGCACAATTTGTCTCAGTGAAAGATTTGTGTTGAACATCTGATTTGTTCATTAGGAAGATCTTTCTGCTTCCTTGTTCTACTTGAAATAAATACAGGAAAAATTCAAAATGATATTGTGCCTTTAGCAGGTGTGTGAAAAAAGTTCACACAGATGTGTCTTTTTTCTGAATTTTGCAGCTCCATTTTCCAAATCTGGGCTTATTGAGAAATTATTTTATCACACCTGGAAAATATAAGTAAAATAAACATTTTTTCATACTCATTGATATTTTTGAAATAAAATCTCTAAGGCTTCCATTAAATCCCAGTCAGTTTTAAAAGTAATGTAGATAAGTAAAAATGTTTAGGATTCAGAAGAAAATTTCATATCACTTGAGAATAAAATAAAATAAAATAAAAAATCTATTCTGTAAATATTAAACAGAGAGAGAAAAACTATCTCATTTCCCCCAAACTGTTCTGTGTAGGAAACTTGATCTCACAAGGTCACAGGAAGAAAAGAATATCCATGGCTTTTGTGTTGCAGAAGAGAAAGATGGTAGATACTTGCTTAATTGAATATATGAAAATATATTAATAAGTTCTTCATAGAAAGACTTTTTATTAAGTCCAAATGTATAATCTCAGGCTGCAACGGATAAAGGATATGTAAATCTGGATTTTCATACCCTAAATTCATGTTTTGATTCTTATTCCCCTTTTCCAAAATATCTCAAAGTCCCACACTGAGCACTTCTGAAAATCTGCCCATTGTCTGAGTGATCTCCCCTCAGCAACTGAGCTCTTTTGAAAACAGAAATTCAGCTGGGAGAGCTGACCACATCTGTAAATCTGGAACAGCTTTTCAAAGAGAATTAGATGTCAAGTTTTGAAAACACTGGTAGGCATTTAAATACCAGGATAGAAACAAATATTTATATATATAACCTGTTCCAGTGGCTCATCAGCCTCTGAGTAAAGAATTTCTTCCTAATATCTAATCTAACCCTGCCCTCTGTCACTTTGAAACCTTTCCCCATTGTCCTGTCAATCCAGGCCCTTGTCCCGTCACTCCAGGCCCTTGTCCCAAGTCCCTCTCCAGCTCTCCCGGAGCCCCTTTAGGCACTGGAAGAGGCTCCAAGTTCTCCCTGGATGTAGAAGAGGCTCCCTGGAGCCTTCTCTTCTCCAGGCTGAACAATCCCAGTTCTCCCAGCCTGGCTCCACAGGAGAGGAGCTTCAGCCCCCTGATCAACTTAGTGGCCTCCTCTGGACTTGTTCTAACAGTTCCATGTCTTTCTGGATTTGGGGGCCCCAGACCTGGATGCAGAACTGCAGGGGGGTTTAGAGGACATGGTTTAGTGGTGGATTGGCACTTCTGGATTAACAGTCGAATTTGATGATCCTAAGAGTCTCTTCCCACTAAAATAATTTTATAATACAATGATTCTATAAACTGACTTTTAATGTTAAATTGTCCTATTATCTTGTTTTCAAGGTTTTATTTCAGTCAATCAGGCAGCAGGTATAACTTGTGCTCCCTGCTCAGAGCAAGCAAAATTTGCAGAGTGAGTTTGGTGTGAGCTTGGTAGTTACACAGCCTGAAGCCAGCTTTAATAGCAGATATGACACTCGTGGCTTCAGTGGAGATGCACGGATGAGCAACAAGTGAATATTTGCTCTTTCTGCCCTGCATCTCAGTCCCTAAACCCGTCCTGCCAGCATGTGATGCAGTGAGTGCTGGGTCTGGCTCCTTTATGAGCTCATCACACGTGAGGATTTCTGGAGACGGGGGATTTGTGAGCCCCAGACACTTCTCAGTGGCTGCAGAGGGCTGGTCCATCTGCTGTGTGGTGTTCACTTACGTGGAGTCAGAGGAGCTGGCTGCCAGCTCCCAGCAGACAGATCAAAGCAGCATAAAAAGGGATTAGTATCTGAAGACCGGATGGAATTCCCTGACGTTTCCCTTTAAAAGTTTCAGGTGGAGGATAAAGAAAAATCTTGTAACCCGAAACCTTCTGATGTCCAAATTGTTATGTTACATAGGAAATCTCCTTCTTTCTTACAGCCCCTGGTGGACTTTCACTGATGAGTGAGTGGGCCATCTGTTTAATTTCACAATTAACGTGCACTTACAAACACTTTCCTCCCGACGCTGTCCGGCTGCCCGTATCTGAATTGTAGCTGATCTTGGTCCAAAAACCACAGCAGGGTGTGTAATTAATAAGGGTAATGTGATATGATAAGTGCTGCAGTGTAGTGTGTGGTTGGGCCCATTGTTAACCCCAGAGCTGTTAATTTCAGGGCAATGTTTTAAGCTGATTTACATGGGAGATAAGCAAATTCATCTGTATTACAGCAATAAGACTATTTAGCACTTATCCAGCTGCAGATCTTAAAGCAATTTGTAAACACTAATGAATTAAACTCCGTGTTCAATCAAGCTGCAAACAAGCTTACAGTGCTATAGCCCCATTTCTAGAAAGAAATCCAGAAGAGTGGGAGAGAAATCCCTGGTTTACCAGCCCAAACTGAGAGAAACTGCCCCCAGTTTTTATTAGAAGTTATAAAAGGCCTATTCTGTGGCTCTGTTCTTCTTTGGACACCTGGGACAAAACTCCCTTTAACTTTGATGTCCATTCAATGCTAGGCTTCCCCTTACAACTTAATAGTGAAATATCCCTTTACCAAAATGGTGTTCAAAACACACCACTGATAAATGAAGGAGGAGTGGGTGAGTTTTTCCTGTGATGTTCTCACCTATACTAGAAAAAAATGTCTTTTATGCCCTATTTATCTATGTCTGTGTCTTCTCTGTCTCTGCTCAAAAACAAAATGAGAAAGGACTACATTTTTCAGCAGTCAGTTGTGGGCTGTTCCCAGCTCTGTGTAATCAGTTAAAAGAGTCCTGGTGCTTTGCAGTGGCTCCAGCTCAGACCCTGAAGATAAATGCTCCTTCTTTTTAGTACTTTAAAGTCAGGTAGCTCTGCAATAAGCTGGCCAAACTCACCGAGTGAGCTGAGGATGTTTTAGCTGCCCAACAAAAAAGCCCACATTAATTAACCAGGATTTGCTTCCATAGGTTTGCAGGATGCAGCTGTGCCTTGCAGGCATTATCCCGTGGTGGGATGGGAAGCCCTTGGTAAGGCAGCTGAAATGGCTGCTCTAGGGGTTCACAGCAGGAATACAGACTCGGCTGGATGTGATCTTGATTGCTTGTGCCAGGCATTTACTACTCAATTGAAAGAGTAAATAGGGACTTCAAAGCCTCATCAACCTGCAAATCAGATATATCCACAGCTGGAGAATGGGACGAGATGGGCAAAATCAACCTGAGCACAGGTCTGATGAGGAGCAGCTGAGGGAGCTGGGAAAGGGGCTCAGCCTGGAGAAAAGGAGGCTCAGGGGGGACCTTCTCACCCTCTACAACTCCCTGACAGGAGGGGGCAGACAGGTGGGGTGGGACTCTCCTCCCAGGTAACAAAGGACAGGATGAAATGGCCTCAAGTGTCCAGGCAAGATTTAGACTGGATATTAGGAAAAATTTCTTCACTGGAAGGTTGTTTAGGCATTGGAACAGGTTCTCCAGGGAAGTGGTGGAATCACCATCCCTGGAAATTTGGATGTGGCACCAGGGATGTGGTTTAATGGTGGGATTGGCAGTGCTGGTTTGACAGCTGGACTTGATGATCCTAAAGGTCTTTTCCAACCTTAATGATCCAATAATTCAGTGATTCTAAGAGAAGAGCTCTGAGCATCCCCCCTCTGCACATGGATAAAGGGTTGGAGGAACATCCAGCCAGATTTGCAATGAGCTCCACAGCCAGCACCACTGACATTCACCCTTTAGGTGTTCCTATAAGTGGCCATGTTTTCTGAAGCCTCGGTGAGGCTGGTAATGGCCAGCCATTACCACTGGCCACCAGTGTCACAAAAAGGTGGTTCTCAGGTGATCTGCCCACACATAAAATAGAGCAGGGTCATGGTCTCCGTTTCGACTCAATGATCTTTGAGATCTTTGCCAACTTTAATGATTCTGTGTTTTCACCCCTGACAAGCTCTGAGGACAGGTCTTGCTGCATGGGGTGTCCCATTGTTGTTGTCTGAGGTTCTTGTGGGTGTCCCCCTGTGATCTGCAGTACTGCAGCGAGATTCACAGTTTTGTGTCAGAAAAGTGTGAGGTGCTTCCAGCTGCAGGTTTTTAATTGCTGGTGTCACCAAAAAGAATGTCTTCTGGGTCTTTGTAGAGCCTATGGAGAGACAGGGACCCACAGGGAAGAGGAAAGCTGAATTTATCTAGTTGGCATTCCCTGATGTATGAGCTGAGACACTCATCGTAAGCACTTTGCTCACAGACAGAAAATAATCACTAACAGGAACTTTTCCCCTTCAGCTCATCTGAAAAAAAGAAAAAAAAAAAGTGTGCCAAGAAAACTCCTATCTAGGGCCTCCTAGACACTTTCCCAGTGCCAGAGGATGATCTTTGAACATCTGTTACAGCTCTGCACATGAAAGGCTCACAGGCACATTAGTTTGCATGTCCAGCCATCCTATCTCCAAGGGGGATGCGCTCATCGCTGACGGAGCTATCTGCAGGATGTGATTGCTCATGCTGCACCCAGGTACTTGGCAAGTGAGGGGGCTGACGACGTTCTTGGCATCACACCTGCCCCATGTGATGAGCCCCGGGCGGGATTTCCGCATCGCTGTCTCCCCTGCCCGGGATGAGAGCGGCTGCGAGCTCACAGCTGGAGCTGGCCAAGCCCAGCAGCTCGGGAGGGAGGATTTTGTCTCTCCTTTCAAGGCAGAGCTGTGAAAAGACTTGCACTTGATGGGTTTTTCCTCTTCAGCTAGGCTGAAGGTGCTCAGTGAACTCGGTGGTCTTTGGTCTTTGCTTCAGCTTCTGATGTTTTTTAGGTAAAGCATTCTTCCCTTGGAGTGAACGCAGGAAGTAACACAGCACCTTGACCCCTAAAATGCAGCTGGAGCTTTCCTGCTGGTTTCAGAGCAGCCCCAAAATCACCAAGGCACTGTCAGGAGCTGGGCCCAGCTGTTCTTAGCTCCTGTTTGTTTGCTTTGACTACGAAACCCACCTTCACCATCCAGCAGCATCCTCGCCTCCCTGTCTGCCAGAAGGATACTGGTTTCGATTGCTATGACTTTTACAACCCTGCTTTTATGCCAAATTGGCTAGTAGTCACCTCAGAAGGGCCAGTTGTCTGGAATGCCTTGTGCTCCTTGTTATTTCCCCGGTCAGAACTGCTCACAGTAAGCAATGCTCCCCAGGGCAGCTCTTACACGTGAATCAGGCAGGGTCATGATGCTTTGGTCACTTGTCTCTGCTTCTCTCGCTTATCTCTTCTACATATTTATTTCAAAGAAAGCGTTTGGGCTGTTCTTAGGGCAAAGTTCAGTTCAGTCCCCGACTATAACTTAGATTCCCAGACTCATTAAGGTTGGAAAAGCCCGCTAAGATCACAGAGTCCAACCATCAACCCAGCACTGCCAAATTTCCCACTAAACCATGTCCCCAGGTGCCACATCCACATGTGTCTTGAACAACTCCAGGGACAGTGATTCCACCACTTCTCAAGGCAGCCTCACCTGAGAGTGCCTGACCACCCTTTCAGTGAAGAAATTTTTCCTAACATCCAATCTAAACCTCCCCTGGCACAACTTGAGGCTGTTTCCTCTTTTCCTATCACTTGTTACCTGGAAGAGAATGATCCAGCAGTGTATCCATCTTATACTTGGATTTAAGAATTTTTACATGATGTAAGCAAGCCAGAGCACAACACCTGGTTTCACACAGAGCACCAGGTAAATGCCACACCAGTGACAGCTTTTGGTCACCAGTGGTTCGGGCTGGGGTTACATCTCATTGCTGGGAGATAAAACATTTTTTCCTTGGCCAAATGCTGACGTGTGTGGTTGTGGGACTGTCTTCTTCAGAACAAGGAGACACAGAGATGGGACAAAACTGCATCCTAAATCTTACCAGAGCATCAGTCTCTCTCTCTTTTTCTCAGTCTAACCCCATTAATTCAACTCTTACTTTCCAATTTTCAACAGTGTGTTATTTTTGTCTCTTCAGACACAAATCCAAATCCTGATCTCATTAATGTTAGTGGCAAAACTTCCAATAACTTCAACTGCACCAGGACTTGGCTCACTGTGAAGAAAATGTTGTTCTGAAGGCAATATGTACTGCCACAAGGCTTCAGACATCCATAAATCCATCAGGCCAATGAGTATTTCCATCTGCCATCCAGCATTTGGAGTCATGTGTGTTAACAATATGAGCTAGAGAGTGAAAGTTACCAGCAAATCCATTTCTGCAACAATTTCTCCCCCCGTTATTGATGAGGCTTTTGCATTTACTGGCAGAATGATAAGGAACAGCTTCCAGAGCACAATAGTTTCTGTGTAGGTTGGCTCTTGGATGTCAGTGTGATGGACACCTTGAAAATGTTCTAGTAAGACCTAAAAAGGTTGGTTTGGTCCTAGGAAAGCTGAGCTAATTTCCCAGCTCTGCCACCAACCTCCTGCATGTCCAGGGCAAACCATTTGATCTCACTGTGCCTCAGTCTCTCTGCTACAACATTTTTAACTCCTATCCTTTGCCTATGCAAANNNCATTGCATCAAATCTCAGCCACCCACACCTGGGCAGACACATTCTGGCAGGACTCTCACAACTGAGCAGCACACACAGGAACCCTTTAGCTGGGGGAAAAAAATCTTTCCCTTTCCTGGTGAATAATTCTAGGACTAGACTGGTAGCAAAGCCAGAGTGCAACCTGGAGGCAATTTTGCTGGCATTCTGAAATGAGTTTTATTTAAGTCCATAAATGTTTTTGAAAAGTCTGTTTTAACAGAGGCCAGAGTGCCCTGGGGTGACTCTCTTTAAAGAGCTTTGTTTGGTTAATAGTGGTTTGTAAATGCTGTCTGTCGGAAGTGCCGCTGCCACTCTCTTGGAAAAGTCTCTGCTGGGAAACACAGGTACCTTGTGTTTGCTGAGGTGCTTTGAGTGTTTTCCTTTCCAATAACTCCTGTCAGTGTCCCAGCCCTGTGTGGCCACTGTGAAATGATGCCCAGCTGAATGGCCATGGTCTTGTGCTACATCCACACATCCCTTTCTTTGGTGGCAGGTGGGACGTCACTGTGGGGGGCATTGCCCTGGGATTTGGGGAGGTGAACGTCTTGGGGAACTCACCAGATCATTTCTGAGCAAGGACAACCTGGAAGCTCCCTGCTACAATTGCAGCTGGGTGTGCTATGGTGTGAATAAAGGACACATCTCACCTGCCAGAGGGAGGACTCAATCATGGTGCAGAGAGGGTCCTGCTGGGATGGTGAGCAGTTGCCATGGGGATGCCCTGAACTAGGAGCCAAAAAGACAAATCCTGGCATTAACTGTTAGAGAAAGGAAAAGATCAGTCATTTCAATCTCTATATTTGTATTTACTGGGAAGTAGGACTTCTAAATGACCTTGAGAAATACTCAGAATTGTACTTTCTGCTGTTACCTCTCCAAGCACAGACTGTGAAAACATCACGCCTGCTATTCCTGCTAAAATCCCATCATTTGGTTTCTCTGCAACCACTGTTTCAAGCCTCTAGGTCCGTTCAGTGGGCCCAGATCTATCTTGCAGGGATCAGCAGCACTATTTCCACCACTCAAATCTACTCCAGCAGCTTCAGTTTGGATAAAATTATAGCAGCCATCAATCCAGTGCTCCTACTCCAGAGCCGACGCTAATCACCACAGAAGGGAAGGAAGCAATTTTCTTCACACTTTATTGCTGTGCAGCTCCATACTTACAGATCTCAGTGCTGCTCTTTATTTTGCATCCTTGAGGAGCATCCATCACCATGCAGTGATGGAAGGGCTGACAGAAAACCAGGCTGGAGAGACCACTGCACTGCCCAGGCAGCATTCACCTGACCTAACTGTGGCTGCCTGCAAGCTTGGCTGATGCCAGATATCTTTTTCTAGTTGGAGGAGAGAATGGGAGAAGGTCAGGGGATGATTCATCCCATGCTAGAAGAGGTGTCTGAGGCAGCCAGGATAAATCACCCTTCAGGGGCCCAGCTCTGTAGGTGGAGCCCATATGATTCACCCCTGTGAGATTACAAATTTCTTGATAGCTGTAGTGGAGGGAGGTGTTCCTCACCTTTCCTGGCCATCAGCAGCAGTTCTCCTTCAGATTAATGAAATACCAGAAGATTTGCTTTTGCTTGATACAAAATTGCCCCAAGCTTGCTGCCTCTTAGCAGGTTGATGCAGGACACTAGAGCAATATGGATGTGCCAGGATAATAATAATAATAAAGATTGCTGGTTTGGAAAAGGGAAATATAACAGCTGAAACTCAGCAGAAGGGGCCAGTGAGAAGTCCTGTTCCAAAATGGTTGTGCTCTGAGATGATGTGGAAGAGGAGGGGAAGTTTTATTAATTATTGTACTTAAACCTGAGTGCAACGGCAAACATTGCTGCTTTTAAAACTTCCCAGCTGTTCCTTCCTTTGTTCTGGCGACTGCTTGGAAGTTTGAGCAGTGATAAAAGCAAGGGCTCTTAAAGCAGTTTGCAAAGTTGTAGGAGACTTTAAACAGCTGGTATGATAAAACACCCACATTTCCCCTGACAAATGTAAGCTCCACCGGTAGCTTTTAGTACAGGGATCTGTAGCAGAGCCATAAAAGAAATCAAATGGTTAAGTGTGGAGGTGAGGTCCCAGGTTTTCCCAGCTCAGTAAAGATATATCCAACCAGCCATTATCACACAGGTGCACGTATATCATTCAACATCAGACATCAAGGAAAAATAATCGCCTGGAGCGAGAGAGTAAAGTTCAATGAAAGTTTGAAAGCGTTACACACCAGCACTCCTGGAAGGATAATCAGACACACACACAAAAAAAAAAACAAACCAAAAAAAAATAACCCCCATGCTTTTGTTTGGTTGATGAATTTGGGTTTTCTGTCTGCATCAAATGAGATCCACAAATCCATCTTCATTAGACTTCTTCTAAAAACAATTGTACATTTCCTGGAAGCTCATTAACAGAAGAGCATTGCCAGGCTCTTATTCATAATGACCCTGATTCAACAAAGTAGTTGAACATGTGCTCTGGGACTGATGATTTATAATAGAAAGTATAAAAGGAACCCAGATTTCTTCTAAGTTGTAGAAAAAACTAAGCCGTTTGCATTTTTAGTGAAAATTCTTGTCAATCCCTCTTTCCTTTGATCTGATTTGTTTTAAATAATATGTCCAATATCTACCTATCTATTATTTCATCACTCAGCATAAATTCATGTTGAACTCAAAATACTTGATGACTCCACCTCAGTATCTCCTGATTCCTCCTCCTCTCTTCTGAAATACCTGAAATACTCCAGAGGCTGGGAGGGCAGCAGCTGTTACCTGTTGAGCACAAGGATACAGAACCATGAATGATTTGGGTTGAGACAGGCCAGAAGGTTCATCTTTTCCAACCCCCTGCCACGGGCAGGGACACCCCCCACTAGACCAGGTTCCTCCAAGCCCTGTCCAACCTGGCTTTGAACAATTCCAAGGATTGGGTAGCCACAGATTCTCTGGGACACCTGTGCCAGGGCCTTACCAGCCTCTGAGTAAAGAATTTCTTCCTAACACCTAATCTAAATCTACCCACCTACATCTTAAAGCCATGTAGGTAAAGGTCTTTCATGTAGGTTTAAATTTATTTTTTAATAGCTTAAATATCTTTTCCTATTGCAGTTTCCTCACTAGAACAGGTTCCCTGTTCCTGGCTGAACTGTGATCCAGTTTTGGTCCTTATTCCTACCACCTCCAAGGCATCAGCATCTACTGCTGCTTTGCCCAATTTATTGCTACTTCACCATTCCTGTTCCTGTAGGATGATAGCCCCAACAGTGATTAATCCCTTGCTACATCCTAAGCTCTGTACAAACATGTAGCCAGAGATTAACATCCCTCTGAGAAGCCTATAACCTAAATAGATGAAATAAATTAGGAGGTGAAGTGATTTGCCAGGAGGAAAAGCTGATTTTTGGATTTGCACCTGACGGTGCCAGGTCTCAGTGCCTGGTCATTAATCCCCCATTCCCCAGGGGAGCACGTGTGTTACCTGCTGGAAGTCCACAGCTGGAAAATGTTCCAGATACAGCTTTCCTATTGCAGTTCTGCTGCAGACAGATCGCTCCTTGCTTGACACATGGAGTTGTACGAAGTCTCATTACAGAAAATGTTTTATGCTGTCGATCTTCCAAAGCGTCGTCGCTGCCAGCAGGGCACTGGCTTCAGAATGGGTGGATTGTGCTTCCAAAAGCTAATTAAAATCATTAGTGGCTGCCTCAGATCAGTTGCCAGAAGCTATCCTTCATGACAGCAACCTCACATTCCCCTTGTCTGCTTGGGTATATTTAAGAGTTATTCTGAAGTTTATTATCTACCTTTTTAAAAATAATTCATGGTTATTTTATGGTAAGGGAAGACATCTTAAAATGATTATGTATACCCAGATAAGCAATAAAAATCACAGAGGTCAAGAAAGAGAGGGGCTGTTTTGAATGTTACAAGTGTTCTGTATCTGCTGCTGGGTTCAAGGCCAGAACCTCTGCCAAATCCCCCGAAGTCAGATATTTTTCCACTCTCTGCCTGTTACAAATGGAAGCTACAAAACTGCTCAGTGGGAAGGGCATGGAAAGATGAAAGGGGAATTCTCAACCAGAAAATAGTCACGAGACAATATCACCATTTAGGATTTCTTTTTCCTTGCCCTGAATTTCTATTTCCCCTCATCCTCCACCATTCCCAGGTTTGTATCCTTTGGAAATGGATAGAAACAGGAGTTTCCATCAAGCAAGTCTATGTCTGTAATATGGATAAAAACTTTGACCAGGATTTATACTGCTTATCTGAGTACCAAAGAGCTGCATTAAGTCCCTGGACTGAGAAGGGTGGTTCAGTTCACTGAATACAGGCTGTGACCCTCAACAAATCAAAGTAATACTGCTCTCCTCTGAACCCTTTCTTGCCCTGTCTGTTTCAAGTATATTTTATTTGCCTTCCCCAGTTGGTACAGTGCATTCTCCAGGTGCTGACACAAGGCATTTTGAGATTTGTAAGCCACATTACACCTGCAAAGTGCCCGGTGACAGCTGTGAGAGGTGCATTTGTTCCAGCTCTGCTCAGAGCTGCTGGCTACAGCTATTTGTATGGAATAGCTTTGAGCTGTAGTTATGTAGATTTAGATTTAGAGACATTAGGAAGAAATTCTTTACTGTGAGGGTGGTGAGGCCCTGGCACAGGGTGCCCAGAGAAGCTGTGGCTGCCCCATCTCTGGAAGTGTTCAAAGCCAGGTTGGATGAGGCTCTAAGCAACCTGGGATAGTGAAAGGTGTTCCTGCCCATAGCAGGGGGTTGGAAATGGATTATCTTTAAAGTCCCTTCCAACCCAAATCATTCTATGATTTTGGCAGGGAAATTGAGAGTCTAAAACAAAGGATTTGAGGCTCCTGGGAGCAGTACTTTGTGTGGCGGATTGCTTTCATGGACATGGAAACTCATGCTGGAAACATGGTTTTAATAATTAAATTCATTTGGATATTTCAGAGTGTCAGTTTAGCTTTGTAATAATAAATTCCAGTTTTTCTTCTGTTTGCAGCAATTTAACTCCTACTGGAAGAATCACTTCTGTTCTACTTCTGCTTCCCACTCACTGATTAGCTCTAGTGCCATGGATTTATCCCCCTGTATGGTTTGTTTTTAAAAAGCACAGGATCACCTGTAAGATGGGACTGCCCATTGCATCTCTGCTCAGGGCTGCCAGTGATTCCGGCACAGCAAAGAGCAGCTCTGAGTGGTTTTTGTCCAAAAAAGAAGATGGAAAGGATGTTCTTTGTGCCTGCCTCCTACAGTGAGCATCTCTCATGGTGATGAAAGGTCCTGGTGCACTTCCTGCCTTTCCCACCTGGAAAGGCTATGTAACAAGAATAACATTCCCTGGCTTTAGCTGTGTTGCTGCTCAGTCAGGATTTGCTAAAATTCGCTGAAATAGCCATTGAAACCCAAATAAGAACTGAGGTTTCTGCAAGTCTGATTTCTGCCATGCAGAAAGGCTGTACCTGTGGCAGCTGAGCCACACTGCTCAGTGCTCACCTCTGCAGCTGTCCTGCAGGGAAGCAGCAATCCAGCCACGTTCATCAGTTCATAATGAATGACCACAGTTGCTCGGTGCATCCCTCACCTAATGACAGGCTGCCTTCAAAAGTTTTACAGCTTTTTTTGGGTTTTTTTTTTTTTTTTGGTGGTAGGAAGCATCCTTCCAGTGAATATAAGACCATTTGATGTTACAATAAACCATTCTGCTGGCTCAAATCAAAGATGAGGCACCGAGGTGTTGTAAAAATCTTTGAGTCAACGAAAGACAGCTGGTTGAATCATTTCCCAGATTTTCATATGACTCATAAATTTGTTACATAGTGAGGAAATTCCCTG
Organism: Leptocoma aspasia; assembly: GCA_013399835.1. Taxonomy (NCBI): domain Eukaryota; kingdom Metazoa; phylum Chordata; class Aves; order Passeriformes; family Nectariniidae; genus Leptocoma; species Leptocoma aspasia. The sequence goes on along the minus strand of VXAX01002327.1, from coordinate 807,788 downwards.
AAAGCTTCTTGGCAGGCACCACCAGTCTGACCAGTAGCTAAGAAACACATAACCTTCCAGTTATAGGGAGGGAGCAGTGTGTGGAGCAAACAAAGAACACTCTGCCTTCAGGTTTGAGCCTGGGGTCAGTTGGAAATGCATTTCTGCCACCAAAGCAACAATCCCTCTGCACAAGGGGACAGGACATTGAAGTGACAGCTCTGGGTTGTTATGACAATGTCCAGAAGAGTCTTGTCTCCTCCTCTCTCTCATTCCACCCCACTGCACTCATGCACAGAAACACACAGTCCAGACTCCACAGGGGTGACCTGGTGGTGCAGATACCTGTATCAGCCAAAACCATAAAATTAGACCTTATCCATATTAACCAAGAGGCATAAATTCATAAACCTTTTGGGTTCCCTTGGGTTTGGGAAGGGACTTGAAATATCAACTCATTCCAACCTTCTTCCCACGTCAGAGACCCCTTCCACTATCCCAGGTTGCTCCAAGCCCCATCCCACCTGGTCTTGAACATTTCCAGGGATGTGGAAGCCACAGCTTCTCTGAGCAACCTGTGCCAGTGTCTCACCATCCTCTGAGGGCTAGTGGAGCACTGGAGTAAGACAGGCAGCCCAAATCCTGTCTTATTTGGGCATCTAACTAATGACAAAATTTGAGATGTTTCTGCCACCACGATCCACATTTCTTTGGGTGGTTAATGGGGAACACCTTAGAGAGCCTCTAAAAGGGAAAAGCCTGCCTACAGTGAGCAGGTAGGTTGGGTACTTTTGTTCCCCAAAAAACCTGCAAAGCTGTGTTTGTTTGTTTTACTCTCACCACTGATTGTATGTGGACAGAACACAGATTGGGGCACAGTGATGTGGACCCCAAATTAATTTGTATGAACAAATACCAGTGACCATCTCATGCTTGTGTTGACACAAGCACTGGGCCAAGATCTCGCCTGGTGGATCTCACCTCAGAGACCATTTGAGCCTGGAGTTGTCTCCATTACCTCAGAAAAACGGAGCTTATCCACAAAACTCCTCCAGCTTCACAGGTTGCTGGTGCAGACAACTGCACCTGAATTTATCAGTGATGCCTTCTTTGTGGCCAGAGGAAAGGAAGAACAGGTTCCTTTCATCCCAAGCTATTGAAGCTCCATGTGACCTCAGGTATCATGAAGATAATCTCACAATAATTTTCTTTCATGTCCCTTATAGACAATAAGCCGAGGACACACTCTTGAAAGCTGGGGTGTAAAATCATTGCTAGCTCTGCAGTAAAACTCAATAATGCAGCATTTGGTTGCTCTGTTTGGTCTCTAAGCTCTGCACCTTGTTATCTTTTGAGGAACCCCCAAGGCATCTGCAGGGGCTGTGCACGTCTCGGGTTGTAGCACAGAATCTGAGGTGCTTTGGGGTGTTGGCAGACAGGTCAGCTCAGGGTTTTTCCTGGTCACTGGCACCAAACCCATAAACCCACAAACCCACAAACCACAAGGAGTAATTGACTCCAACATGTTGGGTTGGGTGATGGAAGTGACACAGTCCAGGTTAGAGAGTGTGGAGCTGATGGGGACCACCTTGCAGAGACTTGGGGACCACCAGAGAGGTGTGGGCTCCTGCCTGGGGCCTGCCAGTTCCAGTATTTTAACCAGTGCTTAAGCAGAAGATGTGTGACCTGGCAATTCGCCCCAGAGAGTTTTCACACATTTAATTAATTCACAGGTAATTCAACAACAGTGGACGATCACAGATAAAAGTCCCACTGAAATCCCAGTGCGTGAGCACACACAGGCCCAGGCACATCTAATGGAACGCGGCTCCCAGCTCCCCAAATCCCGCCGTGCTTAAAATGGCCAAAGGAAACACAAATGACATTTTGTTCCTTCCCTGTGAAAAACACTTGCAAAACCCTGACCGGCAAGAATGGATTGCATTTCAGGGACTTGTTTATTCATCTGAAGCTCAAAAGATTTAAGAGTTTAAATAAAATGTCTGAATGAGGCTCCGGGTATGTGAGGCTCTGAAATGCTCTTTTTAAGAGACAGACGCCTGACGCCTTGGAGGAGCTCCTCGGTGGCAGAGAGGGGTTTAGCGGCTTCAGTTGGCTGCAATTAAAGCTGATCAGGGCTTCGAGCTGGTTGACAACACAGAAAATCATGCCCAGTTCAGCCCTCCAAAACGCCTCCCCGTGTCACATATTTGTCACAGCTTTAGCTTCAAATGGCAGCATGAAATACACAGCCCATCACCAGGTTAGGGGTAAAAATGTTCCTAGGAATTCAGAAATTTTACCAAACCGTTATTCTGACTGCTTTCCAGATTAAGCCTCTTTTTTTTTTTCCTCTCTTTCTTTTGGTTGCTTTAATTTACTAGAGGAAGCAAAGGCAAATAGTTTAATCATAACCATCCCTAGGGGCAATTTAGAATAATTTTCTCATTAGTGCCTATAATATGCAGTATAAGTAATGTTCAATCAGATGGTGGCTACAAAGGCCTGTGCAGACAGTGAAATGAAATGCACTCCAACCCAGGAATAGATGAATGAGAATAATCTTGTCTTTTTGTATCTCGCCCCTTTGCGCTGGTGGAGTGAACAGGATTTTTTTCCCCTCTTTATTCTCTTTCTGGTTTGGAGAGGATGAATCAAACTTTCTCCTAAATAGTAAAATCAAGTTATAGAAGTGGAGAGATTCCAAGACTGTTAAGGCTCCAGGGAGTTCAGTCACAGACAGCCAAAGGCAGGAAGTATTTGAAGGGGGAGAAGAAAATAAAAACATGAGGGAGCAGGAAATACGTGCTCCATAAAGATGACTTAAGTGGGAGACATGTGTCACACATCCATAAGGAGGGTCCAGTGAGAGTACCTGAGGATATTTTGGGAGAGACAGTAGCTTCAAAGGCTTCTTCTTCCCCAAAAGATTCTCAGCCTGAGATGCAATGACCCCCATTCCCAGTTTCATCATACCACCTCATGTGGGTCAGGATTGAAGTCAGATCATGGAAATGATTCCCATTAAAAAATAGACTATGCAGACTCAAAATGGTGGGGCAGGAAGTTCTTGCACCATCTCTCCTGCCAAAGCTGGCACACATGGGATTACTCCCCTGAGTGTAGTTGGGTAGATAAGCAGAAGTAAAATGGTCACTACTTGGATGGTCACCAGCTCAGTGCTTGCCCTTTTGCTCCTGTTGGATGGGATGTGCTGCTCAGTGAGAGCTACACCACTGAAATGGGATCTCATAGATCATCCTGACCATGATGGGGAGCCCAAAGTGCACTGCCTGTGATTCTAGCACAAGCTGGGAGCTGAGAAAGGTAAATTCTTTCCAGGGAAAAAATCAGTATTACCCTTAGTTGTGTTCCTCTCCATATTTCTCAGGAGGTTCTTGGCTTGCTCAGGGTGGTACCTACCAGCTTTGATGGACCTTGTCTGGGAGAAGGGCAAATTCTGGGATTTTCTGCTTTCCAGCTGGCCCAGGATGACTGAGATTGGATATTGTCTCTTGAATAGCTAAGTTTCTACATTAAAAAAATGTAGTGGCTTCACTTGTCTGTCTTTTATAGGTTGGAAGAGACACTGGTGCTGCTCCCAGCATCCACAGAGATCAAAGGTATGAAATTGGACTCCATAGCAAGGGGTTTTGCAGATCATTTTTCAGGATCATTCAATGAGGGTTTGAACCTCCCGAGTTTCACTTAATTCTTCATAACTGAATAAAACCAAAAATTCAAAGTGAAACTCAACCCAGAAATCCACATTCAGCTTGGATTTGGATGGAAACCAAAGGAAATCATTTAATCCCAACATGGTTTCTACCAGAAGCTCTGCTTTGGTCTGGGTTTGGTTGAAGCTCAGCTTTTGCTTCCCTTTGCTGAATAGTTCATGTAAACTATGGGATAAGAAGAAACAAATTCAGGAAATACTTGTGTATTTTCCTTTAACGGTTCAAAAATATCCCCTGAATTCTATCAAACACATCAGTTCCATGAAACTCCAGAAAATACATCAGTCCAAACTCTCTGTGAATTGGAAAGAAGAGAAATTTGTCATTGTTTATCTTCAACACAAATACAGATACCCCAGCACTGGAAGAACTTGGATATGTAGCCTGCATTTTTTTCCCATAGGTGGGGAAAAAAGACAGCTTCAGAAAAGATTATTTGATTTGATAAACAAAAATGAGAGGCTTAATTAATGCTGTAAACAAGCTTTCCTCTCACTTTTACAAAGTCTGAAGGAAGCAAAAGCAGCAGATTTGGTGCTACAAGAGACTTGGAGGATTTTTTCCCCAGGATCTCAAAAATGATGGTATTATACAAATGTTCTATTGGGCAACAGGCTTTGAGTGATTAAGGACAAGCCTAATTATTATTTTATGGATCACAGCAATGAAAGCTCTATTAAATAGGAGGATGGCAGGACTGTTCAGATAGTACATGAAGAGTGAGTAATGGGTATGGAAAATGGATATTTCTTATTTTAGTATGTGTTTGTGTAAGTCTGTGTAAGGCTTGTCTGGCTCATATCCTCTTGACCATGAGAATGTGGAGCTTCACAGGAAGGGACAAGAAACCATAATTTGTTCTTATGGGATGAGCAGTTTTTTAGTTCAGCCAAAAATTAGGGGCAGCCTGAACTCAGAAGATTAAGTCCTTGCTCCTTTGATGAATTGGGGTCTGTGGATCTGGATTATTCAAGGCCAGGCTGGACAGGGCTTGGAGCAACCTGAGATAGTGGAAGGTGTCCCTGCCCATGGCAGGGGTTGGAATGAGATATCTCTAAGGCCCCTTCCAGCTGAAACCATTCTGTGATTCTGTGATACTACTGTAAACTGGTATTACCCCTTAGGCATTCTGGGTGGCAAAAATACTTGTTTACAGAGTTTGGGGTATGGTTGTTACTCCACAGGGAGTGCTGGGCATCTGCAAATTGTGTGTTTGGCAAACTCACACACTGGAGATATTTCGTGGAAATTCCACTCACTGTTTTTTTGGTTGTTTCTCCACAAATTCCTCGTTAATACATTCTCCACTAATAAATCTTTTCATTGCTCAACCAACTCTGCAGAAAACAAAAGTACTGTTGGGGGAGCGTTTGATTGCAACATTTCTTTCTACAGAAATAATTATCATCCAATAAAGTTGGAAGGAGCTTGGCAGAGTAAAATCCTTCACTGGGATTAGATCCCCTTGAAAAGACTCAAATTAATTTTGCTGTTGCCATGATTTGATTAGATCTTGTTTCACATGTGGTTGAGCTTCAAAACAGAGATTTATATCTGTGCAGCTAACCTGTGCAAGAGCACTTGTTGCTCCTTTTAACTTTATTTAATACATTGAATGTAGTACATAAGGATATTTTAAAACATGTAAAAAAGCAAACCTAAGGAAAATATTTAAAATACTGACTCACACACATGATGTTTTGTGCTTCTCTTCTTACACTGTCTGCAAAAACATCATGTGTTTTGGCCAGGCCATTGTCAGAACAGACAGAGAATAATTACTGCAGCCATTTGTTCTGTTACAGAAAAGATAAAAATAACTCATGAGTCATGACAACAGTGAACACTGTGGAGCCAAATCCTGCATCTTGTTTGCCATTTTCTAGCCTCAATGTAGAAGAAGAGATGTGATTTTGAGAAATGACCTGATGCTATCTTTAGTCCCTCTGTGGCGTTTGCACAGCCAGGGAAGCCAGTGCCTGGCATTGCCTTTAGGGACAGGCCGATGTGGTTCAGGGGAGGCTGTCCTGCTGCAGGCTCTGGAGTGAGGCCACACCTCAAATCCTGGGTCCAGTTCTGGGCCCCTCGTGACAAGAAGGACATTGAGGGGCTGGAGCGTGTCCAGGGAAGGGAACGGAGCTGGGGAAGGGTCTGGAGCACAGGTCTGATGAGGAGCAGCTGAGGGAGCTGGGAAAGGGGCTCAGCCTGGAGAAAAGGAGGCTCGAGGGGACCTTCTGGCTCTGCACAACTCCCTGACAGGAGGGGACAGCCAGGTAGAGATTGGACTCTGCTCACAGGGAACAAGGGACAGGACAAGAGGAAATGGCCTCAAATTGCACCACAGGAGTTTTAGGTTAGACATTTGGAAAAATTTCTTCATAGAAAGAGTGGTCAGACACTGCAACAGGCTTCCCAGGGCAGTGGTGTAGCCACCATCCCTGGAAGTATTCAGAAATTGTGTGGATGTGGCACTGTGGGACATGGTTTAGTGGTGAACATGATTGTGGTTGATGGTTGGACTTGATGATCTTAGAGGTCTTTTCCAACCTTAATGATTCTATAAAAATCCACATGATGTGCTATAATAAGCATGAAATACATAAACATGACATACATGTGTCACCAGTGTGCTGGACCCAGGGTCTGTGTTGTGTGCTCCCTTAGCAGCATGGATTCCTAGGCTTTCCTCAGATGTTAGCACAGGCCAGGCAAATTTCTGATATAGTTATCATCCTGGGAGAACCAGTTTAATAAAGTCATGGACATAATCCATGACAGGGATAGGTGTGGTTTAGTTTCCTGGCACAGATCATGAAATCACAGAATCATAGAATTACAGAATATCCTGAGTTTGAAGGGGCCCACAAAGATCATTGAGTCCAGCTTTTGTCCCTGCACAGGACAAACCCAACAATTCCATCCTGTGCCTGAGAGCACTGTCCAAATGCTCCTGGAGCTCTCTCAGGTTTCAGGTGCTGTGACCACTCCCTGGGGAGCCTCTTCAGTGCCCAGCCACTCTCTGGATGAAGAACCTTTTCCTAATGTCCAACCTAAACCTCCCCTAACTCTGTTTCAGGCCATTCCCTCGGGGTCCTGTCAATGATCACCACAGAGCAGAGATCAGTGCCTGCCCCTCCTCTTCCCCTCATGAGGAAGGTGTAACTGCAGTGAGGTGTCCCCTCAGTCTCCTCTTCCCAGGGCTGAACAGACCAAGTGACCTCAGCTGCTCCAGACGTGGCCATGCCCTGCACAGAGCTCCCTGTGACCTCAGAGGGACAGCCAGCAAGCAGGGAGCAGCTCTGGACTCCACACCCAGGCCCAAGGACTGCTCAGATATTTTTCATTTAACAGTGATTGGAAATAATAAACAAAGACAAATCTGACTGAAGTCTCCCAGCCTCTTCCTTGAAGTGCTCTTGTCTGTCTGGCCTGGGAAGGGGTGAAGAGAAGTTGAGTGCCTTGTTGCTACAGTGCAAAGTTGGGCAGCTCCTGGTCCAGGCACTGCTCAGCAGCAGAGAGTTATGATGATGATGACTTTCTTCCAGCTGTGCCTGTCCCTTTCCCTTGTTTTTTATTGGGCCAAGTTCTCTGTTGAGGAGCTTGAGCCAGAGATGGCCAAAGACCAAACATGTCACCTGAGTCCCATCATCTCTGGGAGTGTGGTGATGCCAGATAGAAGGCATCTGAGGTCAGCCCTTCATGTGTTACATGAGCAGAGAAGTATCAGGACTCGCTATTTAATTTTTTTTTAAATTTTACTGGCACACGTCTTGCGTGTCAGGTCGTTCCTTCACACGTGCACACGTGTGCACTTCATTACAGCTTCTTGTCTCCATCCCTTCCTCCGCCTTGCCCCGCTTCCCTGCAGTATCCTCCTTCCACCCTGGGGCTTGGAAGCTGCACTCAGCCTCTGCAGGAAAACTGCTTCCAGCTGTAAGCTGTGACAGGCTCTCAGCCGCTGTGCAGCTGTTCCCAGGCTCCTGCTCCCCAGACCAAAGGGATGGGTGGGGAAGGGCTGATCCATGCTGCTGCCTGCCTTCTGAAGCGGTTGCCTGACTCTGGGTTTGGAGCCCACCCTGTGCCTGAGAGCACAGTCCAAATGCTCCTTGAGTTCTGTCGGGTTTGCTGCTGTGACCGTTTCCCTGGGGAGCCTCTGCAGTGCCCAGCCACCCTCTGAGTGAGGAACCTTCTCCTAATATCCAACCTAAACCTTCCCTGACACAACTTCAGGCCATTCCCTCGGATCCTGTCACTGGTCACCAGTGAGGAGATCAGTGCCTGGCCCTCCTCTTCCTCTCCTGAGGAAGATGTAAACCACTGTCCTCGTGGGTAGGAAGGTGCCTCCCACCCAGCTGACGTCTCTCAACCTCTCCTGGCCACACCACTATTTGTGGTCACTTTTTGCTTGGTGCTTCCAAGGACATGTGTCTGTCTGGCCCAAGTTCCTCTGTGAACCCTTGTCCTTCTGGCTGATTCAGCAGTTTTTCCAATTACAGTCACAGCCACATGGGCTTGGCTGTGCTCCTGCCATGCCTCGTTCCTGCTGGAAGAAGGGGAGGCAGGCAGACGTTTGTACATTCTCTGGTGATGCACAATCCCCGTCCTGTGGTCACTGGGTAACTGTAAAATTAAATCAGATCCTTGCTGTTAACCAAAAGGCATCTGCAATGAAAGGAAGTTAAACGCAGAGCTGGAGGGGTTGTTCTGCTGCTAACAACACATTACAGGACCTGCTAGGAAATCAAATTCACTGTTCCTATCCTCACCCACATGATTAAGTTCACCCCCAGCTTAATGTGATTTAGGATTAGGTGGGATATTTTATATTGATTATAGGTTCAAGGACCCCTTTTTTTCCCCCTGGACTTTGGTAACATGGCCATTATTAAGAATGACAGAATAAAATGGCCTCAAGTTGCACCACAGGGGAGATTTAGATTATACATTTGGAAATTTCTTCATAGAAAGGGTGGTCAGACACTGCAACAGGCTGCCCAGGGCAGTGGTGTAGCCACCATCTCTGGAAGTGTTCAGAAATTGTGTGGATGTGGCAGTGTGGGACATGGTTTAGTGGTGAACATGATTGTGGTGCAGGGTTGATGGTTGGACTTGATCTTAGAGGTCTTTTCCAACCTTAATGATTCTATGATTCTATAAAATCCACAGGATGTGCTAGAGCAAGCATGAAATACATAAAATCTTTTTTTTTTTCCCTTCTGTATAATCCTTCCATGAGGTAGAAAGTGGCCAGATACTCCCATCTCCCTCTCTAGGGACCAGGCAGGAAGCCAGAGACAAAAAAAATTCTGCCTTCACCAGAATTTGTGTGCTTTCCAGGCAACACAGTGATGCTGGGGGGTTGATCTCTGGGACTGGTAAAAGTGTGACCAAAAGTCCAGTCCTTCCAATTCATGACAGGGCTGAAAGTTTGGCATCTCCTCCAGAAAGACACTTTGTCACAGTGAAATGACACAGTTGTGTAACTAAAAATCTGCTGCAACAGGGACAGAAACTGCTCAGGGCTCTCTAAAGCAATGACCAACCATTTATTATGTGGGCTGAAAACACCTCATGGGTGTTCCCACCAAACTGCTGTTCCTGGTTTTGTCTTGTTTTCCTCTAAACTTGCAGCAGGCTGACCAGCACTGTCGCTTGTCAACTAAAGCACCAGCAAAATGGGGAACAAAAACCCTTGAGGTCACTGTTGGAGCCAGGATGAGCTAAGGATGTAGAAGCAGCTGTTTGAAGGGAGAATATCTTTGAATAAATCAGCTGGAAGAGAGAGGTGAGTTTCAGAGTTCAGGGTCTTGTAAATATCTGTGTTCTCCACCTTTCTAATGAAAGACCTTACCTCTTCCCAGACCCTTGGAAGTACTTGGCAAGAGCATAGATCAAGGAGGGATAAGCCTGTTCTGTGCTAGAGATTGATTTGGTTGAGTCAGAATTAAGAAAAAAAGTGGGGGAACACAATCTAAGGAATAATTTAACTTTTATTTATACTTATTTTATGGTCTGCCATGGAGCTTAATTAATGTGGTCAGTAAACTCACTCTTTTTTTTTTTTTAAGACCCAGTTACAGTGATGGTCCTGCCCAAGCCCTAAGATAATTCATGAACAATTATAGATAAGAGAGAGACAGCTTTGAAATCAATGTTTTACACAAGAGCCAGATATTACAAAGATCAATGCAATAATCAGGTTTTTAAAAAAATAAATATATCATACAGTTGAATTACTCCAAGGGTGCCTTTGTGTCTGAGGTTCAACCAGTGGATTCTTTTAATCAGAATTAGTTCTGGAATAGATTTTGCTGGCTATAGAGCTAAAAACGTAATCCTGGCTGGCTCATTCAGCTTTATTAAGCATTCATGACTATTTTTCAAAAGAGGATCTCTTTCTTCTCCTGACAGAAAGGCTCATCAAATACAGACAGGAGAGGAGAGGAGAGGAAAGGGAATCTCAGCTCCATTGAAGCTGAAGCCAAACCTCCCATTGAATTCACTGGGGCCACAGTCTCACCTAAGCTGCATAACACCCTTAAAAACGCTACTGGCCTGATAATTATACAAAATAGACCCCACATTTCTGTCCTGGGAGGGGAGAGGGAGCAGGAGGAGAGGAGGGGAACCTAACACACACAGCTGTCTGGTCCTGTGAGGCATTTACCAGTAGCATGTACTTGGCAAAAGATGTGATGTATGAAGTGTATAAATAACGAAATAGTCTGTGTTTCCTTGTGTTGCAATTCGTAAATGCTTTCAATGCACATAAATGATCCTAAAAGACGTACTTGCATTTCCTTTGAGGAATCCTTGAGGAATCCAAACACATCAGCACCACGGTTGTGACTTGGAAACCTGAAAGTCATCGAATGAGGCAGACCCTGTCTAATCTGATCTGTGAAAAACTTTTGAGTTGAAAGCAAGACTTTTCTAATGCTGACACTAAGGCATCTCTCAATGAATCACAGTAAGCCCAGACAACACCCCCCAACAACTGGCAAACAATCAAACCCGCTATGAGTAATCACACCAGCAGCAGAAGTGATGCTGTAAAACACTGCTCATACCCACTTCTTTACCTTTTCACCTACTGTGTGCATCACAGTCATGCCTGAGGCAGCAGGAATTGGTTAAAGCCACGTCATTTAAATACATAAAAAGCTAATGAGGCTTGCTGGAGGGGAGATGACTCACCTAAAGGCCTGCATGCAACCAAAAAAGTGAAGCTCCTCTTTTTTTTATCTACAGCTACTCCCCTTTGCTTCAAAATTATTAAAGTCTCAAAAATGCTTAGTGTGGAACTTTCAAAGAGTGAGACAATTGCGTGTACTTAGTGGAGATACAGGGCTGCATTGGCTTAGATAAGTGTCAAATATGTCTTTTGAAGTCTTTTTCAGGGTCTGATCTCACTCCTAACGTCAGTGCAAGTCTTCAAGATCAGCAGAACCAGGTATTTTTTGTTGGTAAGGAAAGGTAGAAACTGGAGCCCTGGAAAGGCAGAGCACACAGGTCTGGAATCAGTTACAGGGACACTTTGACTTGAGATGAGTATCTGGCTATTTTTCAATGTGCTTTTCACTCAGCTAGGAAAATGGGGGAAATGCTATTTGATACTCCACTTTTAAATCCTGCTTGGGAGACAGGTGTTGCTTTGAACCCACATTATGGAAGATAACTGCAAGCTGGATTCCAGAGATGAATGTGAAGCAGATTAACTCCAGACCACAATAATCTCTCTTCTCCAGCAACATCACTGACCGAGGATACTGAAGGCAAGCCAAAGTTCACACACTGGTTTATAATACTGTTAGCAAGTCTGCAGCCAAAACAAAAGTTCAAACATGGGTTTTGATGCATTTTATTTAGAAATCTATGTTCAGGCCATGATGACAAAAAACAATGAATTTCCAGCGTTTTCATCAGGGGCACAGATCCAGCTGAGTCTTTCAGAGGACCTAATTGTGGGTAGTTACCTCATGTCAACTACCGGCCTTGGAGCACCGAAGCCCATGTTTCACACTCACTTTAGGCAGACAATGAAGTGGGACATCCTCTGACAGAAGCAATCACAGAATCATTAAGGTCAGAAAAGACTTCTAAGATCATCAAGTCCAAAGATTAACCCAGCACTGCCAAGCCCAATGCTAAACCAGGTCTCTAAGTACATCTACATGGTTTTTGAACACTTCCAGGGGTGCTCATGCACCACTTCTCTGTGCAGCCCATTCCAATGCCTGATCACTCTTTCAAGGAAGAAATTTTTCTCAATATCCAATTTAGCTCTTCGTGGTGTAATTTCAGGCTATTTCCTCTTGGCCTATCACTGGGTACCAGGGAGAAGAGCCTGACCCCCATCTGGCTGCCTCCTCCTGCCATGGAGCTGTGGAGAGGCAGAAAGTCCCCCCTGAGCCTCCTTTTCTCCAGGCTGAGCCCCCTCAGCACCCCCAGCTGCTCCCTTGTGCTTCAGGTCCTTCCCCAGCTCCATTGCCTCTCTTTGGACACTATTCTGCCCCACTTCCACCTTCACTTGCATTTCCTACCTGGAAATGTGGCCCAACTCACATCTGCCCTGTACAGAGGATTGGACAATCAAGCTGGATTGACATATTTTAACCCAAATGCGCTGCCCTAATGCTTGTCGCAGCAAATAAGGGTGCAAAAGGCAAACAAGCAGCAACAGGCAAAGACAAGATGCTCCTCTTGGCACTGGAAGTGTCTTTCTAAGGCAGCCAGAGAACTCTGGTGTGTCTTGGCCACCGCTGGCTGCCGTGACTAATTACAGTGTTACACAGTGCTTATTTCTCTGGAGACTTGCCACGTTTGCAAGAGCTGGCTTCAGCTCTGTTGGATTTCTCACAGGGAACCTCCTGTGCCTCCGAGGAGTCTCCCCCTTACCTCGAGCTCACGATCTCTGTTATCTGTCGGGTATGGATGAGACACCCAGCTGTTACAATTTAGTTCCCTTGGCTTTCCCAGGTACCAGAATCCAACTCAATTGGGGTAAATGACAGCCTTATCAACTCCACGGACTTTGAAGCAGGCTCCAGCTATGGGATTGATCCAATACATAAATGTCAAATCTGATTCCAGGAAGGGAGGAAAATAATCAGCTGAAATTATTTAAAGGCTTGCAGATATGTCTTGGCATGCTGAATGGAAATGGAGGAATTTCTCGGGGAGAATGTTAAATAATTCTCAAAATAATTGTTAACACACACAGCACAACTCCCATCCCACCTCTGTCAGACAGGTTACAGCTTCCCCACTGTACTGAAGTGTTCACAAGTTTGCATTGTTCATGGTTATACTTATTATAGTTCTTGGAAAGAAATATCAAATCAGTGGCTGGCTTCGGAATTTAAAATAAAGATTTGCTGTCAAGGTATGCTGGTCACCCTTGTGTCCACCAAACATCTGCATTTAGCTACAAAGCCACTTAGAAAGAGATTCAGGGAGTGCTGTTCAGGACATAAATTGAGCCTAAGCCCAAGAAATAGATCTTGCAAGCCCGAGCTCCATCATCACCTGCAGCTGGAAGCACTGACATCTACCAGGCATGCAGATTTGCTTGGATAGATTTCCTGAGCACTCCAGTTTAAGATCCCACACTTGAATGATCTCAGGATGTTTTAGCCAGGCTCCGCTGCTCCATTCACACCATCCTGGAACCAACGAATGCACAGAGCACCCTGTGTGAAGGTTTTGGGGTAATTTCAGCAGATCTATGACTGGCTGTCCTAGAGCAGGCAGCTGAGGGCAGGTAAAAAGCTAAAGCAGGGCACAGCCAAGCTCTAAATAAGGAAAGAGACTTCATTAGTTTTCTTTCATTACTGGACAGAAACTTCAGGACAAAAACTCTGATTAAAGACAGGGAAAACTGTGAACTTGCTTAAGTGTTGTGTGAACAAACTGTACTGCAGAACCACTGAGCAAACGTCCTGCAGGTACTTCTCAAATAGAACCACTTCGTGCCTGCTGCAATTAATGACTGGTTAATTGCATGCATTTCAAGAACGAAAAGTCTTGTGACTGAAAAGTCTTTCTGAATTTGTCATTTAAACAATTTAAGGCAGTGTTTGAATACCTGTCTAGCTCCAAAGCTGCCAAAAATACAGGGCACATCAAAGAGGCTCTGCTGCAACCCTAAAAAGAAAAGAAACTATTGTAGTTGTGGTATTGGTAAACCTACAAGAGTTTCTCTCTTAATATCTCCAGCTACCACACAACCACAAGAACTGACATGATATGCCATGATTTTTCCTTTTGGGTATAATCATCCAAGCTAAAATAACCCATATGCTACAAGATTAATGCTCAATACTTCATTCCAGATGTGTTCTGGCTTAGTTAAATATTTAACACATTTCTAGAAGAATGTAGTCTATAATTGCATTAATACTTCAGAAGAATGATGTCCTGGTGAGTAAAGGGAAAGATATTCCAAGGCTGACTGTGTCCCTACTCCTGTCAGTGACAGCAGGAATCACCCAGGTTACATTTAAAAAATCTGATAATCATTGATCTCCATGGATGGCACTGACAGAGCTACACAGACACAACCCTGACTGTTCCCCAGTAACATTTCCAAGGCCTAAGCAAAGTGACATGGTAATCTGGTGAAATTCCAGACAGCAAAATCCCCATTTAAATTTCAAATACATCCAAGCAAAATTGCACAATGCATGTTACTGGATGTATTTAATTGCTGGATTTTGTGCTGTTAACAACAGTTTTGCCTTTTTCCCTGTGCCTTTCCACAAGTCACAGCTCAAAAGACCCAAAGTGTAGGTACATTCCCACCTTTCTCTAATTCTATCCTTACCCTTCAAGACAAAGCAATGAGACAATTAAACCCTGTTGAGATGTAGTGAAAGGAGGAGAAAACACAGAGCTTCTTTCCTACCCCACACCATGGGCAATAAAGCAGATGATTTATAAAAATTAATACATAGAAAATATAACATTTTTTCTGCTGAAATCTCTGGTTCCATTAGGCATTAGGCCATGCTGGGTGTCTTTATAAAACGTATCCCTGCCATGGTTCCAGGATGGGCAGATTATGCCACTATGACCATTAGAGCACCTTGATAAAGGTGGGAGTGTTTATTCACAGGAACAGAGAAGAGTTAGGAACATGGTATTTATTATCTGGACAACAACTATCCTGCCCAGGTAATTCCTATTACAACTTACTCATGGAAAATAAAGGCAGCAGCAGGGGGAAGGGAAGACCGGAAACACAAAGGAGGGCTGGGATACGTAAAGATTCAATTTTAGTTAAAAGACAGACATTATTACTTCATTGTTTTTTAACATTCCAGATTTATTCAAAAGACATTATTCTGCATGTATCTTACAGATCTTAAGACTGGTAAAACACTAGGAATAACGTGATAACCCTAGCAAGTGAAGACATGGCTAAAATCATACCAGAGTGATTTTTCTTTTCTTTCAAAAAATTTTTGGACATTTCCATCCCATTTTTAACACTGGCCAGAGCTATTCATACCTAGAGCATTTGGAATAGTCCATTGAAGGAACAAAATGTGACAAGATGGAAACAGCAGACAACACTTGATTTCTGCAACTGCTGGCAAAAGCTGCTGGAGAAGTATCTGCACACTTTATAAATGTTACATCAGTGACATATGGAATTTTGTGCTTTAATACTTTGCTTGAAAAGTCTCTTTATCCAACATGAAGTCAGCAAATCTCTGCTGGAGCTCCTTTTCTCTCTCCTGCTGTCGCTGCACATCTTCCTTCAGACACTGTAAGGAAAATATCATTACACAATCAGTCAGTTTTCCACCAGTCACACCCATGAAGATCATTACCAAAGACTGTATTTTAGTTCCTCCAGAGGAAGAGCTCAGAATTAAAAGAGAACATTGCTGAAATAACTTACTTTAAATATAAATGTATAACAGAGCAGTGGATGTAAAGTATCAAGAATCACAGTTACCTTACTTCAAACGTCAGGTAGCTCACCCTGTTTTTGACAGCAGCTAAGATCAAATGCTTCAAAAGGAGAGATTTCAAATTGAAACCTTGACATTTACTAAAACCAAGTGCTATTAGCAGCTATCAAGTGATTTAATATGTTTTAACTGTTATCTGTTACTAAATCAATCACTTCTGAGTTTGTAGACACATCAATCAGCATTTCCAAATCATCTTCACAAAATGAGTTTTAAGAACTGATGCATTTTACCTTTTTTATAGCAAGTGGTTGAGAATATCAAAGCCTCTGTTCTGGATGAAAACCACATTACAATAAAAACTGTGATCAGGTGAACACTTATTCCTTGGAAAGAAATTGGTATTGGTTCAAACCTAGGACTGAGTCTTGATTAAGGGTTGCCTCATTAGCTGAATAAAAGCAGAATATCCTAGAGATCCTTAAACTAAGAGAAGTGGCTCCAAGGTAGTGATTTCAGGTATATACCAGCATTTAGTCCGCTGGCTTTTAAGAAGGAGATTTTAGACAAGTTTTACATTTACCCAAAGCTCTAATAATAATTAAAACTGAAACAAACCAAATCAAGAGAGAGATGGAACTTGTGCTGACACTCATTGCAGAAGACTTATAAAATAAACCACACAAGGAAATAAAAAAACCCCAAAGTTAAAGAACACACTGCCAGATTAGTCCCAGCCTCTAATATGTGTATCACAGAATCTCTGATACTGAAGTAAAAGACAGATGAATCTGGTTACAGCCAAAAGTAGGATTTTAAGAGAACATTAAAAACTTGAAACCAACTCAGGCTGTAAAGGTCAGAACTCATGCCTTGTGAAAACATCTTTTCCACAAGGTGCCTGTGTCTGAGCTCAGGTACTGGATTTGGAATCTCACCTCCAGTCTCCGAGGGATGGCAGCATCCTCGTGTTTCTTCAGCTCCTCAAAGGTGCGCAGCTCCAGGTGGGCCTGCTCGATCTGGTCCCACAGATCATTCAGCTGCTTGATGAGCCCCATTGCTCGTGACTGGTAACCACCAAGGAGGATCTTCAGCTTCTTCTCCATCTTGGCAGCCCTCTTGGCTTCAGTGGTCATGTGGCCTCTGTTGATCTGCCGGAAGGAACCCAAGAGTTGTTTTAGTTATCCAGAATTCAAAAGTCAAGAGGAAAAAAAAAAAAGTAAAAATATCTGTGGAATTGTGTTGAGTTGATCAAGTTCTTTGATTTCTATTAAAATAATCATACTGCACATTTTACAATAACCTAGACTTACGGATTAAAATCTTTATATAATAGACATAATACATCCCTAAAATTGTAATCCAGACAGAATCCATAAACAGACAAGTGCCATCAATAATCAACCAAAATGCAGCACCTTTTCATTGCTACAATGACCCAATATATCATTTACTACCAATGAAACAGAACTCCTTTGGGAAGGAACTACTGAAGAAGGATCTGCCCTTCACAGTGATAACTACAGTCAGCCATCACAGCCTTACACACTGAGCTACTGCAAAGTGCATTTCATCAGCCTTCCAGCCCTCCAACTGTACTGAAGCACCCTCTGTTACACAGCTGCAGGTTTCTGTAACGTGTCCTCCTACTCCCTAACAATTTATTCACTCATTTAGAACAGTTTTAGTTGGTGGTGCAGAGATAAACAAAGTGAATGGTCAAGGGAGCAAACTGTTAATGGGTGAGTGAAAGAGAAATTTGACTTTCTGAGCTGTCTAGTTTCCTCCTGGGGAGAGCAATGCAGACTGCTACGCTTTTCAAACTCTGTTTGCAATGTAGACTTTAGCTATGCCCAAGGTGCTTTAAGCATACAGAAAGGCGCCTCTTTTTCAATATTTATATAAATCTAGAGAAAATTAAATAAATAGATTAGGGATTTGTGAGGATACTCTCTGATGGAAAAGTATGAAAGCTTTAAATGTCTTCATTGGTAAATAATATGCTATTACTGCAACAACAAATACAGCTGTGCGGTCAATGAACTATTTTCCAATTACTGTTTCTTGGCTGAAAAATGTGTGCTGAGCACCAGTGACATTTAGAGATCATGGAATAGATGGATGCACAGGCAAACAGAATTTTGTTTGTAACAGAGGCCTAACGTAACAAAGACCAATTGTCCACGTTGCTCCCAGCATTACAGACAATGTAGAGTTATGGCTGGTATGAAATGAAACTCCCATCACAATGGCACTCTTCAGAGCAGGCTAAAAAAGACCATTTAGGGAAGTTCCACTGTTCTGTCATCCTAAGTGAAGATCTCATTCTTTACTGTGAGGGTGGTGAGGCCCTGGCACAGGTTGCCCAGAGATGTGGCTGTCCCATCCCTGGAAGTGTCCAAGGCCAGGCTGGGTGGAACTCTGGGCAACCTGGTCTGGTGGAAGGTGTCCCTGCCCATGGCAGGGGGTTGGAATGAGCTGAGCTTGAAGATCCCTTCAAGCCAAACCTTTCTGTGATTTCATAATCTCTCAACAACCTAATTTTCTAATAAAATGTTGAACACTGAGTACCTGAGGACATAAATACAGTTACCAGCACTATCCCCACCATACAGAAAAGGAACTGGATCAGGACACCGTGGTCACAAGCCCTGAATTATCCCCATGTTCCAAGTATCACCAGCAGCAGTGGCAGTACTGGCTTGGTCTCGCACTTTTGCACTCTTCAGTTGGGATTCACTTTGCTTGGCTTTAGCCATCAACATCTGAGTGTTACAGATCTTTCTGTCATCAGGAGAGAAACTGGCAACTCCAGGGCATAGCTCATCTGATCCAGGGCCTTGGGACAGGATTAAACACCTCAATGAAGGGCTCTTCACTGCTGGTGATGGGAGCACAAAGTGTTTGTTTAGACATTGTTACCCAAGACCAGGCAGATCAACCCCACCCCAAGTGTGTGCTGTCTTAAGGTGTTAGACATAATAAAGCATTTTTAAATTTAATGCTTCTAACAAAACCAGTTCAAGTCTAATACTTATTATAGTACCAGTACTTATTATAGTATTATAGACCCTAATTATTTAAGCACTCTTGAAATTTTCAGACAATGAGAATTGGACTTAATATTTCTGAGTTGGTCTGGATACTGGACTCTTAACTACTAGAACTCCTTAGGTTACATGCTGATGTATTGCTTTTCTACTCAGTTCCTTGTCCCATCTTGGATTATCATAGGCCTCACTGCTGTGAAAAGAAAAAAAAACAAAAAAAAAGGAAAGGAAAAAGCCTCCCAAGTTTCTAAAACTAGAAATAACAGCCCTTTCTCCCTTCTCTGCTTAGGGAGAAATGTGAACACTCACCACCTTTTCCCCTACCTCCCAACTACAAAATTTTAGGACCTACTACAAAAAGGTCAAAAGGAGGTCTCAGCTTTTGTAACAAATACTATTTATTAAAAATTGCTGACTGCTGCATTAGTGCCAACAACTGCATATAATTTCAGTTCAAGCTTCATAAAATTTTAAGGCTCAGATACCAAGCTAAAAATTCCAAGCAGTTATGAAAAGGTGTGTTTAAACAGTAGTCTGCATTATTTGCTTAAAGCAAAGAAATAGATTTGAGTGAAATCTGACAACCATTTCCCCCTGAAACTAACAGAAAGAGTAAAGACATTTGAAAGATTTCTCCACTTATTTATTTTGTACTGTTCCTTAGCCAGCTTTGGTTCTGCTGACTTTTATACCAGCAATAGCAAAATGAGAACAGCATGTACAGACATGGGGTAAGATGATATATCATGTTAAGGCAAGTGTGAGAGCCTCATCCCATCCCAAATCTCTGATGTAAAAGCCTTCCCTCATGACTCGTAAAGTGGTGTTCAGTTTTCAGTACTGCACTAGAGAACCAAGGAAGAGAAACCAAAACAAGCAGCAGACAAAAGAACCAAAAGAGCAACAGACATAACGAGAGGTTTATAAAACATGATCTAGAAAAGGGAGACTGACTGGAAAACCAGGAAAACCAGGGTTTGTTTGATTTGTTTTTCCTCTGCCTAACAAAAAAAGAGAAAAAGAAGAAAGACACAACACCCTGCTTTAAATATCACAGTTAATTGTGAAAAATTCATGTGTTCTTACGGCTACTGAGAAAGAAGAGGGACTTAAATTTGGGAAGGAAATTTCAGATCTTAGTTGTAAGGTTTAACTAAGGACAACGAAGGACAGGGAAGGACTCCTTATGAGAATAAACATCCACTGGGAAAGATTTAAGAAAAACTGACCCTGAGGAAGGGAAGAGCTCAATTGCCTTAAAAACTGCATTTTCAGAATTCTCATCTCACCAGGTCTACTGAGGACACCCCTCCTCCGTTCCAAGGTCTTTTTTGCTATACTGACTGTTTGTTTTCCTTCCCTTTAATGTGGAGCTTCTGGTAATCCCTGAACAGCATTAAGCTCTCTTGTCTTTTAATTGATCTTCCTAATCATGCTGAATGGATTAAACAAACATGGAAGAAAAACTGCTGCATATTCAGAGCAGAGCCACAGTCAAAGTAAACCAACCTGTTCTGTGCCCTTGGAGAATCAACATCACCACAAAGCTGCCTCGCTTGTGCACAGAAATCCTCTGCCAGCTTCAGCCACGCCGGCTGAGCAGAGCACTCTTGGAACATACATAGGACTACTCTAAATGGAATTGTAACTTCCTTCCTCGCCTCAGACCCACACGTGGCCCTCCCAAATGCAGTTCTGCTGGCAGGAGATGGATTGACTTAATTGGAATGGCAGGTTTGTGAGCTTGGCTGGTGCTGGCTCAGCCGCAGTGTCTGGGGTGAGAGAGCTCAGCTTGACAGCAGCTTGTGCTCCAGGCCAAGCATTTCCAACCACTCCAGGGACAAGAAGGATCCCCACACCACAGAATCCTCTGGCCATGCTGGGGTCATCTGCCTTTACAAGCTTATGGTGCCTTCAACAATAGCTTTTTTTTTTTTTTAAAAAGGCATTAATTTCTCTACTTCAAAATGCTTTTTCAGTTTCAAGCTCTTGGACAGAATTCTCCATTTTTGGCTTGAAACACTGTTATATCTGTCTAGAGTTTGACCAGGCAAAACTCTCTGTAGAGCCCTGCCTAAGTTACCCCCAAGTTAGTAAAAGATAAGTCAACTCTGATGGAAACTGAGCTTGGAGTTAGTTTGGTTAGTATCAAACCAAAACTGCATGTCCAGCATAGAACAACGTGGCCTCAAATCCATTAAACATTAGCTCAGCTCATCAACTGAACCCATTCCATGGGCTTGACACAATTTCACATTTCTGCTGTGACACTAAAGATCACAGAATCAGAGAATGGGTTGGGCTGGGTTGGAAGGGACCTGAAAGATCCAATCATTCCAACTCTCCAGCCATGAACACCTTCCACTAGACCAGGCTGCTCCAAGCCCAAGTCCAAGCCCAACCTGGCCTTGAACACCTCATGTCCAGTAAGGTGCTTTATTTAATGTACAAAGGAGAATGAGAAGCATGAAGTAAAGGTGGGATCAGGATCAGAATCAGAGCAGTCAAAGAGGGACTGAGCTTGTAGCTGTTAAGATATGAAAAAGCAGAAATTAATTCTAATTGACAGGGATCACACAAAGTTTTTTTATGGAAAGATTCACTTAAAAAAATCCTCGATTTAAGGCATTGCTGGTAAGCAACTACAACTTCCCAACTGAAACTAAACTAGATGTTCAGAGCTTACATAGCAATATAAAGCTGCCTTTTCCTAGTTTAATATGGGAGCCCCAGATAAACTCCTATATTGTACTTTGTTATGTAGATCATGTACCATTATGATTTACTGATATCTGCAGAACACTATTCTCTCTACTCAGAGCCAAATCTAATGACCCAAGAGCATGCTCCCCCTGAAGTATGTTCCAGAAATTATAATGACTTGTCTTCAAACACCATGAGTTGGTGTGACTGCTGAGTAACAACAATACAGGGTGTATGAAAAGCAAGTGTTCCTACAGGGGTTCACAGCACCCAGCTACCTAGAACTACAATAATCTAGAAAAGTTACTGTTTAAGTCAGCAGTCATTGCTGATCTACAGCCATGACATTGAAGTCCACTTGAAGATTTTTATTTGAGAACTGCTTCTAAGAACCAGCAGTTTTATGAGTGATACCCATATATGCCCCCTACAAAGAAAGGAGGTTGTACTGAGCTGGGTGTCAGTCTCTTCTCCCAGGTGACAAATGACAGGATGAGAGGAAATGGCTTCAAATGGTGTCGGGGTGGTTTACACTGGATATTAGGAAAAAATTTTGTTATGGAAAGGGTTGCCAAGCACTGGAACAGGCTGAACAGGGGAGTGGTGAAGTCACCATCCCTGTAGCTGTTCAAAAAATGTCTGGATATGGCACTTGAGGACATGGTTTAGAGGTGAACAAGATGGTGGTATAAGGTTGATGGCTGGACTTGGTGATCTTAGAAGTCTTTTCCAAATTTAATGATTCAAGGATCCCATCTCAATCACAGCAGAAACATGTCTAGAAGAGCGTAGTTTATGATGAAAAATGAGTAATTTATTTTTGTTAAACTTTTTTGTAAAGTCTCTACCACTCATTGGGAAAGAGAAACCAATCATTAAGATCACAGACAGCAACACCCACCAGAGGCCAAGAGCTTTGATTAACCACAAGCAAACACGGGTTACTGCTGTGCCTGAGGAGGTCACAGGGCAGCCAGCACAGTGTCATTACCTTCAAACACTACTCCTGCACAACCAGAGTGCCTGCACTGGCCTCTTCCAGAGGCTGACAAGGTCGTGAAAGCTCAGGCAATAGAGGAGCTGGCAAAGAGCTTGGCTCCCTCTCGATACAGCAGAAGGCCCATGGTGATCCTGCAGCAGTCAGCTCTGGACAGTGAGGGTGTGCAAAGGCCTTTGCAATGAGAGCTTTGTCAATGCTGAACTTTATTTCTAAGCATGCTAAGTTACCAGATTCTGAACAATCTGACAGTGAAGACCCCTGATTCCTCTCTGCTGTGATCCTCTGGTGCCAACTACATTCCCAACAGAACTTATTAAAAGAAATGTATTCCACAAATGCAAGACATTAGCACAAAATAAAACATGTGCCATAAAAGCAATGCTACTCATGATTTCCACCATATTTTAGTTTTGTGAGTAACTTCTCTGTTCCTAGTCCTATAAAATCTCTTATTTTCTCCAGGTGCTTTCTGAGTACCAGCACATCTGAAAATGCAAAAGAAACTGCAAACCTTAGCACATAAACTAGAGAGAAATTACATGACAATCTCCCATAAACTGAAGTGATACACCTTGCAGCAGACTGTATCATGTATCCTATAAAACTCCAGCTAAGCAAGTTGTTTTTAATCTGAATTAATTCAGAGGACTTGGGCTGCAATTAAAAGGAAACATCAACACTTTGGTAAATCATCACCTTGATGTATCTTGGATACTGCAAAGAATAGTTAATTTACTATATTTTGCATATACAGTGTATCTTGAACTTTTCCCGTGTAGGCTTCCAATAGCATTTATAATTTAGTAATCAACTGAAATGATAATGTTAACTGCCACAATTTTAATTGAAGTATTTGTATTATGCAAGCCAATTTTATTAACTGTCTTCAAAGGAAAAGCGAACATGGCAGGAAGTTTCTATGTTGTGAACTACAAAGGGAAGCAACTATTGTTAAATAGATCCCTTTACTATCTCATTTCATCTTATAACGTTCCCAGTTTAACATATGTTAGTAGGAATGCTTTTCTTTATAAATGTATTGTTTGGAAGAGAAGGGAGCAAAAGGTATTGCAAAGAATTGAAGCATTACTCAACACAACTGCAAGCATCAGAAAACTTTGATTTCTGAAATCACTTGCTCTGCAGTGTAGCCTAGCCTTGGAAAAATATTCTGGATTTCTAGGAGCTACTGGAAAGATCAGAAAATTCCACAAATCTAAGGTGTACCAGAGACACATACTGAGGTCACAGGGATTCACTTGCCTAGACCTGAAACTCCCCATCTGTAATGCAAGAAATATTTACATACTAATCTTTTAACACTCTTAACCCACATTAAGTAACACAGTCAAGGAGTCCAAAACCCTCAGAACAAAGCAATGAAAAGTACTACAAATACACAGCAGTACACTCCAACATCAGAACTACTGATGAGCTGTGCATTACTGATGATGCCTGGACAGGATACCCAGCCAAACAGAAGCTCTCCACAACAGCTCCACTTTGCCTCCTCAAGTTCATCAATAACAGCACAAATCTGTTTGTGATATCAGCATCCATTTGAGAAAGATAAATGTCATGTCAACATCGGCTGCCACAACTAAACCACTCAGGCAGTGAGAACAGGACAGTTAGAGGAAGATGAGTGTGTGTCCACACCATCAATCCAGCCAGGAATCTCTGAGCGACGAAGACAGCCCCAGAAATAGCTTGGGTTTTTTGCACAGGAACTGCAGGGTGTCAGCAGTCCCATATGGAAGTATTAGAAAGTGACTTCCCCATGTGCTGCTGTGCCAAATATCATTATACTCCCATGGTTTTTTTCCCTAAAAATCTTAGTGCACTATAAACGGGAAGAAGAAGCAGCCCCCAAAACTGACCGACATCAGTTGCTGCGGCTGGTAAACTCTGTTTTACAGTTTCTACTCTTCTCACAAAGACAGCTAACAGTACAAGCAAGTGTCTTGGGGTACTGAAAGTTGAGCTAATATCCCTGCTTTTCATTAAGTTTGTCTGATACTTCCCATTAAAATATCTATTTCAACTGATATTGCTTTCAGACAATTTTAATTGGAAAAACACTAAAATGAAGGTGGGTTTTGTCTTGCTGAGAATGGGTAGAAAAAAAAATCTGTGTTTAACTGCATATTCATTTGTTCATTAAACTGCTATACTTTTAATTTATTGTTTAAAAAACGATTCAGCAGATGACCTATGCTTAAAAAACCTGTATATCTTCCTTTTAGGAAGGGGCTTTTAGGGTCAGGCCACAGAGCTGCACTAAACTGCATTTTGCACACTCTTGGGAGAGATTTCCAGGTCAAATTTAACTTTGCACAGAGTCCACCTGCACTCAACATCAGTGAGTTGTGAGAGGCAGCACAGTGCTCACTGCACCTGCAGGCACGGGCTCTGCTGGCCCCAGTGCCTGCCTGGACTGGGGGGTGGTATTTTGGAACACAAGAAAAGGGGAGAGCAGGATTGTGTGTGGAATTGCACCAAGCCATCAGTCCCATCCAGCAGCACTCTGAGCTCCCAGGGGACGTAGCTACATTAGACAGAGCCCCAGGACTGCAGTGAGTATAACAGACACAGAATGGGTCAGGTTGGAAGGGCTACAGTGGCTCACCTGGTCCCTGCTCCCTGCTCAAGCAGGGTCATTCCAAAACACAGGGCACAGGATTGTATCCAGACACTTCTGGAATATCTCCAGTGAGGGAGACTCCAGAGCTTCTCTGGACAATCTGTTCAGTGCTCGGTTACTGCATAGGAAAGAAGTTCTGCCTCCTGTCCAGGTGGAACTTGCTGGGATCAGTCCCTGCCCGTTCCTCTGGTGCCATTGCTGGGCCCTGGAGCAGAGCCTGGGCCCTGCTCTGAGCCCTCCCTGCACACAGGGACACCCAGGGATGAGGTTCCCTCTCAGCTGTGTCTCCTCTCGAGGCTGAACAGCCCCAGCTCCCTCAGCCTTTCCTGGTCAGGGAGATGCTCCAGTTCCTCCATCATCTTTGTCACCCAGCACTGGACACACTCCAGGAGCTCCATGTCTCTCTTGTCCTGAGGAGCCCAGAACTGGACACAGCATTCCAGATGTGCCTCACAGGGCTGAGCAGAGGGGCAGGATTACCTTCCTCAGCCTGATGGGACACAGCTAACAGGATTTTGTTAAGTGTATTTCAGAGAGTCCCATGCAATGTTGGCAGCAAATAAAACCTTTTTTTTTTGACCAGACCTCTGATTTGTATTTTGCTTCCTGGGTGACTGTCTTGTGGCTGCAGAGCAAAGACCATTTAGAACAAATATACAGGAATTTGATAAATTATAAACTTGACCTTACTTTACTTCAGTATCCTTAATAAGCATCCCACCAGCAACTACTCATTCAAATACTGGGAAGAGAAGGACAGAAACCAACAGCACAAGAAAGCCCACACAGAAGTAACCAATTTAGACTGCAGAAACAGTGCACAGGATAAAGGCACAGGGCCACACACCAAACAATTAAGAGAAAACAAAATATTCAAGAGCTACTCATTAAGCAAGCACCATCCACCCTGTGCAGTAAATGAGACTGTGGAAAAACTAGGCTGCAATCATGAAATTAAAGACTGTCTCAAAAAGCATATGCATAGGCAAATTAAGGCTGTTCGTGCATTCCTTAACTTGGACTGTTTGACTTTGCAACTTTAATAATGCCCTTCTAATGTCGTTTTGGACCTAAGATATTTAAATTTCAAAAGCATTTGTACACAAATTAGGTGCAGCCCTCCGACTGCTGGCCCGCTGCCATGCACGGCCAGGCTGCTGCTGAGCTCCCACACGGGTTCGGGAAAGCAGAGCGAATGAGTCTGCCAGGCAGGGCAATGGCGCTCTCTGCTGGGCGAGCAGCAGCACGACAGGGGCTCTGGAGTTCATACTAAACCCCTACTACCAGGCTACGCACAGGTGAACTGCTCCTGGCCCGCAGCTGGGCTAACAACTGTGGGATCTGTACCTGGACAACGCTCCTGACCGACGGACTTTACAAAACACACACACACATTGCATTTCATGTGTATGAATCAAGGCAAAATTCAGCCTTTCTGGCCTCTCCCGTTATTTCTGGGGTAGCAGCTGTTTCGGGAGGTTTACTTCTATCAACCGTAGCTATGTTGATGTTAAATACAGAAAAACTTTTTTTGCAAAGCTTCCTTTTACCATGGGGAAAAAATAATCTGATGCCTGCATAATTGAGAGAGACTTTTAGGCTAAAATGGTATTTTAGAAAACATTTCATGACTTACTGTAAGTCAGAACAGACATGTTCTGTGGGAAGAAACTGTTTCAGACCAGCTTACCTGTTATCATGAACATTGTCTATTTTTGGTTTTTTTATGGAGCGTTTGGGTGAAAATCTAGAGAGAGGACAGGGCAAGGGAAATTAGTGTCAAAGGGTCTGATAAAGAAAGTTAAATGGGATCACAAACATTCATTGTTCTCTTTTTTGGAGGGAATCTCTGGAACTGCAAAAAGATCCTAGCCTGGCAAGAATTTAGGACCATCTAACCTTCATGTATGTAATAGTCAGTCAGAAACCAAATGTTAAGTTAGAAGGAGAACTTGAGAGGAACTCTGGGACAGAGATAGTTTTTTTAAGCATCTTTCTCTGAGGTGTCTTCTCATACTGGCCACAATCAAGTGCAAACTGAGAAAGATCTGATCCACTCACAGCACAGATTAAGAAAACATCAAAAAATCCACATGTAATTAAGAGACAGCAGAACCTGACCTTCTCTCCAGTAGAGAATGGAGTGGATGAGCAGTGTTACAGCTAATAGTGCAGAAAGAAACTTTGTGTGGGAATATTCTGTGTGGGGATATTGTGAGGAGGAAGATGAGAGAAAGTGATTTAAGCACCTCAAGAACATCTATGAACTAGGAAAATTCCTCAACAACCAACCTTTTCAAATGAATCCCTTCAAAAGACCTAACTGAACTCCTACAAAGGAAAAACAAGAAAAACAACAACAAAAAAAACCCAAAAAAACCCACAAGGAAACTCAAAAAAAAGAAGGTGCAAACGGCAGAAAAAAGTGACACTGACCTCAAGTCTCTTTTCAAGTGACTCTATCCTGTCTTTTTTGCTGGCCAAGTTAGCCCTTGTGTAGCGGCTCTGTCCAGGCAGGTACAACACTTGGCTGTAACATTCTTCCCACACCTGGTTATAAGCTTCACTTGACAGCTCTCCATGCCCCATTCCTTGCTTTACCACCTCCATCTCTTGTGCCAGTAGATCCTGTGCCTGTTGGAAAGGATGAGAGAAATTGCAGTTACAATACACAGGATACAAGGAAATTCCTCTTCTTTTCAAACCTTCAGTGTGCAATTCATGGGGGCAGCTTTTCTTTTCATACTCAAAGCTCACCATCAGGTTAAGCTAACTATGAAATCGAACACAGATGCTGTGGATTACAAATGAAACCCAGGCTAGAAGGCTCCTCACAGCACAACTATCCCTCATTTTATATAATTTGGCCAAACCTGACATCACTCTGGCATGGCTAATGAAAGCTGTGGCACAGCGAGATACTTCATCTTGCTGCACAAGCACAGAGATAAAAGCAGGGACCTTGAGGGGAGGGAGAACTGTACAGACAGAAGCAGCTGTCCTATGAAACAAAAATCACTTTTCATTTCCTTTTGCTTGCCCTTCTCCACACAACCTGGAAAGTCAAGTCTAAACATTCCTGCATGAGCTGTGTAAGCTCTGCTGCAGGAAATACAGCTCTGATTGTAACTAACCCGTCCTGTGGCTGAAGAACTGGTGAGACAGGAGCACTCTGCTGCTTCCAGTTTCGTTTACAAAGTTTACAATGAACTGAAAAGATTCTTATTGGTCTCACAACTCTTAATATTTCTGACAAAGAGCCTGGCCTGCAAAACTACACAGGCACCCAGGTCCTTCTAATTTTATTAATAACTAAAAAACTGAAGTATCTTTGCCAATCTAGACTTCATTGGTTATAAGAGCACGTCCATGTCCTCTCTTTCAACAGCATTTACAGGTGCAGCACGAATTTCCCTATCAGCAGTAGGTATCTTACTGCAAGCAGATGTTATGTTTTGTAACTGCACACTGAGCAGGTAGAAATTCAGGTATCACCAGAATAGATGATTCCACAGATACTGGGGAAAAGAAAATTAATTACTTGTTCTTGATGGTCAAGACAGATAAAATAGGAGTAACACCACCACACCTGACAAAGCTAAGTGTTATAAATTTCAATTACCCAAGATTAGTACACTGTGAGGAACTACTTGAGGGCATTTACTTGTGGCACCAGAAGTGTTTCCCAGCTCCAGGAGCTCAGCACACAGTGCCCAGCACCACTGCTAATCCTTCCCAAAAGAGAACTGCACATCAGGAAAAGAAAGGAGTATTTTACGAAAGGGTTTTAGGATGAAGATGTTCTAAAAAAAAAAATGAAGTAAAGCAAAATAAACAAGCCTCAGATGAGATCACAGAGATAGGAAAACATTCTGGTTTGAATTGGATTTTAGACAAAGAGGGAATATTGTGCTGAATGTTAGAGAGCAAGCAGGAGCAGGGATGCAAAAAAACTTCTGCCCAGCAGTTAGGAGACAAAACTTCCAGGGACTTTGAAGAAAAGTTTCCAGACAAAATCTACTGGACCATGTAATAGTCTCTAAGGGAAGTGATAGCAAACCTGATTCTCGCTGCACTTCAAAACAACCAGAGAAAGCACTTGGAGAACATTCCTAAGGGAACAATCTGACACTGGCAGGACAGTGAAATTCATGATCTAACTGTATTTTCCATCTTTAACATCTCCTGGTAAGAGATCTTGAAGTATATTTTTTCATTTAACAGCAAATTGGAAGTACATACTGTTCAGTGTTTCTCCTTTTAGGCTCTACATTAATTGGTCAGATATAGTTAAGAACATGGATTTAAAATCTGCTTGTGTAGCTTTAGAGTCACCTTAAAGGAATAGGGGATTTAGGTGTAGAGATACAATAGGTATTGTCAGAGGACCAGTCTAAAGAGACAGACAACTTGGTGGCACGTGATTTTGTTCTTTTCACTCATTTTTATTCCTGTAGGCATTTGGTCAAAGGTTACTGGCACAGCTTCACAGGTGAAGCTCTTTGAAACAGCTAAACCACAGAATTGCCTATCTGTCACTTGGCAGCAAAAGGCAACATCTGTAGCTGCTTAAATAAATGAACACCCTGAACTGGAACCAGCTCTGGTCCAGAGCTGCTGTTTAACTTGGGATTACAATGCAAAACAGGACACGGTGCCCAGGCCGCCCACGGCCCAATCTGCCTGTTCAGCACTTCTGGACCAGGTATGGCTGTAAGATCAGCTGCCACAGCCCAGCAGGCTCTGCACCACCACAGCTTGCCTGGATTGAGCTTGACAAGCATAATTAAACAACTCGATTTGCTGCTCCAAGGTACAAGCTGACTACCATTGTCCTGTTTGGTCTGCACTGCTTTGAAGAAAATGCCTTGTAGTTCTGGATTAATGAAATTCAGAGGCAGCAAAAGATGGGTATCACACCTGGTTAATGCCTCAATGACTTAACAGCAATTTATAGAAATGGCAAAGTAGAATTTGGTAACTGTTGAGGTATTATTGCTCTTACCCTTATTTAAAATGATAAGCAGCCACAACACATTCAAATTTGTATCTCAGTGATAATGTCTATGGGCAAATACAGCATCCTCATCATTCTGCTGAAAGCCCAGATTAACATCAGCTCACAGAAAGGAGAATGTGCACTTCAATCATCCTTATTAACTTATCCTTACTTAATGTTCGGCAGTGCTGGGTTAACGATCAAACCTGATTATCTTAGGGGTCTTTTCCAACCTCAACAACTCTATGATTACAGCCCTTGATACAACCCTCTGGAGACCTCCCAACTGAATTCTGTACAAGGTTTTTTCCCCAACACTACAGAACTATGCCCTAAGGAGACTAGGTCTCCTTAGGCCACACAATTCTCACCTTCTTCAGATCCTCCTTGGAGAACTTCTCATAAGGATTTTGTTCCAAGTAAGCCATGTGCTCTGCATTGTTGCTTCCAAATCCTGGGCCTTTCCCTTTCTTACCAGTAAACTGTTCTCCAAATGGATGGTGTAAAAGATCAAAATGAAGCATGGTAATCATCTCTTTCTTTATGAGTTCTTCACTTTTCTGAAGGTCTGTTAGAGGTGGTTCCACATTTAAGGGCCTCAGTATTGTTTCATTAACCTTCCCAGGAATAAAAAAAAGTTTGTAAATATAATATACACCAAAGATAACATTAAATCCATGTATCTCAAGTATAAATTTTATCTATCAGCTAAACCCCACAGAGCAGGTGCCGAAATCCCGTGTGGTGAGACACATGCAGCAATCTCAACATCTGTGCAGATGAAATACCTCATGACAATTCTGCTGGGGAAGTTTCCTGAAAATCAGCATAGTCAAATAAAGATCTCACTCTCTCATGATCTCCTTAGACTGCCTTTCCTCCTATAATAGTTAAAGCCTTTATTTTTAGTTTTTGTTCTTCAACAGTGAATTTTGTTCCCACTTACTTCTGAGGGCCGTGGTAGGTTCTTCTGCACAGCTTTGTGCATTCTCTTCAGCTCCTTGGCACGCTCTGCTTCTCGGAGAGCCTAAACAAACAAGTGAAGTGTTACTGCAGCCACTGCAGCACAATCAGATGCTGCCTAGGAATGTATGTGATATAAAAACTAATTGATTATTGCAGTAAAGATTCCTTCCAGTATACAGACTTCATGTTACTAAGCCAGAGCTAAATAATGTGATGACAACATAATTTACTGCCTCTAAGTGAATGGGAAGAGCAGAGCAGACTAACTCCAAGAGAAAAGAGACCTTCGAAAGTAATTTCCAGGCATCAAATTCTCCTTCAATCTCAATTCCAGTAAGATTTCATTCTTTACACACTTCTGTATGTGTGACAGCTGCTCTAATTCTTCAGACATTAAATCTAACAGGAAAAGAAAGACTCTTAATTAGCAGCCATGACTCTGTCTGTCATCTTCAATGACTTAAAGTACATATTTCACTAAAACATTACTTGTGAAAGTGGAAAAAAGTGACAGTTCTCTTTACAATACACTTTCAAGCAATAAATAACATGAAAAGCCAGTGTTGTCAGGAACTTCGGGAACAATGACCAACATCTTCCATGTTCTAATCCCAGCAATGTCACATCTTCACTTGAAGGCAGGATGCTCTTCTCTTGTATGATGGTACAACTCAGATTCTTTCCTCTATTCTAAACACATACGTTACTTGTGTTTATTCAGACTTTTATAAGGGTATGTATGCACAAGACATACATATACATGTATAAAACATGTTTCTCCTCAAACAGGACACACAAGGAATAAAATTCTGGAAAATGCTTATCCCATTTAAAGATCAAAGCATAGGATTTTTTAAAATATTTTGTTCACTTGTCAAAGCACAGCCATTGTCAAAAACTCCTCTGGATTCAAAAATCCCATTTATTTTTATAAAAAACATTTATATTTATTTAAGGTATATAACAGAAGGAGATTTGCAACACAAAATTTAGGCTAAGCAATAAATAGAAAAGGGACTGTTTTTACAAAGATTTAAAGTGTCTCTGGTTACTTGCCAGTACAGCCATTTAACTGGCAGAATTTAGGCTTGTACTTTATCCAGCCTTCCTTGATTCTAAACCAAAACAAAACAACAGGGACCCATTCAAAACTTGGCTGTCTGGGTAGTCCTCTAGTACTGGCCAAGGGTATCAATTCCCTGCATGGCAGATTTTTATCTGTGTGCTATCAGCTTGCCTGAGTTTGTATATACCTCTCTAACCTTTCACAAACAGCAGCTTTTAACCTTGAGAGAATAAAACTAAAAAAACTAAACTAAAAAAAAAGCACAGTTCATATGTGCTTAAAATCAAGCATGTGCCATTGTAGAAAAAATCTTTTAATTAAATTTTTATCTTCTGGGGGACAAACACAGGAGGTAGGACACAGGCACTCTTAGGGACTTCACAGTAGAAAATGATGTGATACATAACATTAAGAAATTAAGAAAATTATTTAGAGAGAAAACTGATTTGGCCTCTGTGTGTGTATACTGAGAGCAGCAAAGAAAACAGGTACATTTTACTTTGCTATCCTGTAGAAGAAGCTGTGCCTCTTCCATTGAACAGATGTGAAACTATGGGAACCATACAAGGAACACATTTTATTTTACACAAAAGGCACCATCCACATCTCACACACTGACCTGCTTGCGGGCTTCTATATCAGCAGCATCTTCTACAAAGGTTTCATCTACTTCATGTTCTTCAAGCTCCTTCTCTGCATTTTCAGGTAGAACAATCTCGAAGTCGTTCTTTGGAGCAGGGAGGGCCATGAGCCCCAGGCGCAGGTGCTCCCGAGACTCCCTCTCCTGTGGGAAGAGCAGTGAGATGTGATGCTCTGGATTCATACCCTGAATGCACTGCAACACCCTGAGTGCAACACAATCAGACTCCATTCCTCTGCGTTAACAGACAGCACACTAATTATTCCCTGGCCACCTCAGTCTGCTGCAAAGCCAGAAAGCACCAGATCTGGAAACCAGTGGAGTCCACCAGCAATTTGAAGCCTCACTTTCCCTTCTAGTAGTAAAGTCCTTTTACTATAAAAAGGCTAAGACAGAACCAAAGTGTAAGTACATCAAATAAACCTTCTCCTTCAAGCTAAGAGGAGCTCTGGAATTTTGACCTTGAAGAGTTATTTTTGTGAGAACATGACAAACACTAGAAGTGGATGCCTTAGCTAGGCCAAAAAGAAAACTGCCAATAGCTCAGGTGGGAGATATTCAAAGCCACAGTCAAAGCTGCAGAATCAGCCACATGAAAGGAGTTCCCAAGGTGCTACCTATTAGGTATATGCCCTTTTATACCATGTCTAATTGGCAGGGCCCATCTGGCTGAATCTCCAAGAATGGAAACATCTGTTGCCAAAGGTAATGAAAGAGTCTGGATGGGACTCAGATTTCTGAACATCTCAAGCCCCAGTGCTCCTAATGGCAAAAATTAAACTCCTTTAGCTCAGTGTTGTCAACACGACAGACTGATGAAAAGGTCCTGTAGGTAAATCAGGAAGTCACAATGACGAGGAATTTGAGGATTGTGTAGGATTGCAAGAAAAATAAATCTTTGCTCAAGATGCATTTCCTGCTCAGCTTCAAAGAGAGAAATAGGATGGAAACTTAACTATGTCTTCTCTGACAAACAGTTTCAGAATGTGTTTACTGAGCACACTGAAAGTCATTCTAAGCGGCAAGACTTCTGTTCTTTTGAACAAAGGTTGTATTTTATTATGTGATGAGGACAGACCCGTAGACAGGTGGAAGAAATAACACTTATTTATTGTAAAATAAAATTCTTTTCAGCAGATGAGAACTGAAAACCTGAAAATTAATAGAGCACTGATTTCCACTTCTTAAGTACTACTTACCATTTGTTTTGCATAGGATGGGTCACTGTAATCTGCCATCCCCTCTTCAGGGTTGATGTTGAGTTTATCCCGCAGGGGAGTTCTCCCAGGAGTTGTGCCAAGTGCAGGTTTGGGAGTCAGTCCTCCTCGAGGAGTTAAGCTCTCTGACCCCTGAGACGGCGTTCTAGTGAAATGCAATTAGTCATTGGTTTTTTACTAAAGAGCTCTACTTAAAAGTGGAGCATTCAGACAAAAGTCTGAAAGCTGGGAAAAGTTACATAAATACATAGTCTATGCATTCAATCCAGAGTTTTTTCTTGGGAGGCAGTGAAACTGTAAAGTGCAAGTACAAGAATACTAAAAATAAATTGTTTAAGCCTGTCAAGGTGTAACCAAGGTCCAGTCAAGCTGAAATCTGGGCACATCATCATTTTAAGAGAAGCTTCAGGAACTCCACCAACAAAAACTCCCACTGCTGCTTTTGAGAGAAGAGCTTATCCAGTCACCAGGCATTATTCTGGGATACAGTAATCAGGATTGAATTGCAAGCTCTGATTTGCCCACCACCTGGGCAAGTCATTCATTCCAAAATCACTGGCCCAACAGCTGTCCCATGTTGCAATTGAATGGATCATCCTGAAAATGCCTCTTTGCTTTCACTGACTATTGA
Organism: Leptocoma aspasia; assembly: GCA_013399835.1. NCBI lineage: Eukaryota > Metazoa > Chordata > Aves > Passeriformes > Nectariniidae > Leptocoma > Leptocoma aspasia. Next base: position 773,235 of record VXAX01002327.1, on the reverse strand, counting down.
AGAAGTAATTCCATTATAATGATTACTTCGAAGCATCTATGGTTAGGCAACATGGATTAAGTCTTAGATTTTGTTGGCCCCAATTGATTCACATCTAGATTGGGAAGGAATATTGTTCTCTATCCCAATGACTACATGAATGAGGGGCTACTTTATGGATTGATTATTTTTCCCTCTGCTCAAGGACTTGAATTTTCCCACTGACAGAGCATTTCTGCAAGCAAGCCAAGCTGACCTACAGGTACCTTATTTACATGTGCAAATCTGAACTTTAGAAGCTAAAAAAACACCACAAAAATCCCAAAAACAAAATTAGAGTATCTCTACTTTTTAAAATATAAAATAACCCAAATCAAATTCTACATTCATTTTGCACCACACTGACACCAACAGATCTTCAAAAAAAGCACTCATTGCTGGAGCTGCTCTTTTAATTAAAATATCAGGGCTTTTGCATACAGCTTCTTAACAAAATAAAGCTGCTTTAGAAAAGCTGCCATAAAGGTCCTTCTTATTCTCCACTTTTCCTACTAACATGATACATAATTAGAACCTAAGCAGAAAAACCTGACACACAAAATGTACCAATTGTAACATGTTTTAGCTGTATGGTATTTGACATTTGTAGGATATATATTTGTTCACTGTAAGAGTTAAACCAGCAATTCTGTACTATTTAGATTGGCAATATAAGAAATATTTTATTTTGGATATATATGGCTTATAAAATATTTACTCCAGCTTTTCAAAAATTCAGTGTGGGTTTGGCTAAGGGACCTCCCACATCTCTGACTCCAAGGTAATACTTTGGAAAGGCCAGGATCCACATACAGAATGACACCCCAGCTTACTATTTATACTCCTGCATTACTCCAGAGTAATTTATACTGCTCCAGACCACAGCAGGCCACATTTTGGATCAAAACTCCAGTGAGCCATACACTGTACGAACACAAATGAAGAGGACATGGCTGAGCTTTCCAAAGACACAGAGAAGGAGAAATGTGTACAACATGGGCTTGAGATAAAATTGAGTTAAAATATCTTTTGAAGCTCTAATCATGATAGTATTTTACACATCAAAATCTGCTCTGTTCACCCACCTCCAAACAGACACATGCCCACCCAGGCACCCATCACAAAAGGAGTCTGTTTACCTGAAAGGTGTGGAAAGCACTGTGTTTGGAGTCTGAACAACCTGCTTCTGTGGTGTTACCCCTGAAAAGTCACTTTCATGCAAGGGAGTATTAAGACCTCCTTTCAGGGGAGTATCCACATTTGTGAGAGCCATCAGATTCTGGGCCTCCTGTGTAACAGACAACACAAGCAGTGTTTCACCAAGACACTCACAGTCATGTTTAACAGATTCAGTAGCAGCAAGAACAGCTGAAGAGTTATTTGAATATCAGTTGGTGGAAAAGGTTTAAAATTTCTTAGCTTTAACACCCATACACTGGTATTTATAAACCCTACTCTTCCACTGAGAGGCATTTGAACTTCATTTCCAGTAAAATATGTTATAAACTGGAGTTGCAAAAATGAGTGTGTTACTTATTGTCTCAGCTTCCTTCAGTTTGCTAGACTCCATGAATCTCCAAGATTCGTTAGTGACTGAACACTTAAGTAATCCTAAGAATCCTGATTTTAAGAGGGAAGAGCACACTTGAACTCTGAAACCTGAATTCAATCCACTTTATCCAAACTGCACTTCAAAGAGAATGTTCCAAAAGACATGGTCACTATTCAGATTTTTGGTCCATGACTCAATTGGGGCTTTTAAGAATAGCCCCCTTTTTAATTTAATTTTTCTTTATTACTGTGAAGAATTAAGTCTCTCTGAAAATGAGCTAATTATACTACTGCAAATAGCAAATATATTCCCAGAAGACCACTAATCCATCTATGTATATGCATAATACTGTGACATAATGTCAGACTACTCCATTTGAAGGTAAGCTTGACAATTCCTGCAAACATTTTAGAGACTTAGGTTATGATCTGCAGAGCTAGGAACTTTCTCTTTTCTCCTATCATGGAACTGCTGAAATACAGCTCATTGTCAACTCAGATGGTTTCTGCGTTTTTTGTTTAGGAGTGGGATTTTTGGGGTCTTGTTTTATCCTACACACTAGCTGCACTGATTTAATTTATCCATTTCCACACACTCAACAAAACGTTATTCAACATTACCAGTTTTTGAAAAATCCAGGCACTCAGAGGCTGCAAAGGCAGGTTTTGGCTAACCTAAGTTTTAAGCCAATAAAGTGCTACGAAAATACTCTTGCATTGTTGCAGTTAATTGCTACTTGTTATTAGAAATAAAAGTTGGACAACATAAAATACACTGTTTCAAGGAGATGAACTCATACATCTTCAGCACTGAGAGACAGAGAAAATTATGTAAGACACCAGAATGGTGAAAAGCTTCACACAATATATGACTAAAGAAAAAGCACCAGAGTGCTTTGAAACACAGTGAAAATTGATCAAATACAAGCAGATCTGCTTCTATGCCCTTCAATGTGTCCTGAAGTTTGGAATTGCTTAAAATCCCAATATTGCACATAATTGCACAGTGTTTCTCTGGCACTTACACCTTCTACTCAGTTGACTCATGCTCCCAAACTTAAAACCCATCCTGTACATTTATACTCTACCTGCAGGATCCTGTCCTGGGCTGCTGGAGTTTTGGGAGTCCTCAGAGCTATGCTGTTGTTGGTTACATTATATTCAGAGAGGAGAGTGCTGGAAGCTGAGTTTGTGATTCCAGATTCCTCAGCAGTCTGCCGTGCAATCTCACTTGCTTGGCCAACTTTTACGACTTCTTCAAGTTCTGTATCAGATATCTTCAAGAGAGAAAATCCCAAGGCACAGTAAGATACAGTGTAACTATGAGATCCATTCGATAAAACAGAAAGCACTGTCTGGTACTAGCCTTATAAATTGCTTATCATCAGTAAACACCTCACCTGAGGAGCTGGAAGCACCAGTTTACTCCTTTTCTTGGTAAATTCTGACACTCCACTGGTCTGCAGAATAGCTGAGGGCAAGTCTGACTCTTTTTTCCGTTTCATGTGTTGCTTGTCCTTTTTGCGCTCTCTTCCCTCCCTCTCACTGTTATTATGGAAAACAGAATCATTTCAGAACACACAGAGCAGATACAAAGCAAAGCAAACAAGCCCAGAGCAAAAAGGCTGTACCCTTATCAAATGCTGGATATGCTGAAATGAAACACTGCAGGAAGAGTGGAGCACCTTGTGGGTGATTAGATGTGATCTGCAGATCTTGCAGCAGAACCCACTACAGGGCAGTGTAATGCTTTTAAATTATGGAATCAGCCAAGAGATTTAGCTTTTAGGCTGAATAACTACAATCAACAGGGTGGCTGGATCAATTATAAAAAGGTCAGGCCAAGAATTTAAATAGTAAAAATAAGGGAATGTGAAGAGTCCCTTTTTCTCCAACAGCTGCTAAGGGAAGATGAACATTTTCTTTTGTGGAAAGTGGGAACCAATTTCTCTTCAGTCTTTAATAAAAATGGCGTTTCCTTCAAACAGCAATGGAGGCAGTCACTGAAATCATAAGCTCCAGTCTGAAGCTCCTACCTGACCCTCCGAACAAAGAGCCATGCAGAAAAATCAGTTAGTAACACCACAAGAGTTAATAAACCAAACTGTACATGGCACTGGGCTCTCTCAGTAAAAAGCAGTTTTGGCAGAAGTAGTGGGAACTGTACAATTAAATATGTACCCAAGAGTGGTATTTAACTTCTTAACTTTTGGGGATTTTTTAGAGGGATGGGGAGAAATTAAGCATTTAAGGACATCAATTTAAGAACAACTCCATCAAAAGTAATATTACAAATCTAGTCCTATAAGCAATCATAATAAGATTATTATTTAAAGGACACTAAATACATATAAGCAAATAAACTGCTAAAAAAAACAGCCTCAAAAAATTACATTTCAACTTAAAGAGCAAGAACATGTGTGAGAAACATTACTGTGATACACAAAAGGTGAACTAGAGGAAAGAATAAAGGTGATCATAGACAACAGGTGAATAGACTTTTTGCAAAGATAAAACACAGAAAACTGAAAAGGCAGAGGTCACCTCCACTTGTATCTGCCCCATGGAAAATACATTTCCCACCCACATTACGTTTCCAGGAATTAACACACATACATATGGGTTGCTTTTTTTTCAAATACACTGTTCCCTCCTTATCACAACGCACACTTACGATCTTAATTCTCCGTCCAGGTCTTGCTGACGCAGTCTCCTGAAATCTGCATCCAGGGACTGATAATTTTCTTCTGATGTATCATAAAAACCAGGGGCAGGTTTCTTTTCAAATGGAATTTCGGCATTGTAATCCACACCTCTCTTCTTTTTTCTTTTCTTCTGGATCTCAATTCCAGCAGCGCGAAGTTCTCGTCTTTTCTGGAGAGCAGCAAGACGTCTAAAGAAACAGTAACACCATGTGATTTAAAGTGTAGAGTAAAGAAAAGCAGTCCCAGGATATGACACCAAATGTAAGTTTACCGAGCTTCTTCCAGCTGCTTCTCCCTGGCTTTCCTCTTGGCCTTCTTTCCCTGTGTATTCGCCAGACGTGCTCGAGCCTCAGACAGCATTTCAAGCTCATCTACAATAGTACAGATAAATACTGCAGTGAATCTGCACTGAAGAGTCAGGAAAAAGGTGACATTAAGATCAAAAAAACATCTTTAAAAGCTGAATCAATCAATCACAGGCATTCTGTGTCATCACTAATCTCCAAGTTGTTCCAATGTATTTACCGAATCACTGGCCAAGTGAAATGAAGACTTCTAGAAAAAAAACCTAATGTTGAAAATAGTATCAATAAGTATCAACAGCAAATCAAAATATTTCCATAAAGAGGCAAACTGACCACCGTAATGAAAGCAAAACTTTATTTACATCTTTATCTGAGAGTATTATCTTGAAAACTTGTTAATTGCATTTACTTCCAGAGTTGAGAGTGCTGTTTTTGTGAACCTGTGACTGTTTGAAACCACCAATGGTCCATTCATGGATTTTTAACAATGTTCATTTTTCAGTTTATAACATTGCTTGTGCATTGTGCAAGGAAAAAAAAAAAAAGGAAGTCAGGCAGTTCTTCTGTGCTTCAGCATGGATTCATCTGAGGTGTGAGCTGATGGAAAATGATGAAGATACAGAATGCAAACAAGCAGAGCAGTTGTCAAAGCAAAGAACAGCCAGTCACGGTAACAGATGAAGGTGACAGACAAGGAGGCAAAAACACACCAAGAAAAGGAAAACTGTTAAAATATAACTGACTGGCCAGATACAGAAATAAGACAAAATTTGCAAGTAAATTAATGACCAGGCGGTGGTGGAAAAAAAGAAGAAAACCAAGGTACACTGGCTGTGTAAACAGAAAAATCAAACAGAACAGATTTCTGTCAAAAATGATAAACACACTCCTAACCTTCATCCATGTCAATGGGATCTGGCCTGGCAGGTTTGGTTTCTGGATTTGGATCGATTTCTCCAGGTTTCAGCTTCCGAGGATCATCAGCAGTTTCTTCCTCATTGTCTCTCTGAGCAGCTTTGTCCCTAAAAACACATTGTAGGTGTCACCACCAGTTCTTTGTTTTCTCCCAGACTCATAATAACCATCCCCTAAATGTCTCCAAAGACTGATCATAAAGCAGTAACCTTGTGCTCTGTACACTACATTAAATCTGTTATACAATTTACAAGCGTGGTACAGTTCCATAATCTTAAACAAGAGAAAGAAACCAACAGAGTATTACATTACAACAATAAAATATTATATAAAATACAATACTGATACAGATAGCAGTGAGGAAAACCCCTCAGGTAATCTTTAACAATAAAAACAAGAATTCAAGCAGTGTGACAAAATTAAAAATCAAGTTTTCTATTATGTTTTTTCTACTCAACCAATTACACCAGAATTAAGAAAGCTCACAAGGGAAAACAGCACATTCTTTCTCTTCTCATGGCCTAAAGAAACTCTTTGTAGCAGAGAGATGGTATCTGCACATTCAGCCATTTCAAGACACGTTTTATGTCTCTTTTCCTTCTCACACACCCACTCCTGCTGATCAGTCAGTCAAAAAATGCCCCAACAGCCTAATAAAAGCATAGATGCTGACAGTCCCTTAGCCAGAATGGCCAGGAGCAAGAAGAGAGACACCTATCTCCATCCAAGCTGCTCTCCACGTTCCAGGAGCTGCTTTCAAGCTAGACACAAGTGAGTGAAAATGATCTTTAAAGATTAGCTTACAAAAGGTCTTAGTCAACTTGAAACCATCCTAAATTACCACCATGGGAGAAGGGAATGACATGCTGCTACAACTCCACAGACTTTTTGGGTATTCCTGGCTAGATTTTCCTCTAGGCAAGCAGAAACTCACAGCAGAAATTCATAGTGTTCCAAGCACTGTGCAGCAGTTCTCCCAATGATGGGGGCAATGGTTCTCCACTGGGTTGGCATCAGCTTGGCCAGGTGCAACAGTTTCTCCTCCTCCTCCCGAGACCACTCTGTCTTTTTGATGCTCGGGTCCAGCCACTCGTACCTGTAGTAAGGGACAGATCCAAGTTATCCACTGATTTGTTTTCAAGTGTTTGCATGACATATGTATTTGAGCTTTAAAATGTATTATTTTTCCAGCACTTTTCATACAGATACTGTCTCTTCTTCCTTTTCCCATCTCTATTCTGGCAAAGTAAAGAGTCACAGAATTAATCCTGAAAAAGAAAAGTAAAAATTGCAGCAATCAAAGATAGAGAAATGATAAAATTGTTTGGTCTGGAGCCTTCAACAATTATCTTACTAATCCTCAACTGTGCCAGTACTGTTATCTCTACAAGAAGTATTCTATTAAATATGTGCAGTCCAGTACTCGACAAACTAAGTCTGACTCTCAAATACATTTATGCTGCACCAGTATTTGCATCAGTTTAAAGCTCCTATTTTTTATAAAATGTTAAATTTCACAGTGCAATTTCTAAACATTTACTCTCAAGCCAAGCTCCCATTACTCCATGAAATTAGAAAATTATATGTAAGAGAGATTAGTATCTTACAATTTTACTTCCTTGGCAATATCCACTGATTAAAATATGTTTAAATAAAGGGAAAAACTAATGTTTATAATTTAAAGTGATCCTGCAATTGCTAACACTGCAGTCACTGGCAAACAGAACATCTGGCTACTTTTGTTCAACTACTTTCAAGCAATAAGAATTTGAAGTTTCCACGATAAAATCAAACAGTGTTAAAACTGTTGCTGCTCTGTGGACATAAATTAGTCTGTGACAACATTTTTTCCTAAACTTCTACTAAGTATGAAGGTCATATTCCCAGGCACAGCACCTCTCACTTACCATCTGGCTTTGCACTGCTTTGCTGATTTCCTGTGCAATAACGAGGCAATTCGAGACCACTGGTTTTTGCCATATTTCATAACAGCTGCCTTCAGAATTTCATCCTTGAAAAAACCATAAATAAATACCCTTAGGGACTGCAAAACAGAAAGGCTGAGTTCAAGCAAAGGAGAATATGGTAAATTTCATGGGCTGGCCCAGAGGAAACAGCGTAACACTGCTACTTCTGTTCCATTTTATTCTCAAAGAAAATGAGGATTTGTATTTCAAAGGCCAATGAAATCCATAAAGATTAAATGAAAAAGAGACATGATTATTGTTCTGAACTTCATATATCCAACATAATTTCCTAAATTATTATTTTCAACGCTCTCTAATGCAGTAGTGTTTAAAGGCTCTGTATATCTTTCCTGAAAGACAGCAACAGAGGTAAGGAAGTGTTTGTCTGGTAGTGACATCACAATTGGAAAAAAAAGTAGAATTGGCAGATATCGCTGGCTGCCTTGTTTTAAATAATACCATTAAATTAACTATTTTTTAAATTTTAATACAATTGGAATAAAAATGTAATAGATTCAGCTTGGGAGCCAGGTTGTTCACATACAATAAAGTGTGCACTGAGTTTGATCAGAAGCCAGAAGTGCTATCTATTGTCTGTCAATCCATCCATCCATCCATCCATCCATCCATCCATCCATCCATCCATCCATCCATCCATCCATCCATCCATCCATCCATCCCTCTCTCCCTTCCTCGATAGAAGGGTTCATTATTTCTGGTTTATTCAGAGAAAGTGATATTTTAAATGCATTAAAGCTATTCTTACAGCCCTGCCAACCACAGATGTTCCTCCCCTGTACCCAGTGAGTGTTCAGTGAGTCTGACACTGTCTCCACTGATACCTCCCAGAGAACAACAGCTTTAACTGTGAGCTTACGATCAGCTCTTGATCTGGCTTGAGCTGCTACTGGCAACAATTCATGTGATTACTGTTCTGAAATAAATAATAAATCCTCCCCTGTGTGTTTTTTTAACTTACTTGGTGCTCTGTGGCACACAGGAGCTGTACCAGTGACACTAACAGGCTTGTTTTCCATGTAACAGGTCATTTTATGAATGACCTGGTATCACCTGGTTCCACTTTCTCTGTTTTTAATGCTGTATGTGTCATCAAAATGTAAAAAAAAAAAAAAATCCAACACCTATTTTATCTCTGGTACACAAACCCTGGTGAACTAGGGATCTATTTGGCCACTGGAACAGGCTCCTCAGGGCAGTGGCCACAGCCCTAAGCCTGCCAGAGTTCAAGCAGCATTTGGACAACGCTCTCAGGGACAGGGTGGGATTCCTGGGGGTGTTCTGTGCAGGAGCTGGACTTGTGGGTCCCTTCCAACCCAGGGTGGGTCCCTTCCAACCCAGGATATTCTGTGATTCCATTTAATGCACTGCTCTTTCTCTTCAACTGTCACCAAAATTTATCAAGTACTGAAGACCCTAAGAATGGGGTGAAGACAATATGAGTTTTCCTGTCCTCTGCTGACCCCAAATTTAGCTGCTTCCTGGCACATCACAGATATATCACAAGTGCTTACAAGCACACACAGCACATTTTATCTTCCATTACTTTTTCCTCACTGTACTTGCCTGGTGTTCACAGTATGCAGTGACAGAGTTCTGTATTTTACAGTGTCAGGTACATCCTTTTGCTTTAAACATGAATCTAATAAAACTGACATCCTTGATTTCTCAAGTTATTTTTTTCTTTTCCATGACCACTTGCAGTTCTGAAAACTTGTGACAACAAAATTGGAGGGGATCGTTCTTTTTTGGAACAGTAATTTCTGTGTACAGGATTCTTGGGGCTGCAGATGAAGAGCCCACACACATTGACAAGAAACAGACTGAAGTTGCACCAGGGTTTAGATTAGTTATTAGGATGTTTTTTTCCATGGAAAGGGTTGTAAAGCATTGGAACAGGCTGCTCAGGGCAGTACTGGAGTCACCATTCATGGAAGTGACAAAAAAACCATGTGGATGTGGTACTTAAGGACAGGTTAAATGGTGAACATGGTGGTGGTGCTGGGTTGATGGCTGGACACTTGGTGATCTTTAGTCTTTTCCAATCCTAAAAACTGTATGACTCTGCCTTTGCCATTTCCACATTTGGAAATACCTTCAAGGGCAAGAGATTCCTGATGCCTCATTCTCCTAGAGCACAAGAAACCTGCCTATGCAGTACAGGTCACACTCTAGCCTGTGAGAGGGACACCTCCAAGCACAGCACAGCCCATGCTTCCACTCCAGTGGCAGTGGGAACAGTTTCTCTAGGACAGAAGGACACGACATGGCTGAGCTTCCCAACCTGCAGCCCAAGGGAAAAACAACACCAACGTGACCTTTGCCCACTGAGGCAGCAGGAGGAAGGCACAGGTAACCAGGGAATGCAGCCCAACAGAGAGCCAAGGAATCACAGAATCAGTTAGGTTGGAAAAGGCCTCTCAGATCACTGAGTTTAATCTATGTCTGATCACCACCATGTCAATGAGACCACGGCACTCAGTGCCACATACAGTCTTTCCTTAAACACCTTCAGGGGCAGCAACTCCATCACCTCCCTGGGCAGCCCATTCCAATACTTAATCACCCTTCCCTGTGAAAAAAATTCTTCCTAATGTCCAACCTAAACCACTCCCGGTGCAGTTTGAGGCCATGTCCTCTTGTCCCGTCGCTTGTTGCCTGGGAGCAGAGCCGGACCCCACGTGGCTCCACCCTCCTGTCAGGGAGTCGTGCAGAGCCAGAAGGTCCCTCTTGAGCCTCCTTTTCTCCAGGCTGAGCCCCTCCAGCTGCTCCTCATCAGACCTGTGCTCCAGACCCTTCCCCAGCTCCGTTCCCTCCCCTTCCCTCGCTCCTGCAGACCCCAAACCCTCTGATGTCCGGCACAGGGGCTCCAGCAGACCCGAACCCGCCCCGGGATACCCCAAAATCTGAACCCCCCGCGCAGGCGCACCATGACACTCACCCCCCTCCCGCGCCTGCGCACCAGTGAGGGCTCCCCCCCCCCCCCCCCAGCTCCCCGGCCCTGAGGGGGGACGAGGGC
>VXAX01002327.1:537387-762669 GCA_013399835.1 Leptocoma aspasia | reverse complement strand
GTGCAGAGCCAGAAGGTCCCTCTTGAGCCTCCTTTTCTCCAGGCTGAGCCCCTCCAGCTGCTCCTCATCAGACCTGTGCTCCAGACCCTTCCCCAGCTCCGTTCCCTCCCCTTCCCTCGCTCCTGCAGACCCCAAACCCTCTGATGTCCGGCACAGGGGCTCCAGCAGACCCGAACCCGCCCCGGGATACCCCAAAATCTGAACCCCCCGCGCAGGCGCACCATGACACTCACCCCCCTCCCGCGCCTGCGCACCAGTGAGGGCTCCCCCCCCTCCCCCCCAGCTCCCCGGCCCTGAGGGGGGACGAGGGCTCAAACCCCGCCGAGTCTTACCTCGGTGTTCCGCCACACGCCGCCTTTAATCATAATCCGCGGCATCTTGGCGGCGAAGGGAGGCGGGGACGAACCCCTGGAGCGAGAGAATGGAGAGGGGGCGGGAGGGCCGCTGGCGTCAGCGGGGCCGGCCGAGACCGTGCACAGCCGCCTTCAGCGGCGGCGGGTGCCGAGGGCGAGGGAAGCGGGGCCGGCTGCTGTGCCAGAAAAGCAGGACGCGGGGCCGGCGGCTTTTCTAAGGGAAGTGAGGCCGCTGCTCCTCCAGGGAAGCGGGTCCGACCGTTTCGCGCATGCGCAGCCCCCCAGCGTGTCCTGAGGCGGCGCTCCGAGCTAGCGCCACCTGGCGGCCGGAGGAGCGCACGGCGGAGGGGCCCGGCCGGCGCCGAAAGGAGGAACCGGGCGTTCAATAAACTCTTCAAATTCCCCCAAGGGACGCAAATGAGGGAGGAAAGGGACAGCGGAAGGAAATCATATCTCCCCTGTGTTCCGAAGATATTTTGTTAATTTCAGGAAAAAGCCCTATGCGTTTATGTGTGGAATAAATTCTTCTCTGTGAGGGTGGTGAGGCCCTGGCACAGGGTGCCCAGAGAAGCTGTGGCTGCCCTGGATCCCTGGCAGTGTCCAAGGCCAGGTTGGACAGGGCTTGGAGCAGCCTGGGACCATGGAAAATGTCCCTGTTCATGGCAGGGGGTGGAACGAGATAATCTTTAAGGTGCCAATGCAAAACTATTCTATGATTCTACAAGAGAGCAACATTGAGTGCATTTGCATATTCACACCCACACACTGAAGGAGCGTGTACAAGGTACACACCTGAATTTGGGAAATTTTCGTAGGTAAGTACTCATGTCACTCTCAACAGGTGAAGGGTTGAGTCTCAAGGAGTGGGGATCTCAACTCAGGATCTGTCACTGTCCCTCAGCTGTGGTCCCCCAGGTATATCCAACCTGGGAACTGAGTGGCTCAGAGGGAAGTGCTGGTCCCAGCGCACTGGAGTCTGGAGAGCTCAGAGGGTCTCAAATACCTTTGCTTAGAGAGTCACAACAGACTTGGCTTTGCCTATAGCCATTTTCCACCCTGGCCGCAATTCAGGTCGGTAACTTTCTCTGAAAGCTCAAAACCAAAAATGTTGTTCCACCTGGGTGGTTATTTCAGGTAAGAAAAATAAGTTCCCAAAGGCTGTTAAAACCCAGGGGGCTCCTTAGCCAGCACAAGTTCCTGGGAGCAGACAGTGTTTTGGACAAGCTCAAGAGGAGCTCAGCTCAGCTCATCAAGGCCAAGCCCTAATGAGCATTTGAGACCACAGCGTGGCCCGAACAGAGGATGCACCACCACACCATACAGGTCTGACTCACTATTGTTCACTTACATCACCTCCAGTTTAACTTGTATTCATTTAATTACGAGATGCACAGCAGATAAAATGACAGCCTTTTGCTCAATTTGTCTTGTTATGTTTCCCTGTTTTGTCCAAATTCAGGACATGTTCATGGAGAAAATTATGAAGCTTTTTTGGTGTAAATAGGAAACTTGGTAGTATGATTTAGGAAAGGCTTTTTGTTTAAACTGCAGGAATAAAAAATATTACACTTCTAGCTACCAAAAAAAAAAAAACCAACAACAGCCCATGTCTTATTTGAAACTGAATATGCCTCAATCTTTAAATTTCACTGACTCAGCAGACTGAGAATACCTTTGAAACCCCAAAAATCTAGTGCAGTGCATAAGGAACAGAAACCAATGTCAGGCATCATTCAGCTGTTTATTTTTTATTAGAGGCAGTCACTTGTAATAATTATTTTTATGAAATCATCAAACTCTAACTGAAAACACCTTCTTGTTCTTACTTAAAACTTGAAGAAAATTACATTTACAAACTCCTTCAAAAATTTACTGCAGTTAATTTATCCCCTTAAAGCAGGCTCTTTTCATAATCATTGTACACCATGCTTTTAAACAACTGTGCTCTATCAGATTTAGCCTTCCTAGTCCCATCTGACAGAGAGGTTTACAATTCCTTCAGTATTTTTGTTTTCTCTTTGTACCTGTTCTTTTCAAATAAATGATCAGAATTGTGATGTAACGCAGGTAAAAACTCCTCCAAGCTTGAGTAACGATTAATATTTCCCAGAAATGCTTTTATTTCTTCATACAGGATAACATTTTTCTTTCTCACAACTGGATTAGGTGGCTCCAAGGTCTCCATCACTCATCTGTAACCACCATGGTTCAGACACAGATACTTCCTTGTATGACTTTACTGAAGCTGCAGAGAACTGGATCACTTGAGTATCTTTGCTGATCTGGCCTTAAATACATGCATCTGTCCAGGAGTTTCGATACATTATTGGAAAATTGTCTTCCAAATCGCAGAATGGCTGCAGGACTTCTGGAAGACAAGCCCCTGCTCAGGCAGGGCTACCCAGAGCCATTTGTCCAGGATTACATCCAGATGGCTTTTAAATACTGAAAAGAGGGGAACTCCACTACCTCTCCGGGCAGCCTTTCCCAACCTGTCTCCCAAGTTACCAGAAAGCCTCCACAAAACATTTTCTGTATTTCTACAGAAAGGCACACATCCAGGAGCAGAAAAAAAAAAAGCACTGAGTTCCACATTACATTCTCTAAATTAAACCACAGGTTTATTCTGCTGCTGCATGGACTGAGCTGTAGCATTGGGACAGTTTGCACCAGCCCTTTGCTGTTGTCTTTCCTCACACAAGGGGATAGCACACTTATTACAACCACTTACCACACTCAGGAGTTCCTAGCATTGCATAACTCCAAAACAAACAAAGATTTGTCTAGATGTGAATATAACTCGGAAGCAGCATCCATCTGGGTTCACCATACCCTGCACTAACTGCTGCATAGTACAATCGTTCTTACACATGGTATTTTAGACTAACAGTAAAGTTCTTAAAATAATTTAACAGTTTCAGATACTGCTAAGGTTTTCAATGTAACTAAGTAGCATTCACAATTATCAGCAACTGCTCATACTAACAGAAGTTATTTGGAAAGTGTATAATCTATTTTAACACACAACACCATAACTACCAACCTGAGAAAAAGTAAGGCATTTCATACTAGATTAACATTGGACATTCACATAAAATTGAAGATTTAAAGATTCCCAGTATCATAAAATAGATGTTTCTGGACCATTTCTGTCAGACTACTTAAAAAATTATCAAAATTACAGACAAGGTAGACAAGTAAGTAACAGCTTAATAAACATCTTAAACGTACAGACACATGTAAAACATTTTAATGTCACAATTACCCAGTGATGACATGCATATTTTCTTTCTGTAATTTGGTGAGATACTATTTTTTTTCCTCGTACAAGTATTGCAAAAGCACCTGGGAGTAAAGGAGGCAACTTTCAGCAGATGGGAGGTAGCATTAAGCCTCCATATACACTGATAATTTTTACATGAAAAGTTATTACTATAAATGTAACATGCCCTTCCTTCCCTCCCTTTACACAGTCCTTTAGAAAAGAGACTTGCTTTTTCTTATTAAATTTTTACAAGAAAATAGTGGTGCAGAACAACTGTTTAAACACAGATGAACACTGGCCAAAATAACTGACCTCTACTGAAGCAGTTACTCAGATGAAAAAGTGTCTCCAAGATCTTCAGCACAGCCTGTGCTAGAACTGATGTTCTCAGAAACACCTGCAGCAAACCAGTGTCCCAAGTTTCACTCTCGACCAAAATGCTGGATGCATCCATTACCAACCACTGTTCTGGGCACAGCAAAGGAACATAAAGCCATGAAGAAATTCAGGACATGCATACCTGTCCAAAACCAAGCACCAACTTCCAATTCTCAACCTCACATTCCGAGCTCGTGCTGCTGCTTATGCTTCTCCAGCAGTTTTTTGGTGGGCAGCACCACATTACACTTTGCACACCTGTACTTCTTTTTGTGCGTTTTTAGGTGCTTCTGGAAAGTGTGCTGATCCACCGCGGAATACCGGCACCTCCGGCAGTGCAGCTTGAGGTGAGTCAGCAGGTGGCGCTTGAGGTGGCTGGAGGTGCGGAAAGCCAGGGAGCACTGCCCGCACTGGAACGGCTTCTCCCCCGTGTGGATCCTCAGGTGGAGCTTCAGGTTCCCGTTGTGGGCTGTGCAATAGCCACACTCCTCGCACCTGTATGTCTTGACAGGCAGCTCCTTGTGCTCACAGAGGCAGCCAGGAGAGGAGGTTCCCTCCCCGCCGTGCGAAGCCAGGTGCCGCTTCAAGGACAGCCATTTGTTGGTTGAGTAGTCACAGCTCATGCACTTGAAATGCCCCACGTTCAAATGTGTGAGTCTGTGCCTTTTCAGGTGACTGGAAGTACGGAACTTCTTCTGACAAACGCTGCAGCTGTAGGGCTTCTCACCCGTGTGAGTTCTGATGTGGAGTTCCAGGTTGCTTAGAACGCCAGTAGCGTAGCTGCACTCTGCACACTGATATAACAGTGGCTGACTTCGTGCTCGCACATCATTTGCTGTGCCCCTCTGAGCACCCTGCTGAACTCCACAGACTTCTGAACCAAGCAAGGAGCTGTTTGAGCCTTTGCAGGACTCAAAATCCCTTTCTGGATATATGCCTCTGTGGATTTCACGATGCAATTCAAGATTCTCTAAACACCTCTCTACAAAGAGGCAACTTCCAATCTCCTGTCCATTTTTCACATGAAGAAGGCTGTGTTTCTGCAAATGGTCTGATGTTTTAAATGCTTCATTGCACTCTTTACACACGAATGGTCTTTCATCTGTATGTATCTTTAGGTGCAGCCTGAAGTTGTTAGGAACAGCAGTAGCATAACTGCAGTGCTGGCACCTGTACGTTTGGAATGTATTTAAATTAGAAGGATATGTATCCTTCAAGTTTTCCACGAAGTTATGAAATGAAGCATCATCTTGCACTTGTGAATGAGAGGTCTCTGATTTGACGAAAGGCTCCTCTTTGTAAGTGACAGTGTCCATTTGGTAAGAGGTCCGAGGAACTTCTGATCTATTTCCAGTAACAGCCAGGCTGTTGCTTCCTTGGCTGTTTTCAAGCAATTTCTTTGCAGGGCGTATTTTCTTACTGTCCCACACATCACCTGCTTGCTCAAACTCCATTTCTGAAGCCAGGATTCCCCCACCCAAACAATCATTTTCTCTACCAAAAAGAGAGTGAGAAACATGGCCCTGAGAATCTCCATCAGCTTTGCCTGTTTTGCTTTTACAATATTTATTGCTCTGACTCGTATAACCATTAGCCTTTAACTGTTCATGAAATTTCTTGTGAAAGCTGAGGTGTCCTTTAGTGTAGAACACCAGGTTACACTCATCACATGTGTAAGTCTTTGGAGGTCTTTCAGTTCTCTTTCTCCCACTCAGGCAGTCGGGTTGCTGTGCTTGGCACGTTTCTGTCCCTGCATGTATCCTCCTGTGTCTCTCCAACCCTGAGGTGCTGGTGAATGTTGCCTGGCAGAGCTCACAGCAATATGGTTTATCCCCTGTGTGGACGTGGCTGTGTCTCACCATGCTTGCAAAATACAATGAAAAAAAGGTGCAGAACCTGCACTGGTAGAGCTTATAGCCAGCATGCCAGTACATGTGATTTAACAGGTAGGACAAGCTGCTGCAGGAGTAATCACACTGAGGGCACTGGTACGGTGGTCTTTCCTTGTGTCCCTTCATGTGATGAATAAAACTCCTAGGATTTGATGAAGCAAAGAAACAAATTCTGCAGGAAAAACTAACTGGCACATCCAGAGGTGTAAAGTCCCTTTCAATTTTAATGAAAAATTTATTGTATTTACTTTCTTTTTTCTTGGTCTCAGATTCTCTTTCAGATCCTTTCTGCCTCCCTTTTCTCGCACTTATTCTATTTTTTCTTGCCTTTTGCAACCTAGCAATCTTCTTATGAAGTTTAAGGTGATTCTTGAGATTGAAAGAAAAGAAAAAAGTTCTTTTACAAAAGCAGCATTTATGTATCTTCTTATCTTTATGAGCTGAATAAATATGTTTCTTCAGATGCGCACTGCATTTAAACAAAGAACTACAAAACCTGCACTTGAAACTCGATCTTTCGTTCTCCTTTGTAAAACAAGATCTTTTAGGAAGAGGTGTGATGGTCACACGATCATTCAGCCATGTTAAACCTTCTTGCTGGCTCTGGAACTCTTCTGGGCTTGCAGGAGAAGAAACAACTTTTTGTTGCCGGTATCTTTTCTTAGGGAATGGTGTTAACATCTTGTAAATATGCTCACCAGTAGTATTTGATCCAGCAGAAGTGGAAGCACCCATGTCAGGTTTCCCTACATCTTCTAGATGTTCCTTCAAAGTAGGAGAACATCCATTAAGAAATGGATCAGAATAATTACAGGTAAGTTTGTCTTCTTCTTTCAAGCCATGTTCCAAAAGAGAACTCAGAGTTTCATCTTCAAATTTGCTTATTTTCCTGTAATCAATTTCATTATCTCCATTCTTTGAGGAATCAGGATCTACAAGGAGATATAAAAGGTCACATTTCATACAATCACAAATATTCGTTATTTATTCATAATAATAATAATCCCAAATTGCCTAACAACTTGCTTGCTCTTCATTACTTCTGCTTCGTTATTATTTCCCTCTCTCTTTTTTTTCCCTAATGCCTCTCTTCATGCTCCCCTCTGCCCCCAACATTTATATGTTGCACCTAGTCAGAAGCCACCTTCTTTCCTACTTTCTATTTTCACTCAAGACTCTGAATTTCACAGGACAATACCACATCCAGTTTTTAACAGAACACCATTATGCCAGAATTCTATCAAAGTTATAACACCCAACTTTTCTAATGCTCCATTCTCATAAATACCACGCTTTTTCTGTGTTTTTATTTGAGAATATTTCCCTGATGAAAGGCCACGCTTTTTCTCATAGGAGGAGAATGACAAAGTACCAACATTTTGTAGTTTTACTGCCTTTTGCAGGAGTCTTTGAAAGAATTGAGCATACTCCAGGCAATATTTTCCTTCTGTTGCATTTATGAATCTAATTTGAAATGCTTACTCTAAAAGGCATTAGTTTCATAGCATTTCTATAGTTTTTTATTTCAAAAACTCAAGGTTTACCATATTTTTAAACTCTTGCAATAATCTTATTAATATATTACCTTCCATTTTAACAATTATCTCCAATTCCTTGTGGATTTCTGGTTGTTTCTGTGGACTGCCATCGAAAAGAACACTAGCAATACTGACAGGTTCTTCTTCATGTTTGGGTACCACTACCAATGTCTCAAAAGTGTCAGCTCCGTCACTGTCAGCAGAGGAGAGGAGAGGAGGAATCTTCTGAAAGCCATCATTATCACCACAATCTTCTCCATCACTGTATTTCATTATCTCTGGAAGCTCTGTTTTGCAAGACGATGTAGGTAACATGCAATTTTGACCACACTTATCCGTGTCTGCATCACACCCATCACTTAAAGATAATTTTGATGTGTTACACACACCGTCAGCAAACCATTTCTCCTCAGAGTACTTAATACAATTATCTTCATTTGAAACAGTCTTGTTTGCATCCCAATTGCCTACACTGATACTATCGTTTGAAGGCTCCACTTCACTTTTTAGGCAAAGGCTGTTGTTTAATTTAAACTCCTGTTCCACCTCGAGAATGGACACTTCCTGGTCCTTATCATCATCCTGGAGAAAATCCTCATCGCTCAGCACCAAGACAGTGATTGGCAGCACAGTCTCAAACACCTCGGGCTCTGCGAGGAGAAACAGACACAATTATCGCAATTCTCCAAAAAAACCCAAAAAACCCGACAGCACCGCGTCCACCATAACCCACAGGCGCGCCCAGTGCGCATGCGCAATCCCTGGCGGGCCCTGCCGATTCGCCCCGTTCCCGCCGTCCCGACTCTGCGCGGTCTCTCAGCACCGCCGCTCCCGCGGGAGCCGCGCTGGGTCCCTGCCCGGCCCAGCGGGCACTCACCGCTGTCCGCGGCCGGCGGCGGGATTCCCTCCGCGCCCGCCTGCGCCACTCCCGGCTCCGCCGGCATCTCCGGGCCGCTGCGCCGCGGGACTCGAACCTGCGGCCCTGCGCGCCTGCGCAGCGGGGCGGGGGCGGTGTCACTGGAGCCTCCTGGTTTGGGGGAGGGGCGGGGGCGCGGCCTGAGGAACGTGTGGGGTCGGACCTGAGGCTTTCAAATATGTGTTAAAACTCAGTTTTAAACGTCCTCTTCAGTGGTTTAAAAACTCCGTTTAATCACCCACCTGGGCCAGGGAGCCCCCAGCCCTGGGCAGAATTATTCGAATGCTCCGCGAAACCTATTCCCGGTTTAAGCAATTTTGATCGGTTGTTACTTCTTTTCCGGTAAAATTAGATCTCAGCTAATACCGATCATACTCTTAAGATCGGAATTGTGCCAACAATAAGGCACTCCCTTGCTGGGGACAGAAAGAATCACAAAATAATCGCAGTCAGGAGTCACAAAATTCATGGAAACGTAAAACAGCACCTTTGGTTTCATCCTGTTCTCCTCCTTGGCTGCTCAGGCTGAAAGTGGAAAATATATGAACCTGTGTGCATACACATTTACATGTATAGAGATGTAGGTCTTTATACACTTACATAAATATATATATACATGCAGGGTGTCCCTGCCAAGACAGGGTGGTTGGAATGAGATGCTCTATAAGGTCCCTTCCAACAAAAACCAGTCTGTAATTCCATGAGTTTGGGCTGGAAGGGACCTCTGGACATCATCCAGTCCAAGTCCAACCCCCCTGGCAAGGCAGGGTCATCTGGAGCAGCTGACACAGGAATGTGTCCAGGTGGGTTTGGAATGTCTCCAGAGAGGGACAATCCACAAAATCCCTGGGCAGCCTGCTCCAGTGCTCTGTCACCCTCAACGTAAAGAAGATCTTACTAATGTCTAGGTGTAACTTGTGTTTCATTTTACATCCCCTTCTCCTTGTCCTGTCACTGGGCACCACTGTAAAAGAGCCTGGCACCATCCTCCTGGCAGCTGTCTTGGAGATACATAGATTGTTGAGATCTCCTCTCAATCTTCTCCAGACTAACCAGGCCCAGTTCCTGCAGTCTGTCCTCATGGGAGATGCTCCAGAGGCCTCATCATCTTTGTGGCCTCTCCAGTAGCTCCTTGTCCTGCCATCCCAGGGATCCTCCCAGCTCCCAACACCCTGTTCCTGACATTATTTTATCCCCACCCCCAGCTGTGATCCCACATTCTGTGCTGCTAGAGGATTCCAAGTTCTCATTTTCCAGGCTCAGCACTCCAAAGTGGTGTCTCCAGAAAAAGGTGGAACATTTAGCCACTCCAATGAGAGGAATTTTCCCCATTCCCTGTCTTTTTCCCCCAGTAAAAATCATGGAACCAATCATCTGCCTTAATCTCAGAGCCTTGCACTTGTATATAGAGCTGCACCTATTTGTAGGAACATTTGTTCAGTTTGTGAAATTTAGGTGGCATCTTTTTATTTTCAAGTCGAACTGATGAAACCTCAAGGGAGGAGCATTTCCAAAATCCTCCTAAGTGGGAATATTGAATTAGGAAAAGATGAGAGGAATATCGGCTTCTGTGTTTCAGCTCTGAGGGAGTTTGGGAATCTCTACAGAGTGAGAAGACTTGTTGATACTCCAAGGTGGGTGAAACAGGTGCTGGGGTGAGCAGCATGTCTTGTGTAGACTTTTTGCTGCCTGAGCAAGCCATGGCATGGAAAAAAAAGTAAAATAAGTGTCCTCCTGGCAGAACCGTCTGAGTCTCCCCCACAAGATGGCTCTGCAGCCACAGGCTCTGCAAGGGGAGAACCTGGAAATACCGGTTATTTCTCTTTTTTTTAAGCATTAACTTTAAAATAATCTCCTTTGAAAGATATCTCTCTCACTAGAAAACCTGCAAAATTCTGTGAAAATTTTACAAAGATGTTAATCCAAGCCTTTTTCCTCAAAAGTGGCTCTTTCTACTCTTTTTCTTAAAGGAACAGACTATTTATTACTCTCAGCCTAGTACTTCATGATGCCATCATGCAGTGAACAAAGTGACCATGAAATGGCTGAGGAATTAATCTGGTCAGTCTGGGCTTCATCTGTCTTTACAAGCCCTTTGCACAAAACTATCTTTTGCAAATTCAGCTTGCAATGGAGTGACCTGAACCTGCTTGCAACTGTGACTGTGCCCACGCTCCAGCAAGAAAAAAAGTAGCGGAAAGTATCTTGTAAAGAATAGGACAGGGGAAAATGGCTTTAAGATGAAAGAGAGTGGATTTAGAATCGGTATTAGGAAAAAATTCTTCCCTCTGACAGTAGTGAGGCCCTGGTACAGGGTGCCCAGAGAAGCTGTGGCTGCCTCATCCCTGGAAGTGTTCCAGGCCAGGTTGGACAGGGCTTGGAGCAACCTGGGATAGTGGAAGGTGTCCCTGCCCATGGCAGGGGCTTGGAATGAGATGATACTTAACGTTTCTTCCAACCCAAACCATTCTGTGGTTATGTGAAATACTAGATACTATGAGAAATTGAAGCAACCCCGATAAATTGTGATTATTTGAAGTGTGGATTTCTGACATCTTTGTGGCCAGAATGGTGGCACAGAGTTATCTCAACTGATATAAGATATTGACCTAAAAAGTGTAACTTGAGAGTGTAATCACCTTAGGCTGCAAGTAGGTTTTATCCTCTTGCATTTAATCCCGTAGGTTGGAAGGGCCTGTGCCAGTAATTTTGTAAGGTCTTATATCAGTATCCTTCACTTTACCAGCCAGGGCACATAACAAAAATTCAAGCTGGAAATGTTAAACAAAAAGCCTGAAAGTTAAGGGATAAAAGATAATGTCACTTTTAGACCAGGGAGAGTCAGAGAATTGTTCCTGGGAAACTTATGTTGTGTAGGTGCATAATGTAAGTGCATATGGTCTGGCAATAAGAGCAGAAGTGGTAGCTGAATGCAAATCCATCTGGAAAAGCATAGAAAAGAGGCTGGATAAGTTGCAAATGAAGTTATTGATCAATATCAGCTAATATAAAGAGGGAAATGTCTCCAGATGGATTGCTCAGCCCAGTTTCAGCTGTATTAGGACTATGAGCTACAGGGACTGGGAGCTTTTTAACAGCCCGATGTTGCAGTAACAAATCAAGGCTTAGTAACTAAATGGATTCTTTTACTGTAAAACCTGCTGGTTTGTTTTTCTCTTTCTCACACTGCCATTGATTCTTTTTTTTTTTTTTGTCCCTTTTTGAAAACAGCTCCACTGAAGTCTGTTCCAGAGGGAAGAGAAGAAAACACATCAGTGAGGACAAAGAGCTGAGCAGCACTTAGGCACAGAGCCTTCTCACACCAAATGCCCACAGAGAGAGGCAGCTGAGGATTGAGAGTCACACAAAATCCCAGCACACTCTGCTTTCCAATACCTTCTGCCCCAAGCAGATCTCCTTATCACTAAGTTCACCTTGAACTTGTGGAAACTGCAAGTTTCCACAACTGGAAAAAAATTCAGTCTTATGGTTAGGGCACAGGAGCCAGGAAGTTTGATTTCCATTCCTGTTTTTTCTGCAGGTTTGTGAAAATCCCTATTGTTTGCAAAGTGTTTCAAGCTTTTCACATTGTTTTAAGAGAGCAAGCAGTGCTCTTGTATGTTTTCAGCTCTTAGTATTAGCAGCAGAGTTTGATTTATTGCCATACGCAGCATTTCCCTTAATCTGGAGACAAATATATCTAAGGTAGAACTCGGGAAAACCTGGAAATACAGAGTCTTTTCTCTGGCAAATTGAGCATGGTCCATTCTACTGATTTTGCTCTTTTTCTCTTCATAGAATCATGAAATAGTTTAAGATGGAAGGGCCTTTTAAAGGTCATTGAATCCAACTCTGCTGCCATGGACGGGGACACTTTCCAGGTCGCTCCAAGTCCCTTCCATCCTGGCCTTGAACACTTCCAGGGATGGGGCAGTTCTCTTGTGCCTTTCTGATGTGAAAGACAGAGAACTTCTGAATCAAAAATGATTGTTTTTTATGAGGCCACACTGATCTGAACAAAGTTAGCCCAAAACTGAATTATGGAGTTTGTTGCCATTTGAGACAGAAACAAATGTGGCAAAGGAAATTTCAGCTTAAAAGTTCCAGCATAGCAAGAGCTCATTGTGGAAAGTGTGAGGAAATCTTAATAGAGGGTGTTGGTGCCTTTGCCTTCTATAACAATTTGAAAACTGAACATTAAAATAGTGACAGTAACAGAGGGTAATGAGCCATTGCTTATCAAAAATAATAATGTAGGAAAAGGTCAGCACTTTGAGAAAGCAAGTGCCTCTGGATTGACAAGGTTAATCATAAAAATAAGTGTATTGCTGCCAAATTGCCAGTTGCTGGGTAACCCACAGGTGAAGGGAAGGGCATTTCCTCTAGTGGCAGGAATTTAATGATTCACCATCTGGGTAAAGTTTTCTTCAGTGGAGCGTGTAAGATTTTTATTTAGACAATGCAGTCTACCTGCTCCATTTGACCAGCTAATCTGTCTCTAGACTCCATTAATAATATTGGCTGCAAGCTTAATTCAGTTGCCTGAATATGAATAACAATAAAAGTTCTCTTATTAGTTTTTCTGTATCCCTAATGGACTTAAATTAACTTAAAATAACACATCCACACCAGATGAGATAAAATAGCATAATTAGTTTGTGGAAAAAGAGCTTCCTAGGCACAAGGTTTGGACCAACCTGCAAACATGATAAACTTTTTTTTTTTAAATAGAGTAAGGCAAAGGCACCTCAAAACAGAGAACATCCTATTTACTTTTAACTGGATATTAATTGATAGTTTAGCTGTTTTTTCACATGATTTTTGCATTAAATTCTTCCCTGTGGGGGTGGTGAGGCCCTGGCAGAGGCTGCCCAGAGAAGCTGTGGCTGCCCCTGGATCCTTGGAAGTGTCCAAGGCCAGGCTGGATGGGGCTTGAAGCAACCTGGGATAGTGGAAGATCCCTGCCCATGGCAGGGGGTGGAATGAGATGAGCTTTCAAGTCCCTTCAACCCTTCAACCCATCAACCCAAACCACATATGACTCTGATTTTGTGTGGCAGGGTTTTTCTGCAGATTGGAGGCCTTCTGGTGTGATCTGGTCACGCCCTGTTGTGAATTCCTGTTACCCTCCCCAACTGCGTGATTAGGGACACCTTCCACTAGCCAGGTGACTCTGACTTGGATCCAGGCAAACAAAAGTTCTCCTGCACAATTTCCAGGTACAGTTTAGGAGTTAGCATGGGCCAGGGCTAATTTCCCAGAACAGAAATAAACAGAAGGAATGAGCAGAGAAGATTAATGCCTGTACAAAATCAGATGAGAACCTCTGGCACTCATGATGCCATCTAGAAAGATGTTTGCTATTACACACAAGTAACTTTTTGTTTGTGTGTTTCAAAAGATTTCTTAAAAAGTCCCCCCAAACCTGAACTATATGGTGATCAGATGTACTTTATGGAATGATACTCAGTCTGGTTACTTGTCTGCAGCTGGGAGGAGTCTTTCAGCTAAAAGCAAAATAGATGAACGGTCTTTCAACTGATTTTCAACTTTGTTTTGTATTCTGCAACTGCTTCTAAATCACAACAAAAATTAACAGTATTACTCATGCTGACAAGGTTGAAAATGATGAAAAATTAAGGAAAAGGAGAAGCCAAAGCTTTTTGGTTTTGCCATCTTTTCCTCAGCTAAAAACATCAGATCTCTCCTAGCTTATTTTTGTATTTTCCTTCCAGTTTAGATTATTTCATCTTAAAATATTTTAGGTACTTTTTGCACTTTTAGCAAGTACAAAACATTGGGTTTTTGTCTGTAATTTTGCCTTGCACAAGTGGCAGTTACAGCATGTTGGAAGTGATTGAGACATTCACCAAGTGGTATGGATTTCTCATTAAAAAATGAGAAGTTAGTAGGGTGACTAAGCAGTCTAAAGGCATTATATTTATATTTTCCCAGTAAGGGTGTTGAGGCCCTGGCACAGGTTGCCAAGAGAAGCTGTGGCTGCCCCATCCCTGGAAGTGTTCAAAGCCAGGTTGGACAGGGCTTGGAGCAACCTGGGATAGTGGAAAGTGTTCCTACCTTCAGGAATCTCATTCCTTATCTGTATTTCTTTATGAAATATTTAAAAAACAGAAATCCAGGTCTTGCCCAAACAGGTTTGCACTCCCTGATAGATGGTATGAATCCATATATCTCAGATATGTCTGTTAAGTTCACAGAGTGCTCTGAGATTTCAAAATACAGCTATTATGGAAATAGCCATTGTTATTCTTGTTTTTAACAGCTGCTGACAGTCAGGAATATTTTGAGGTAAGTGCCAAGTTAGAAGCTGTGATTCTGAATAGAGTTTTTCAAATACTCAAGGGGTCTGTTATGTTT
This sequence comes from Leptocoma aspasia, assembly GCA_013399835.1. Lineage (NCBI taxonomy): Eukaryota > Metazoa > Chordata > Aves > Passeriformes > Nectariniidae > Leptocoma > Leptocoma aspasia. The sequence goes on along the minus strand of VXAX01002327.1, from coordinate 747,949 downwards.
GAGGTAATTTGTCTGGACTGTCATCCCAGAAACATCTGGTGGAAGGCGATCAGACTGGCACAACAAAGACTGGCAGTGGTACTCACATGTCCTCTTGCAGAGCCACTTTATGGGTTTGGTTGTGCTAAAGATGTTGAACACTTTGCAGGGCATTACTGAATTTTCTTGAGCTGTCTGAAACTCAGCATTTCCATTTCATGGCAAATGCTGAAGTTTCACAGTATGTTTTTATTCTCAGTGTGAACATACCCTCAAGTATAAAACATTTCCTGCCCATTTAGAAAAGTGTTGTTTTAAACAGTAAATATGTATAGAGAAACTTCACTTCAAAATTAAATTACCAATTCAAAGCTTATTTTGTTTTGTTTCTAATCTTAGGATGAGGTGTTGGTGAGTGTCTGAAGAAGAACAACGGAGCTGGGGAAGGGTCTGGAGCACAGGTCTGATGAGGAGCAGCTGAGGGAGCTGGGGGGGCTCAGCCTGGAGAAAAGGAGGCTCAGGGGGGACCTTCTCACCCTCTACAACTCCCTGACAGGAGGGTGCAGCCAGGTGGGGGTCAGGCTCTGCTCCCAGGGAACAGGTGATAGGACAAGAGGAAGTGCCCTAAGTTGTACTAGGGGAGGTTTAGATTGGATATTAGGAAAAAAATTCTTCCTTAAATGGGTTATCAATTACTGGAATGGTCTGCCCGGGGCAGTGGTAGAGTCACTATCCCTGGAGGAATTTAAAAAACAGGTAGACGTGGCACATGGGGACATGGTTTAGTGACAGGCTTGGCAGTGCTGGGTTAATGGTTGGTTCAATGATCATAGAAGTTTTTTTCCACCCTAAAGAATTCTGTGATTCAATGATTCTCTCCTGACACAAGTTCTAATGGTTCAGGACGTGGCCCAGCTCATCACACTGTATCCTGTCAGGATAAGAACCAGGTAAGGATGCTATTGCTGGGCAACCACGTGGGCAGTTTCTAGTGGATGAGATTCATCAGCAATTACCTAATGTTAGGTGGCTTTTTTTGTGTCGTGACTACATCGGAGCTTGCCGGACAAATTCTTGATTTGGAGAGGGATTTTCTACAGTCAAAAACATGTACTCCAAGTCACTCTTAAATTCGATACCTCTACTTAGACAAGTGATTTCCTGTCTCCATTGCCTATACCGAGTCATTCTCCACTAAGTATAATGGGAGTCTAGACTGTTGTAGCCATGTCCATTTAGGTTAGAATTTGGTGCTGATTTTCCTCCTGTTCTGTTCATCAGTGGGACGAGAGCTTTCTGAGAACTAATTAGTGGCAATAACTTGAAGCCTCTTGTCCATTTATTGTTATTATCTTCATAATATGCATAAGACCATTTTGGACCTGTGATCCAGAACATGTAACCAGAGCATCAAAGGCTGTCTTGTTACTGGAATATTTTTAAGTTGGTAATATAAAATCCTACTGAGGCAAAGCTCTGTAGTTCATGCAAGACAACTCAAAACCAACTGGGCTCATCTGAACCTGTCTCCATTAGGATCTTGTGTTGACTTTGCTGTTTGATTTAGCAATCAGCTATAAAAGACAACATTTTGGAAGCCAGTCTAATGAAGATACTTAGAGTGATATTCTTCCAACTACATGTTTGAATCTGAGAAAATTACTTCAGGCTTTATTCCCTTTGTTGTTGATGGGAAGAAGCAGGAATTTAGAGTGTGAGTCATCTGACCTATTTTAGATGTCCATTTTGGGGTGATGAGTTGCAGATGAAATGCTGATTTCTCCCCATTGAGTACTAGAGGGCCAGAGGGGGATTAGTTTAGATGCAGGTAACTGATGGGATTGGAGGAACTCATCCCTTCCTCACTTCAGGGTACCAGGATTGGCCTTATCAGCAGTAGTTTTATCACCCAGCAAATGCCATGGCTGATGCCATGATCTCTCCCAGGACGAGTCTACATGGAAATCAGGCCAGCCACTGGAACTGGGGCTCCATTTCCATCTGAGAACGATTCACAGCCCACTGAGGTCAATGGTGGCTTCAATGGGCTTTGCAAACCCCAGAGTTTTAGCATACATTAATTTAGCAGCTGGGTGCCACAATTTAAGATAACATCATTCTCCTGGGTTTTATTATCAATGTTTTGCCAAAGGTCAGCACTCTCACAGCAGAGCTGGCAGACCAAAGTTAGCCACAGACTAATACAGCAGTTCACTTGGTCATAAAGGCTGTGCATGTGCTACTCCTAACAGACTATTCCTTCCCTTGGTACCTGAGTCTGCTTTGGTTTATCTAGTCCATAGTCTTCATCATCACAGAAATCCGTACTTAATCCCTTTGTCCATCTCCTCCAAGGCTGCCAGTGGTCTGTGGTTTACAAAGAACAGCCTCCCCATCCAATCCCCACTCCTTGACATGTGATCTCTGTCCTTTCAGCCTTTGGTCACCTTGAAGCTGCATCTCAGTAGCAAGGCTGGTGGATTAAACAAATCACCTCTGATAAAGAGGGGGCTGAAAGTACCTTTGATAAGAATTCAAGACAGACAGAAAAATTGGGGTAAAAACTGGATGTTCTTCCTTTCTGCCAGGCAGGCAGAGATGTTGATTATTTGAAGGAAAACTATTAAGAGAAAATTCAGTACTGAGTTGTATAACTGAAGCGTGAACCTTCATTAATTAACAATTAAATAACTTGAAAAGATATCGTAGCTTTTAGGGCAAGTGAAGACTTCAGAGAGAAAACAGAAGAGTTTAAGTATTTGTCTTATTTTTGTGGCATTGTGGGTACTTTTGCAATACTTATACTTTTACTCACCCCATTGCCCCATTCAGCATTTGGGAAAAATTATTCTTTTAGAGCCCACAGAGTGCTTCAGAGAACACACTACTGCCTTACCAGAAAAGCCTTACAGGTACCAACAATTTTCTGCATCAAAAGAGGGGCCAACTCATGTTCACTGTGTTGTCCAGGTCAGTGTGATGTGACTTCCACAGTCAAACCCAGATCCTTCAAACACCAATAACATCATTGTCCTGGTCACGTTTCTACAGGAAGAAACTGGTAATTAAAAAGCATTGGGAAAATAATATTAAGGTTGGACAGCTAAAATACTTTGTTTTGTTTTAAATAGCAAGCATGCTTTGTGACCAGTGCATGCTTGGAGGAATTTCAGTTTTGGCAGTAATGGAAACAAGGGGAATATAACACAGTTGAAAGCCTTAACTCAAGATTTGAGACCATATGTTCCAGTTCATCCTTTATTACAGGTTTCTTGTGTTTCTCAGAATGTCTGTCAGGACAGGATTCAAATCAACCAAATTTAGCCACCTCAAACTGGGTGGCTTATTTAAGACATCTCTCTGGGCTTTCTGTAATGCCAGAATGGTTTGGATTGGATGGGACCATAAAGATGATCTTGTGCCATCCCCTACCATGGGCAGGGACACCTTCCAATATCCCAGGCTGCTCCAAGTCTCATCCAACCTGGCCTTGGACACTTCCAGGGATCCAGGGACAACCACAGCTTTTGTGGGAAGCTGTTCCAGGGCCTCACCACCCTCACAGTTAATAATGATGGTATAATAATAATAATAATAATAATAATAACAACTATTATTATTATTGCTATTATTAAATTTAATGTCAATAGGCACTTCCAAATAACAACTAATCTCATCCAGAGAAGGTGCAAATTTCTCCACCAAGAGTGTCTTTCACTGCAATGATCTTTCACTATTGACTCCAGGGGAAGTCTGGATGACCAGTTTCAACCAGATCTGAAACTTTTAAATGGTTTTATTTAGCTGAAATACATTCTCTGGTGAAGTTAGGGCTATAAAATCTATTTAAGTACATGTGACAGATTTGAATATATTCAGTTATGAGCCAATAAATCTTTGCTTCAAATGTTCGGGCTACAAAAGCCATTTCAACATGTGTGACAGGAAAATATTTTAATATAGTCAGTTACAGGCAAAAATAGATTGGTATGACTCTGTCAACTCCACACATTAAAATGGTCACAAGTCAATATGACAGCAATGATGAGTGAAAAAAGGGTCAGATTATGGTTCTTTATTTGAGTCATGGCTTTTGTGTCTGTTGTATTCATGCTGTCAGAGTTTTTCTAAATAACCATAATGGATAGAGATGACCCAGAATTTCCTCTTTTGAATGAATACAGAGTTTCTCTCCTGGTGAGGACATGGAGTCTACAAACAAACAAACAAACAATGTTTGCAATGCAGACTGGATAGAAAATGGGGCTCCACTTCCAGATAAGCCCAAGTGAGCCGTGGGGACCTTTTTCCCATGTCCTGATCTGGGTTCAACAAGCCCCCAGCACCAAACCTCATGAAATTCAATGAGACCAAGTGCAAGATGCTGCACCTGGGTCAGGAAAATCCCTGGTATCAACCCAGAGAATGGATGAGAGCAGCCCTGCCAAGGAGGACTTGGGGGTGCTGGTCAATGAAAATCTGGGCATGATTTGGCAATGACCGGTCATTTCTTGCACTTGCAGCCCAAAAAGCCAATTTTGTCATGGGCTGCATCAAAACCAACCTGGGCAGTGGGTCAAGGGAGTGATTTTTTCTCTCTTTGCTTTGCTCTTGTGATATCTCACCTGGAGTGCTGCATCCAGCTCTGGGAGCACCAACACAGAGAAGACAGGGACATGTTGGAGCAGGTCCATAGGAGGGCACAAAGATGCTCCAAGGGCTCTGCTCTGGAGCCAGGCTGGGAGAGCTGGGGATGTTCACCTGGAGGAGAGGAGGCTGTGGAAGACTTCAGAACCCCTTCCAGTGCCTAAAGGGGGCTTCCAAGAAAGACAAAAAGGGATTTTTTTTTTACAAGGGTATTTAGTGACAGGATAGAGGACAATGGCTTCAAACTGACAGGGTCTATATTTGGGTTAAATATGAGGAAGAAATTCTTCCCTGTGAGGGTGAGGAGGCCCTGGCACAGGGTGCCCAGAGAAACTGTGGCTGCCCCATCACTGGAANTCAAAATTATTTATTCAAGGCTTAAATGCATTTATCATACTGATTTAATGGGAATGGTTTTAAAACATTTCACAAATATTAGATGTGTACTGTGGGCCAGATTGATGTCTGTGCTGTGGCAATTTGCATTGGGAAAATTTCCTCAGCAAACTTTGCTGCAATTGTTTCAATATTGTTTCAATATTGTTTCTCTTTTGCTTGTTTGATGAAATTAAATCACATCTTTAAAAAAACGTAGGTGAGAAATGTACACCATGAGTCATTTGAGGAGACAAATTAGTTATTTCAAATATTTGTGGTCAGTTTGAGAGTCTGGAGGTGCAGTTCTGTGAACTGGGAAGGATTAGAGAATTCATCTCTGCAGTCCAGGTCTCCCATGGTGGGACCTAAACATCTTTTCCTTTGTTTAGATGGCAAAACTAAGTCACAAGTTGCTCCTGCTACTGTGAGTAAATAAGTCCCATACTGCATAATAGTCAAGACAATGGGTGGAATTCCTCAAGAGTTTGACAATACAAGGATGCTGCCTCTGCAATGCCAGGCTATCAGGAGGATGTGGTGACATCAGGTGACTTCACCAAGGTAATATTTTGTCCTCATCTGTGGGGATACTGGGAAAATTGTGACTTTAATTAGGCCAGATGTGGAAATCTGTGGTAGTTTAAGGCCTCCCATTCTTGTTTGAACCATAAAATCCTAGAATGGTTTGGGTTGGGAAGGGACATTAAAGCCCATCCAGTTCCACCCTCACTGCCATGGGCAGGGACACCTTCCAATATCCCAGGCTGCTCCAAGTCTCATCCAACCTGGCCTTGGACACTTCCAGGGATCCAGGGACAACCACAGCTTTTGTGGGAAGCTGTTCCAGGGCCTCACCACCCTCACAGTTAATAATGATGGTATAATAATAATAATAATAATAATAATAACAACTATTATTATTATTGCTATTATTAAATTTAATGTCAATAGGCACTTCCAAATAACAACTAATCTCATCCAGAGAAGGTGCAAATTTCTCCACCAAGAGTGTCTTTCACTGCAATGATCTTTCACTATTGACTCCAGGGGAAGTCTGGATGACCAGTTTCAACCAGATCTGAAACTTTTAAATGGTTTTATTTAGCTGAAATACATTCTCTGGTGAAGTTAGGGCTATAAAATCTATTTAAGTACATGTGACAGATTTGAATATATTCAGTTATGAGCCAATAAATCTTTGCTTCAAATGTTCGGGCTACAAAAGCCATTTCAACATGTGTGACAGGAAAATATTTTAATATAGTCAGTTACAGGCAAAAATAGATTGGTATGACTCTGTCAACTCCACACATTAAAATGGTCACAAGTCAATATGACAGCAATGATGAGTGAAAAAAGGGTCAGATTATGGTTCTTTATTTGAGTCATGGTTTTTGTGTCTGTTGTATTCATGCTGTCAGAGTTTTTCTAAATAACCATAATGGATAGAGATGACCCAGAATTTCCTCTTTTGAATGAATACAGAGTTTCTCTCCTGGTGAGGACATGGAGTCTACAAACAAACAAACAAACAATGTTTGCAATGCAGACTGGATAGAAAATGGGGCTCCACTTCCAGATAAGCCCAAGTGAGCCGTGGGGACCTTTTTCCCATGTCCTGATCTGGGTTCAACAAGCCCCCAGCACCAAACCTCATGAAATTCAATGAGACCAAGTGCAAGATGCTGCACCTGGGTCAGGAAAATCCCTGGTATCAACCCAGAGAATGGATGAGAGCAGCCCTGCCAAGGAGGACTTGGGGGTGCTGGTCAATGAAAATCTGGGCATGATTTGGCAATGACCGGTCATTTCTTGCACTTGCAGCCCAAAAAGCCAATTTTGTCATGGGCTGCATCAAAACCAACCTGGGCAGTGGGTCAAGGGAGTGATTTTTTCTCTCTTTGCTTTGCTCTTGTGATATCTCACCTGGAGTGCTGCATCCAGCTCTGGGAGCACCAACACAGAGAAGACAGGGACATGTTGGAGCAGGTCCATAGGAGGGCACAAAGATGCTCCAAGGGCTCTGCTCTGGAGCCAGGCTGGGAGAGCTGGGGATGTTCACCTGGAGGAGAGGAGGCTGTGGAAGACTTCAGAACCCCTTCCAGTGCCTAAAGGGGGCTTCCAAGAAAGACAAAAAGGGATTTTTTTTTTACAAGGGTATTTAGTGACAGGATAGAGGACAATGGCTTCAAACTGACAGGGTCTATATTTGGGTTAAATATGAGGAAGAAATTCTTCCCTGTGAGGGTGAGGAGGCCCTGGCACAGGGTGCCCAGAGAAACTGTGGCTGCCCCATCACTGGAAGTGTCCAAGGCCAGGTTAGATGGGCCTTGGAGCAACCTGGGATAGTGCAAGGTGTCCCTACCCATGGCAGGGGCTGAAATGAGATGTGCTTCAAGGTTCCATCCAACCCAAACCATTCTGTTCCCATGAATGTGTGACAGATTTAGAGGATATGAAGAAGAAAGCTTTTATTTCCATCCATAGTTCATTTCTGGGGCATTAAAGCACAGAAAGATTCAATCCCTGGCTAAAAAGCAGTGAGAGGAAGACTGTGGCAAGGTGAAGATCTGAACCCAGAATGCCCCAGGGCCCTCACCACAAGACTTTTTTTTTCTGAGGGTAGGTTCATCTCTGTTTTTTCAGTGTAATTGAGTGCAGGAAGTATTCACAGTCTCTGTTGCTGTTTTTGAGCACGGTCTATTAGAGAATAATCTGAACCAGACTCTTAGAAGCAAGACAATATTTTTCTGATGTACAGAAGATAACATGACCAGCAAAGGAATTGATGTCATCCCCACCTGAGATGAAGGAGGCTGCAGTGATGGTTTTCTGAGGCCCTTCCTTATGAGTTTTTCACTGTGTAGTGGCCCTGGGAAGGCAAGCAGAGGGATAACTCAGTATCAGCAAAACAAACTGAGCACTGTGTAAGCACGGGGGAAAGAGCTGGAAGTTTCTCTGTGCAAATGCAGGGAATATCCACTAAATATTTCACTTACTCCCACTTTTGTTTCCTGTCAAGTATCAAGAGCAATGAGCAGAGGACCTGCCTGCAAGTCAATAACACTTGTGGGATTGCAAGTTTAATGATCTCTTATATCCCTGCAAAGGTCATTTCACACCACTGCAAAGAAGTAAAACCTAAAGCACTTTCCAAGGTGTGGAAAATGCTCTCTGAAGGTAACGTGTTGCTGCAGTTCAGTTAACCTTGAAAACTCAAGCAATTAAAATGCTAGTGACTAAGAAATAATAATTTTGAGAAAGTAGTTTTTAGTCTTTCCCTCAGTCCTACTCTGTGCCATATTTACAGCCATCTTGAGCTGGCAGTTTTGTATAGGGGAAATTAACCACTACGTGGCTTAAAGGGTCAAAAGACCTCAGAAAGGAAGTCAAGACAGAATAGCTGTGACTTCTCTCACTCATATGGTTATAATCTGAAGGCTGGAAAAGAGACCTGAACATGATTTTATGAAGAGAATGACAGAGGGTCTTCACATGAGGCTTTTGGTGCTCTCCCTGCTGCCAGGGACCCAATGTCTTTCACTGGAAGTTAAAATCCAGGGAATTTGCCTTAGCAGTAGGTTGCTGTGGTAGTTGTCAGTCAGGCAGCTCTGCTCAATGCTGTCCTTAACAGGGTCATTGTCAAAGAGCTGGGGACGCCAGTTTATTGCAGAGCAGCTTTGTCTTTCCCATTCTACCTAATAAGAGATTCATTATCATCAAGCCTCTGTTGTGCCCTTGTTTCCCAATCGTTTTTCTTTCTCCATTAAACCTTGTGTTCCAGATTGAACAAGGAAACCTGCTCTTTTCCATCCAAGAGAAGCATCTCCATGAATTTCCACTCTTATATTCCTCTATATTTTTACAGGATTCAGTCTCAGCTATTTTTCTTTTCTCTAAATAATAAGTTGTAATCCTGGCATTTTTTAATTCCCAGCGTGGGTCTATTTAGAAATTAGTAAGAGTAATTCTAATATGAAAGAAAATTGGCCTTTTTAAGCTATTGTTGTGTCACAATGGTGCTGAGAGGCACAAACCAACAACGGCGCTGCTTTGTTACCAGGCACTGGGCAGAAATAGCTGGAGATCGGTCAGACCTTGGAAAATGTACAATTTCAGTGGGTCAGTCAGAGGCAGCAAGAGGAAGGAAGTGGCTTGAGGAGTGTCCCACAGTAGGCAGCAGCAGAGCCAGGGCAGTGCATTGAGTTCATCTGTAGTGTCACAGGATTGCACTCTTGAATCCTGCCCTGCTGTCTGTGTGGGATACACAGCCGTGCCTGCTCTGGGATCACATCCCTGGGCTGCTCTGTTCTTGCCTTGGCAGAGAAACTGGAACAGGGAATAGAGGTGGGTGCACCCAAACAGTGTTCATAGAGCCCATGGTGTCAACACAACTGGGTTACACCATTTGGGTAAAGATTATCAGTATATAATCAGCTCTGTTCCCAAAGGTTGTATAAATACCCTGATCTCGTCTTCCACTCTGGTAAGCTTTTCTCAGACTACCTTTAAATAAATGTAAAAACATTCCCCCAAAACAAATACCTTTTCCCCTCTTTAGTGAAGCAAGGAACAACAACACCAGCTGCAACCAGTGAACTCTTTCAGAGGCACCACTGTGAGGATTTCACTGTCCTCATGCCAGTGTCCGGGAGGGCCCTGCAGTGTTTGCCATCCCATATGACCCTGCATCCCAAACATCCACCACAGCCTGCTTTGTCCTTTCTCCCTTCTGCCAGATCCTAGTCCTGCTATCAAAGGAACAAAGAGAAGGACCAGTTTCACCTGTGCTGCTGGAGGCATGGTCCCTCTCAGCATGCTTCTGGATTTCCTAGCAAAAAGGAGAGGATTGAGTTTTGTCATTCAAAAGAGGAAGGGGTGAGCCCAAATCAGCACTAGGTCGAATGAAAATAATACAAAGGAGCAGAGCAGAGACTACTCCTGAAGCTGGGCAGACTCTAGCAGAGCTGGCCTTCCTGCTCCCAGTGCTGCTGGAAGAATCTGGGCAGGTTTGGTCCCAACCTTACACACTGTTATCCCTTATCTCCCAGTCCTGTTTGCTGTTTTGCTGCTTCCAGAACTCTTCCGATCTTAGGATCACAGACAATCAAGTCCTTGTTGCCATCATGCTACAGCAATACGAAACTGGAGACTCTTAAATGATCAAATCTGTTGAATCTGGCTTTTTAGAGGGTAGAGTGGCTGGAATGTGTTTCTCCCCAGGTCACCCCTCTGTAGCCACACTCGTGCTTGCCCAGAGATGTGCTCACCATAGAGGTGTGCAGAGGATGATGAGACAGAGTTGCTGCACAGCAATATTCCTGTGGTGGCTGAGTCCCAGGTGCTCCACTCTACAAATTGTGGGTTTTTCCCATTGTCTGAATGACACAAAGGAATCGTGAATAAATGGAGTGCAGGACCAAAATGCAAAGGAAAAGTCAGTGGAGCTTGCTACCAACACCTACATGTCAATAAATGGTTGAAAAAACTGTAAGTGTCCCTGTGTGATTATCTGTGCAATATCCAGCATAACATAGCATGGATTTGTCTTTGAGCCCTTGAAAATGCGAGAATTATTGCTGTTCATACCACTGTTAAACTGAGATCTGGGAACATGGTCACCATATTAAATATGAGCAGGTTGGCAATGTCAAATTCCATACCATGGGCAATACATTTTATTCTTCTCTTTTCTTGACACCATAGTAGCTTTCATTTTATTTTAGCACCTGTGGTGCCATTTCCTTTCCACTCTTAGTGTATTAGTGTCTGTCTTCTCACACCCCTGAAACTGCTGAGGTATGCTTCATACTTGAATGTTGAATTAACCTCCAATCTCTCCTTTCCCACCTCCTGCTGTGTTTCTCCTTTGCCTTGTTTTCTCCGATTAGAACCTTTCATTGCAAATTTGAGAATGCTGGGGGGAAAAAAAATTGTCCCTGAGAGGGAAGCCTATTGCCCAGCTGAAAAGAGCTGGTTTGTCATGTCAGGGACATCTTTACTCCATGTGTGACTTTCCTCACTGCATACCTGGTATTTTTTTGACCAGTGCAGCATGAATATCTTGGTTACAACAAATAATGACTTTATTTAATAAATGTGAGTTTCTGGCTTCAGTTCCACAACCTTTCCCCAGCTCTGTTTCTCTTCCCTGGACATGCTCCAGCCCCTCAATGTCTGTCTTGCCCTGAGGGGACCAAAACTGAACACAGGACTTGAGGTGTGGCCTCACCAGTGCCCAGCACAGGGGGACAGTCACTGCCCTGGTGCTGCTGCCATCATGGCTGGTACAGCCCAGGTGCCATTGGCCTTCTTGGCCACCTGGGCACACCTGGCTCATGTTCAGCTGCTGTCCCCAGCATGCCCAGGTCCTTTTCCAGCTTTCCAGCCACTCTTTCCCCAGCCTGCAGCACTGCAGGGGTTGGTGTGACCCAAGTTACTCACTTGGACTGGGTTAACCAACACGCAAGTATTGTGTATTAAACTGGTTGTAGTGAAAGAGCAAAATGTATCAATCAAACTGGATTCTTCAGTTCCTGTCAAGGGAAGTTAGGGAGTTTAGTATCCCTAGACTGAATTTAGACTTTGTAAATAACCCCTCAGGCAATTACATGCAAGTCAGTGCAGGCAGCCAGAAGAAAACAATTTAAAAAGTACTATGCTTGAGGTTGCAAATACCAGCTTAAACCAGACTTAGTTGTTGAAAACATACAACTACATGAGGAGACTCTGAGAATTCCACTTAAATGCTGGTTCTGATTTTCATAAATAGAGGTGAAAGCTAGAGAAGCTCAGCTAGAGGTCTCAGCTCAAAGATGAGTTTCAAAAGTAAAACTGCAGAAATAAACAAATATTTAAAAGGAAGGAAGTTGTAGGGATTCCTGGAGAATACGATGAAGTCATCTCCTCCAAGGAGTTTGGAAAAGGTGGCATTTTTTAATCAAAAAGCTTGAGCTGTGCATCATGGCAGATGTGTTTTGCAGGAAGGAGAGGGCACTCAAAAGGGCCTGTCCCCACAGACTGGACACACTCTGCTCACTTGAGATTTCAGAATCTTTGCAAAGAGAAGATCTGGACACAGCAGCCAGAGATAAACAGGAATAACAAAGTCATGTCCTCCTCTAAATGATACCTGACTATTTTTGATAGACATTTCTGATAAGGACCCAGATTCAGAACCCTCCCCACATATCAGGAAATATCAGTGATTTTGCTATATGGAACCAAACACAACCCAGTGTTCATGTCCCAAACAGTTCCACACATTGACACATCTTATCTCTCAAAATGAACCACTACATAGTGGCAAACTGATAATACAGAGCAATTCCCTTGTTCCTACAGATTCAGAATACTCTTTATTTTTTTTCCCTGTGGAAAGTAAAAATAAAGTCGTAGGACATTCTCACTTCGTAGCATCGCATAATTCTTCAACTCATACCCTGTTTTATGCCAACAATGGGAACTTGTTTTATATATGTGTCCATATTTACATCAAGTATGTATAATAGTTTTATGGTGAGTTCATTTTTTGCTCAAAGTTTCACATAACCTTTCAGAAATGAGTAGGTATCAACTTCGTCCTTCCATCTGCCTCATTTCATGACTACATTATTAAATCAAAAGTAAGTTTCACAGAACAATTCTAAAATATGATCCCCCCCCAAATCTGGGTCTGTCAAGATGTATAAACTTGGGCTGTTGTGAACAGATCATATGGCTTGATCTGATGTGCAGGGAGATGGTGATGAGCACGACTTGCTATTGTTAAACAACACAAGAATAATGCCCTGGGTTTGGGACCCTTCAGCTCTTCTGGTTTTAATCATGCATTTTCTTTTCTTCCATTTCGTAACTGGACTGTTGATGTAATCCTACCCCATGTAAATGCTAAGTTGAGGGTTTCACAAGAAATGAAATGCCATCTAAACCAGTGTGAAAGAGCCACACAGTGAAATCTAGGGTGCCCACAAAAGCTGGCAGAGCACTGGGCTCCTGATGTAGCCAGTGGAGTCTCCAGTAATTAAATAATAATTAGCAATTAAATTATAAGCAAAACATTTTAATCTTGCCCTTGGTCTCCTCGCTTGGCTGAAGAAAGGCAGTGTTTTATTTCAGTAGAGAGAGTATGAACCATGCAACAAGTGGGAAAACAGGAGATCTGGCTGGGACTGGGTGACATCAGGCTCCTTGAACTGAGCCTTCTGCCATGGTTTCACCAAGAAGAAGGCCAAAAAGAAACATTAGGTGAGATGGCTGCATAGCACAGGCCAGGAATTTTATCAAGAAAGAGTTTTATCAGAATTAAAAGCTCTATTTGAGAACTTTAAAAAAGTCAATCCTCATCCAATGGCTGCACCTTGAGAATCTAAATCTGCACTCAGGATAAGAGCAAAACCCATGGCCAGCATCTGTGCCAGGGAGCAAAACACTTTGTTGTCAAAACTGATGACGTTACTGCTTGCTGGGAACAATGCTGGGCTCGTTTTAGCCAACCTGTGCCTGGGAATGCCAGGACAGTGCCAGCTGGCCCAGCCCAAATCAGTGCCAGGAACTGTTCTGCAAATTTAGCAAGGTGAGCAGTCAGATTCCAGCCTCTTTGTGGTGATCTGGCATTGTTTAATTTACCAATACAATGGGTTTGTGTACTGGATTAAGTGACAGAATGTGGCAGCTTTCTGCCACAGGATTTGTGTCTTTTGCTGCACTGGCAGACATTTCTCCCTGTCATGGTTCTACCCAGGTGCTATAGAATCACCTCCAGGTCCTGGCCATGCCCCTCCTGGCTACTGCAAAATTAACCCTGTCCTGGCCAGAACCAGGACACTCCCTCAATGCTATCAAATGGTAACCTCTCTTCCTTGCACAGACTACACTGAATTGACCAAGCTGCTTGAAACTCTCTGTACTGGGCACGTTTTTGAGACATCACCTCTTTCCTTTCTTATTCTATTCTGATAGAAGAACTTCCTGTTATGATTAACACTGTATATATCCTACTTTCCTATGCTGAGCCTTGCTCATACACCCATGGCTCGAGAGCATTGCAACAACCACCCACATTATTTCAGTGAATCTCCTCTGCTGAAGGACACCTGCACTGAACAGCAGCTGCTGGATTTCATGAGCTTGGTGGTGTCTTTATTCCAGAATGTGAGACTTGGAACAAAAGACTTTGAACAAAAAGGCACTGCAACAACTGTTGTAGAGTCTCCATGCTTGGAGATATACAAGAGATACCTGCTGACACTAAAGGCTTTCAAAGTCTTCCAGATTCCTAAGTTTAGGCTGTTACTGCTCTACTTGAGCACCTAAATTCCACCTAAATCACGCCTGAGATGCCTCCATGCTCTTGTGAATTTTAAAATTCCTTATCACAGAATCACAGAATGGTTTGGGCTGGAAGGGACCTTAAAGACCATCTAGTTCCAGCCCCCTGCCACGGGCAGGGATGCCACCCACTAAACCAGGTTGCTCATTATGGTGATTTTAGGCTCAGGTGTTATAAGGAGAAGGAAAACACAGAGGTGAGGTGTTCCTGTGGCTGCTTGCCAAGTCAGAACTCTGGATTGTCACAGAGTGACCTCAGAGGTTGGTTCTCTTCTGGTACACTGCACTGGATGGAGCATCCTCTAGTTCTGCACTGGAGCAGCTCAGACAGGCCTCCCTTCAGTGGTGTGACTTTGACCCTGCTGAGCCCCTGCAGCAAGCACCTTTCCTCTAACACTCAGCTCAGAGACTCCTGCCCCATACTCAGCCATAAAGCTTTAAAACAAAATTCCCAAGCTTCCTTCCCTTGCCTGCCCCCTCAGCCTGGTTTTATTTCCCAGGGCTGCTGATGGTTGAAGAACAATTGGTTTTGCTCATCTGAGGGGATTTGCATTGTGAATCTTCCCGACAAGCCAAGGAGCAAAAGGGTGGGAGAGGAGGGGTGGGAGGAGAGATGCTCTGCCAGCCAGGCAGGCGGGATCGCTCTGGCAGCAGCTCTGCCTGGCTTTCACTCTGCCTCCCAGGGGAAAATCCTTCCTCTCACTCCAGGCTTCTCCCCTGCCACACCAGAGGCAGGACAAGGAGGCAGCAGAAGGGTCCCTGCACTGCCAGCACCCAACACCAGCTCTCACCTGCAGCAGGCAAACCATGAGGACGAGCTCTTTGCTCCTGCAGCGTCTTCACCTTTGATTGAAAACCTTCACCCATCTCCCCAGGGACCATGGAGGAGCAGTACATTTCCAAACTCCACCCAGTAGTGGATTATGGAGCTGGGGTCTTTCTTCTAATCATAGGTGAGTTCACAGCCGGCTCGTTTGCTTGGAGTGAGCCAGGAAACTGGATACAAGGATTCCCTGTCTGTGCCGTGGTCAGGCAGAAGAACCTGGAGGGAAATGACAGCAAATATTTCCCCACAGGTTCCCCTGCTTTGTGCCTTGGAGTTGGTTGGCAGCCAGGATTAATCTCCACTCTTGAATTTAGAATCTTTTGTTTTGATGCTGAAGAATGGGCAGCACAAATTTGCCTCTGTGGCATCACAAGTATTCAAAATAAATTGTCTGTCACTTAAGATGTCTGTGGCATCTCAGCCATGAGATCTGAGCCAGGGTAGCTCAATCCATGAGGCTGTTCAAGGAAAAGCAGCTGTGGGCTGACCCTTGGTGGGGGAAGCGACATTCTGCTGTGTCTGGATAGGATGCACTGCTACAGAACAGCAAAGTGTTTCCAAATAGCAGTTCTGGTTTTTGCAGCAGCCTGTTTGCCCTGCTGCAGGCAGATTGAAAATGAAATGCAAGTGGGGATGGCTACCAGCCCATGGCTTCAGTTAAGTGTTTTCTTCCTTGCCTGCTCCTTGCATGTACACAGGCATTTGTTTTCTACGCTCGTGGATTTGGAGAGGAGCGGAACTTGTTTAGGCATGCTTTCCACCTGAACTTTTCCTAAGATTCCTTCCTTCAAGCTCTCTTGAAAACTCTGGTTGACATAAGAAAGACAAGCCTATATTTTCATGTGCTTTAATACTGAGGCTCCGGGCAGAAGTGATGGGCTTTAGCACTTCATATTTCCTCTTGTTCTGCACAGCAGAGCACAACTCAGGGTGAGAAAATCCCTGTTCACAAAAAATGAAGGGCTTTTTCAAGTCAGGATGCCAGATCCTGTCTCTCAGAAATGTAAATACATAGATGCAGTTAAGGCAATGGGAAGGGGCAGCAAAAAAGGGCTGGAGGCTGGAGCTCCCCCGTTCATGTTCCACCATGCTGCAGTCTCACACCTCTCCTAAAGGACTTTGAGGCACTGAGACTCCAGGCACAGCTTCCAGCATGGGATCCAGAGCCCTGTGTGGCAGCCAGGTTCACTGCATCCTGCAGGGACTCTCAGAAATAAAGCAGTGAGCTGAACTGGAATCAGGTGCTGTATTTATCCATGGCTTTGCCACCTCACTGGGGCTGCTGCACGTTTGTGCCCTGAAATGATGTTTTTATTAGGAACAAGGCCAGGACATGGGCAGCAGCACTCACCACCAGCTATTTGGTTACTGTCCCACAGTTACAGCTCTGTCCTGTGCCAGCCAGCTGCCCACAGGCTGTGGGATGGAGGGGAAGAGCTTCTGTCAAGGTGAAGGAGAGGCCTGGCCTGGATGTCACCTCTGATGACAGAGCTGCTTCCTGCATCTTGTGTAAGGGTTGGGCTCTTACTGAAGAAAGTGAACTGGGTTCATTTTTCCTCCTGAAGCCTGAGGATGTTCTATTTTGGGACCCTCACTGCGAGAAACAGAATGAGGGGCTGGAGTGACTCCAGGGAAGGGAATAGAGCTGGGGAAGGGGCTGGAGCACCAGGAGCAGCTGAGAGAGCTGGGAAAGAGGCTCAGCCTGGAGAAGAGGAGGCTCAGGGGGGACCTTGTGGCTCTGCACAACTCCTGGACAGGAGGGGACAGCCAGGGGGCTTCGGGTTCCAGTCCCAGATAACAAGTAACAGGACAAGAGGAAATTGCCTCAAGTTGCAGGGGGGCAGGTTTATGTTGGATATTAGGAAACATTTCTTCATGGGAAGGACTGTGAAGCATTGGAACAGGCTGCCCAGACCAGTGGTGGAATCACCATCCCTGGGAGGATTTAAAAGCTGTGTGGATGTGGCATCTGGGGACATGTTTTAGAGGTGGCCTGGTCAGTGCTGGGGGATGGTTGGACCCAATGATCTTAGAGGTGTTTTCCAGTCCAAAGGATTCTATGATTCCATGATTCTGTGTCCCAGCCTGTGGAGAGTGCTCTGCCCACTGAGCTGCAGGTTGCTCTGCCAGCAAGTGGCCAAGCCCCCAAGGGCATCACCCCATGTGTGCAGACACAGAGATCCTGAGAGCTCAGGGAACCCTTCAAGGGCATCCAGAGGTGGCAAGTGAACATGTGTGGTCAGAAAGTGAATGAAGAAGGGACATGGGGTCTCAGATTTGTGTCCCCATTTCAGTTAAGCCTTTCTCTTGACACCTCTGAGGTTTTTGTACTTATGCCAATATATTCTATTTTATTGCATGTGCCTCTGTTAAGTGCTCTGTGGGCACTTTAGGTGGTACCTGTGAGCAAGTGCAGCCTTCCTGCATTCACAGCCACAAGGGAACATGACAGAATCCTTTTCTGTCTCCCCTTCACGTCTGACTTCAGAGGACACCTTCTCAGGAAAACCTTTAATCAAAATGTTGCTGCAGCACCATGTTCACTTGAAAGGAGACAGAAAATGAGTTGTTTGGTGCATGTACTTCTGACACTGCTGTCACCAGCACTTTGAAGCCCTGTGGCACACCTGAATAATGTATTTCTGACAGCTCCTTTTGCAAAGCAAGCTCTGGGTCTGTTGCATGCCCCTGGCTAAACAACTCCCACGGTCCCACTACTCTCAGAGACCACCAGAACAGCCATGCTAATTCTCAGGGAGCAGCAAGGACTCTGAGCTGCCCAGCCAGCACATGCCCACCACCCAGGCAGCTCAGAGCCCAGTGCTGGAGCTCCAGTTGAAGATGAGGGAAGTCACACAGAGGAAAGGCTTTGGGAAGAGCAGGGATGGAGGGCAGGATGGCTGGAGTACTTCAGCAGGAAGGAGAAGTGAGGATATTCTTTCTCAGTGCAAGAAATGCATGGATCTGCTAGAGTGGGTCCAGAGGAGGCCACAAAGATGCTCTGAGGGCTGCAGCACCTTCACTCTGGAGACATGCTGGGAGTTCTCTCTGGAAAGGGCTACAGGGAAACCTCATTGTGGCCTTCCAGTACTTAAAGGGGGCTTATAAAAAAGACAGAAAGTGACTTTTCACATGGGCAGCCAGTGACAGGACATTCATCCTGCCATGGGCAGGGACACCTTCCACTATCCCAGGTTGTTGCAAGCCCCATGCAACCTGGCCTTGGACACTTCCAGGGATGGGATAGCCACAGCTTCTCTGGGAAACCTGTGGCAGGCCTCACCACCCTCACAGAGAAAAACAGCTAATATCAAATCTAATCCTGCTCTCTTTCAGTTTAAAGTCATTCCCCCTTATCACTACATAATCTTGTAAGAAGTCCCTCCTCAGCTCTGTTGTAGCCCCTCTCAGGCACTTCACATACTTCCAGTGGATTTCACAGGTGTGTTAACCGTGTGACATTCCTGTCTGTGTTGATCCTTCCCTTTCAGCCATCCTGACAATCCTTGGGAATTCAGCTGTCCTTGCCACGGCTGTGAAACGCTCTTCCCTGCTGAAGTCACCCGAGCTGCTCACAGTGAACCTGGCAGTGGCAGACATTGGGATGGCCCTCAGCATGTACCCGCTGGCCATCGCATCCGCCTGGAACCACGCCTGGCTGGGGGGAGATGCCTCCTGTGTTTACTATGCCCTGATGGGTTTCCTCTTCGGGGTCTGCAGCATGATGACCCTGTGTGCCATGGCCGTGATTCGATTCCTCGTCACCAACTCATCCAAATCCAACAGTGAGTAAATCGCCGCTCCGGTCACCTGGTGCTGCTGTGCTTGGGCTGGGCTGCTCTGGGAGGTGCTTTGTGGAGTGTGGAGTGGAATATCAGGTCAGTAACAGCAGAATAAGCCTCAACTTTGAGTGCAATACCAAATCCTGGTGTTCCCAGAAGGATCTGATTAAATTCTGTATGAAACAGTGAGGTTTTTCACTTCTCAGTTTTACCAAGTGAAACTACCTGAAAATGGAGAGCACAAATGTTCTCCTGGACCAGACTGCCTTCCCTTCCTATTTGTAGCCAAGCAGATACACCAGAATTTAAAAGGAAGGAATATTCTTCTGGCATTCCTGGGCTGGGACCACAGCACATTCCAGGTGAAACTGATCTTGTAAAGCTCCCTGCTTTACTAAGCTCTAGATGAGCACTGAGGGCTGTGTTCAGGTCTCACCCAATCCTCTGACACTCTGTTTCCCTAGAAGCCCCAAGGTTAGGGACCTGCAGCAGCAGCCCAGGTGTATCTGTAGCCACCATCCTTCTGTCATGTGGCTGGGATGGGACCCATATATGCTTGCTCTTCCTCCTCCTTGCAGGTAACAAAATCACCAAGAACACTGTCTGCATCCTGATTGCTTTTATCTGGCTCTACTCCTTGCTCTGGGCCATCCTGCCCTTGGTGGGCTGGGGCTACTACGGCCCTGAGCCCTTTGGCATCTCTTGTACAATAGCCTGGAGCAAATTCCACAACTCCTCCAATGGTTTCTCCTTCATCCTGAGTATGTTCCTCCTGTGCACGGTCCTGCCTGCGCTGACCATCGTTGCCTGTTACTTGGGGATTGCCTGGAAGGTTCATAAAGCATACCAAGAAATCCAGAATATTGACAGGATCTCTAATGCAGCCAAACTGGAGAAGAAGCTGACCCTGGTGAGTTATCCCTGTGATAGGAAGAGTGTGCAGTAATCAGGAGCTAGCAGAGAGCTGGCTCTGCTCATACACAGCTCACAGAATCATGGAATTACAGAGACCTACACAGAAATTCTGTGTGGAAATAGAATTTTAATATACTAAGTATTAATATTATTTTTTTCCAAATATGGACTTCAGTTGTGCATTTCTTGTGGAAAAGCAGAATTGATCCAAGATTTCCAGAGGCCAGTCATAGAATCTCTGAATCATTAAGGCTGGAAAAGGTCTCTAAGACTATCAGATCCAACCATTAATTCAGCACTGACAGGTCCACCACTTAATCATGCCCCTAAGCACCACAGCAACACATTTTTTTAATATTGCTAATGACAGTGACCCCACCACTGCACATCTGTCCCAATGACTGACAACCCCTCCCGTGAAGAAATGCTTCCTAATATCCAATCTAAACATCCCCTGGTGCAACCTGAGGGCATTTCCTCTTGTCCTACCATTTTTTTTTTTATGGGAGCACAGCCTGACCCCCACCTGGCTCTACCCTCCAGGGAGTTGTAGAGAGTGATAAGGTCGTCCTGAGCCTCCTTTTGTCCAGGCTGAGCTCCCCGAGCTGCTCCTCATCAGACCTGCTCCTCACCAGACCCTTCCCCAGCTCCGTTTCCTTCTCTGGACACGCTCCAGCCCCTCAATGTCCCTCTTGTCATGAGGGCCCAGCAAGCACAGCTTCGGGTGTTGCAGTTCAGGTGTGTCCCACACCCAGCTCGTGTGCCAGGCTATCCAGCCCTGTCTGTGCCAGCTGCCAACAGCTGTGTTCCCTTGCAGATGGCCGTGCTCATCTCAGTGGGATTCCTGAGCTCCTGGACTCCCTATGCAGCCACCAGCTTCTGGTCCATCTTTAACTCCAGCGACTCCCTGCAGCCCGTGGTGACGCTGCTGCCCTGCCTGTTCGCCAAGTCCTCCACGGCCTACAACCCTTTCATTTACTACGTCTTCAGCAAGACTTTCCGCTGCGAGGTGAAGAAGCTGCGGTGCTGCTGCGGCTGGAGCGTTCACTACTTCAGCTCCGACAGCTCCGCCGGGAATGCCGTGTCCACCGTGTGGAGCGGCAGGGACAGCGTCCGTCTGTCTGCGGCGCCCAGGGCGGTGATCCCGGCAGCCGCAGCTCCCTGGAATGCAGCCCCGGGCTCCCAGCACAGCTCAAACCCCGCCTCGCTCCCGGGTCCAAAGGAGCAGGGATGCAGCAAATGAGGTTGTCACTGCGTATCTTAGGTCAATACAGAGGTTTAAGTATATATTTCTAAGCAACTCTCAAATATTGTCTTTAAGCCTCATAGAAAAAAATGTATTTTTTCCCAAGGAATTCCACTTTAGGGGGAATAGATTTATGTACCAAACATAAAATCATATAAATTAAACTTATTTTCAGGTAAACAGAGATTGATTATTTTTGTTGATTTTTTTCCATACTTTTGATTTTTTTAATGCAATCTATCTGCCAAGTCCTGGCCCTACCAGTAAAACAGCCATTGGAGAAAACCGTAGGTTGTACACAGTGTTACCCAATAAACACAGCTGAGTGTGTAGTTTTCCAGCAATTCAGACTGAAAACCATATGGGGAGCAAGAAATGTTCACTGCCAGGAAAAGGTGAGAATGTGGCTGCTCCCAAAATGATACAGAGCTCTCCCGTTCCTTGCTCTTTCAGAGGTGCAGCTCCAACTCCTCCAAGCACAAGTCCAAGGAGCTGAGCAGCCTTGGTCGGATGAGGTTTGGTGGGAATGTGGCAGCCGGTGAAGGATGCCTTCTGTGTGTCCCAGTGGCACAGTGGGAAGGGAAGGAAGCTCTCAGCAGGAGGAGCTGTGCCCTTCAGCTGTTCCTGGCAGAGGTACATCAGCTCTTCTGCCAAGGCAGCTGTTGGAGCACTTTAGGATCAGAATTGTTGAGGTTGGAAAATACCTTTAAAATCATGTCCAGCCACCAACCCATCACCACCGTGTTCACCACTAAACCATGTCCTCAAGTGCCACATCCACATATTTTCAGAACACTTCCAGGGATGGTGACTCCATCACTTCCCTGGGCCTGTTCCAGTGCTCTACCACCCTTTCTCTGCAGCTGTGCTCTGTACAGGATGACACAAGGCATGCCCAGGTAACTTTCCTAGAGTGTCACCCTGCAGAGGCAGTCCTGGCTCTCATGGCATCCATGGGAGCTCCTGAGATCCCAAATTCTCCCCTGGCTAGGGCACTGACATGACTGCAACTGAGAACAGCGTTTGCTGATTCACTACAACCATAACACCAGGTTTGTTTGATTGTTTTTTTCAGTTTTGAGAAGGTAATTTATGGTCAAGTTACAATTCCATGGTTATTTCCTACCCAGCCCTAGACTGCCTTTTCAGAGATGGAAGCAGGATGCAAGCACTGAGTTCAGGAGTGAGTCTGGGCACCTCGTGTTTGCAGTCACCAGTGCAACCACCTCAATACAAACAAAAATTTAATCTAAAAACTCCAACAGATCTGACCTCTCACACATTAGGAGTTTTGTCACCACTCTTAGGAGGTTTACAAAGCAGACACTCAACCTGAGCCAGCCACCTTTGGCTTCTTGCTTTCCATTGAGGATAAATGGAGCTCCCTACTCAGATGATGACATATGAAGTTAGATAATACAACTGAAACTCTGTTTTGTATTAAGGTAAGTTGGAATTCAATACCTTACTTTGAAAAAGCTTCTAGGCAGTCTCTGGCTATTGAGGCATGGGAATAACTTACAGAATTTTTATAGAAAATTTCTGTTTATGGTCAGTTTTCCATCTGTAAAATTAAATGCGACTCACATCAGAAGACAGATCAATTATTTGAGAGAGGTCATTACTCCAGAAGTAGAGAATGAGGATAACACTGCAAAGGCTTGGATTCCACCCCATTACTTTGCTACTAATACTGTGCAACTTAAACTCTGTCTTGGGTTCTGCTCTCATCCACATAACAGAGACAGTTTTGCTGCTCATGAATATGAAACACAAGTTGTTTGATGAACAAGTTCATAGAATCACAGAAACACAGAATCAGAGTGGTTTGGGTTGGAAGGGACCTGAAAGATCATCTTGTTCCAACCCCCTTCCACTATCCCAGGTTGCTCCAAGCCCCATCCAGCCTGGCCCTGAACACTTCCAGGGATGGGGCAGCCACAGTGTAACTCTCTTCATAAAACTATAGGTAGGTAAACCATAATTTTTGAATTTCTTGGCTTAATAAGATACAAATGCTGAAGATGGCAGTAGCCTGTATAGGAGCAGCTGTGCACTGTGCTCTGTCCCCAACACTGCCCTTCCCTGAAAAGCCACCATTTCTCAAATCAAAGTGCTGCTGGATTCAATCCCATCTCTGCAGAATGAATGGTACTGCCTGAAGACTTCTAGGTCTACTATAATTGCCAAAAAAATTCAAAACAAGTTCTCTGCATGCAAAAGAGACCAACCAAAGAGCTGCAGCAGTTATTTTATTTATCAGTATATCTGGAAAAAAAACCCCAAACACACTTATTTGAATTCCCTTCACTTCCTGACGTTAAAGTTCTAGAGATAAAATTTTCTTGGGGGTACCTATATAAATAATCCTCCAACAGAACAAGCAGAGAGTTTAGAACTTTCTTAGAAAGCACAGAACACGAGGCCAGGGGGCAGTGGGAGGTTTGTGGTTGGCCATCCCTTGCTGACAATCAAGTGGTCAGTGTAAGGCTGCTGAGTTGTGACATTTCAGAGTCACATGGATTGCTGCCTCTTCTCCAGGCACTTCTCAATATCATCCAACACCTGCACAGCTGCTTTTGGAATACGAGTGCCTGGGCCAAACACATTGGCAACGCCGGCTTCATACAGGAAATCATAATCCTGTTGGAAAAGAGATTTAAGATCAATAGTTAATAGTGAAACAGACAATTGGTAATTGATTTATTTGGTGCATGCTCTGTCCTCTGTGCTGGGCCTGAGAAAACAACAAGTCCCAGAGAGAGGCAGTACAGCTTCAAGGAAATGGGAAAAGGGTGGAAGTTAGAAGGAAGAAAAAAAATACTAAAAAATATCCATATGAAAGGGTTTCTTTTTTTAGAGTCAGACTAATGGAAATCCTTGGAAAGTATTCAAAAATCAAGTGTATATGAGTCTGAATAACCTAACCTAAATTTGATCTAACTTCTAAATTTGAAAATACTACTTTAAACAAGGGCTTGGAGCAGATGACTGCCAGTGGTTTCTTGCAATCTAGAGTTAATCTAATTTATGACTGTCCTGAAATTTCAAAAAGACTTGGGAAGCAGTTCTGTATTCTCTCTTTCTTCTATATAGGATATATTACACCTTTAGCAAACACAAGGTAGTAGCATCCCATTGAGAGACACTGGACACAAATTGTCTCCTAGAAAAATACTATGAGTTTTTTTTGTTCAGTTTAGAAATCTGTCATTCCCAAATACTTACTTAACTGCCTAGAAAAGGAAGAGGTATGGAAAAAGGGAATAACAGGAGATTTACATACAAAATCAGTTTGGATCACTATAGACAGAGGATGGCTGTGAGGTGATGGACAGAGGCAGATTGTGCATGAGCTAAGGAAAGTTTAAAGATGAAAGCACACATCTGACTGCAAAGGAATTCAACAAACTGCTCAACAGTTTAGAAGAAAGCAGAGGGAATGAGAGGCAACACCTGCCTGATAATGGGGAAGGTGAGGAGAGGCTGAAAAGTGAGTGAGATGTGCAGCCTGTGGGTGATGGGACCTGCCAGGGGCCTTAGTCACTGGCTGTGGCTCTCCCCAACCACTGCTGGAAAGCAAAAGGTCTCAAGACAGAAGCCAGCCTGTACCAATGATATGCAAGGACTGGTACAGTCCTTGGAACAGAGCATAAAGAACATATCCCCGAAGCTCGTCTTTTCACAACACAGCTGCACATTCCATCCCACAAACACTCTAAGTTAAACCAGGGCATGGTGTACAGAAAATCAGACTGGGGGTCCCCCCTTGCAGATCAGGGCTGGCCCTGGTGACTGTACAGAGGAGCCTTCAGTGCTCTGACATTACAGAACAGAGGAAACAGCTCAAATAGCTCAGACAGAGATAAATCAGTCTCTTAGCTCGAGGGAAATGTGGCTCCTACCTGAGGGGGGATGACTCCTCCACACATGACCAGGATGTCGGGCCGGCCCAGGGCGTTGAGCTCCTTGATGAGTTCAGGCACCAGGGTTTTGTGCCCCGCGGCGAGCGTGCTCACCCCGACACAGTGCACGTCTGCATCCACGGCCTGCTGCGCCACCTCCCGCGGGGTCTGCGTGACACAGGGCACAGCCACAGCCCGGGGCTCAGCACACAGCCCAGGGACAAGGGATGCACTGGGAATGCTCTGGGGGCTGCTCAGTCCTACCTGGAACAGGGGGCCTATGTCCACGTCAAAGCCGATGTCTGCGAATCCGGTGGCGATGACTTTGGCCCCTCTGTCGTGGCCATCCTGACCCATCTTGGCAACGAGGATCCGAGGCCTGCGGCCCTCACGGTCCATGAACTTGTTAACTCTGGTAGAAAACACACATTCTGTCAGTGTAAGTCACTGAGAATCGTTGTGTAATAGATGAGCAAAGTAATAGCTGGCTCTCACAATTCTGTTAAGAGGTACAGTGATGTTATTGGAACATGTCCCCCCATAATCCTCTTTCCCCTTCCTGTGGCAATGGCCTTGGTGGTCGGGGCATCTGGGGGAGGGCAGGGTTGTTACCAGAGGCACAGCATGGCAACACTTGACCTCCAATCCAGTCACAAGAAAGCAGTCAACACCAATGGACAGTGACAAAGAACTAACAGACAGACTTTGGGAGGGGCTAAGGTTACCTGTTGCAACACCAAGGGTATAAAAGGTGGAGCAGCCGTTTTGTGGATGAGCCACATGGCTAGTAGCCACGGAGGGGGCTCCCAGCGCTGTAATTTTTCCTTATTTAGTCCTTTTGTTATTTTTTTTTTGCTAAGGTTTAATAAACCTTTAAAATTTTTAAAGTGAGCAGTCGTTTCTCACAGTTGGAAGTATTTCCGCACATAAAAAAAAAAGCACTTGCTGCAAGTGTAGCGTAATTTCATCAAATAAAAAGATCTTTTAAGTCCTTGTCTGGCTGTGCAGTCTGCACACTATGTTAATATTCATGTTATGCTATTACTAACTCACTTCTTGTACTTACCAGCCTCAAAAATAAAATATTCTTTATTTTAAAAAATCTTCCACTATTCTTTTGCTTTCTAACAGGTAAAACACTGAATTCTCTGAGGATTTAATGAGCTGCATTGCAACTCACTAAACCACTTTTTTTAGTTTTTAAGAATAATTATGACATATTATTTCAAAAGCACTCACACAGAGATGGGTCCTGGACATCACATTGTGCATTATCATTCCAGTGGGCAAAAATCTGTCCCTGTAAGGATTATTGTATCTCCTATTCTGTGCACTCATTCCACTGCCCCTCTCTTTTTGGATAGTGGCAGTTCACATTTCTGTTGTATCCATGCTACTGTGTAATCACAGCCTCAGGTATCAACCTGTCATCTTACTACTCATTATTCAAGTACCACCAGGATCTGTCTGTGGTTAAAGGCTGGACTCGTTGATCTTAAAAGTCTTTTGCAACCTAAATGATTCTATGATTCTATGTAAGAAAGGGAGCTACATCTTGATTTTCAAGGGGTTAGTTCAATTCTTTTTCACATGAAAACATAATTAAAAATAGTTAAATTTAAATAGTTAAAATAAAAGAACAATGGTGACATTTCCTAGCACAACTACTTTCAAGTCAATCTAATCATCACCACTGCAAAGCCAGCAGTAATTCCCTTTCAGGAGAGCCTGAACTCTTTAATAGGTGAACCCCAACACAGCAGGGACCGATGAGCATTGATTTGTGCTGCATCATCTCCCACAGCAGCCATTCAGGTTCTGTACCCCTGAGGGCAGCAGTACATGCAGAAGCTGAGAGAAGGTCCAAAAGGCAACTGTTTTCACACATCCCAACATCTTGGGATGCCTTCTTCATCGGGGTATGAGTAATACCCAAAGACTGGAGGTTGTATGTGGGTAGCCAGACAGATTCTAGCAACAGTAAGAGTGAAATTGCAGGAACAATTTATGGGTAGATCAAAACAAGGTTTTGTAGTATGAACTGCTGGAAATATTTTAAAGATGACTATTACACAGTCTTCTAAAGAAGCAAGCCAATGTACAGGGATTTCAGGCAGTATTTCTCAGTTTCTTAATCCTGTGGCTGCTTAGGCTATTTGAACAAAACCCTCAAATCATAACTTCACCTAAGTGAATTTTGTTTGCAAGTAAATACAACTTCAATTAAGTTTTGACTTTGCCCTATTGTACTTAATCCTTGTCATTCTACTTTCCTGCTTAGGAAAGTGCTTTTGCAGGTCATTGTTTTCCCCAGGGACGTCACCCAGGTTTGGGAAATGGTTTTTTAGGGCACAGTCAGTAGCACATGCACTTCCTGGATTAAATGTGAGGCTGTTACACGTTTGGCTACCTGGGAAGAGTTCTCACCTCTTGATGGCATGAAGGATTTCATCACTCTCCCCAAACTCCTGGCGATAGGCCCCGCTCACCATGCGGTCGCTGGCTTTGTGCTCCCCGAACACTTTCTTCATGGCATCTGTTATCTCCCCCACGGTGCACCTGAGGCACAGACAAAAACCATTCGTGTTATCAGCAGGCTGAAGTGAAAACAGAACACAGACTGGCACTGGCCCAACCATTTGCCCTGCTGCTGGACAAATTTACTTACATTGGTTTCCGTCTCAGTGCTGCAACTCTGCAAATCCAGCTCACCCCACTGCCACCCACTGATAGAACATGCAAAGGCATTTTTAAGAAAATACTTTATTGCTCATGTGAGAATTGATTTACAACTGGTGAGACAATGGAGAATGGCAAAACGCTTCAGAAAATTAAATCAGATTTTCTGAATGGGGATTTTTTGGGGGGGGGTGGCTCAGACTGAAAGATCTTGCATTTGAACTCATGCTAAAATACAAAACATAAATCAAGAGGGGACAAAAAAAGAAAGAGCATACAGAAGAGACTCAAACCTAACATTTTAACAGGAATTTATTTGCCTTTCCCTTGATGCTTTTATTTTAGTGTTTATTCTTCTCCTCTACTTCTGACACAGCTCCTTTACCCACTAGATGCAAAAGGATCTGGGAAATTTATTTATGTGCAAGTTACAAGTTTTGTTTGCTACTGGACACACTGTACATGTTTGAAATAATACTTCTGCTGTAGCACAAGTGAGAGAGTCAAACTAGGCTGTGCTGTCTTCTTGTACAAACACCAGCAATAATAGCCTCTATCCCAAAGCAATTAAAAAATTTGTGCTGAATACAACTTGCTGCAAACTTTGTCAAAGGAAGGAAATAAAACTACTACTCTTCCAAACCACTTTAAAAGTGCGCTTACAAATACAGACACCAAAGCAATATTAAGTATATAACTAATTAAGCTAGCACATTTCAAACCTCTGGAATTCATATTTTCTCCTGCCACATTATATTTATTCTCTACAACTCTCTGAAAGGATGGTGGAGCCAGGTAGGGGTCAGTCTCTTCTCCCAGGTAACAAGTGACAAGACAAAAGGAAATGGCCTTAAGTTGCACCAGGGGAGATTTAGGTTGGATATTAGGAAAAATTTCTTCACTGAAATGGGTGTCAGGCAGCTGGATAGGTTGCCCAGGGCAGTGGTGAAGTTCACATCCCTGGAGGGATTTAAAAGCTGTGTAGATGTGGCCCTTGGGGACATGGGTTAGTAGTGGATAGCAGTGCTGGGGATGGTTGGACTCAATGATCTTAAAGGAATTTTCCCACCTAAAGGATTCTATGATTTAACTACAAGCTACTCTGAGGCAAAATTAACTTAAGCATTCTCTAAAACTTTTAATATAAAATGCTTGGTAAAGTTGGGACAAGATGCACCTTGCTGTCCACACAGCTCTACAAGATGGCCAAAGGAGCTGTACTCATTTTTCCTCCTGCTGTTTGCAGTTTCAGCAGCTACTGATTCCTACCACATGCAATCTGCCACACATGCCCCCAAAGCAACAAGACATGGGTTCTGCTGCATTTCCTGAATCCTTCAGTGAATTTCAGAGATGTTTTACTTCCTGTGACTCCTCAACTAATTTGCTCTTTCGCTGGCTCATACTCAGCAAACTTAGTTATAAATGTAAACTGTGCAAAGGTAAAATGCCAGAAATCCATTTTGTGATCACATATCAAGATCTGTACAGCTCACAGGTCTGAAGTGGCCTATTATTTCTGATATCACTTTTTACAGTTGGCCAGCTTTGCCTAAAGACAGCATCACTCTGGAACACACATTTTTAACTCATGTTATTGATGCTGTTTTGGCCATTTTTGTAATTTCTCCTCACCTGTCTCTCTGGAATTCTGTTTGACTCACTGTTAATCACTCGTGTCATCAGGTTTTGATTTTCAGGACATCTAAATAATCTTATTAATATTATTGTTTTCTGTAATTACTAACAAAGAATGAAAAGTAAACTGCGAAAGTGCATTAGGTAAGGTGACTTCCCCAAGGTTAAAAAGCAAGTTTGCAGCAGACTTAAAAACAGTGTCCATAAATACTGACTTCCTTTCAGAGTGCCAGACATCACAGATTGCAGCCCAAAATAAATACACCCCACACAAACACTGAGGGCTTACTCCTGGAAGTGTGGTGAAGAGCTACAGTGGCATAAAACACATCTTTTCTTCTAGAGAAAACTAAGCTTAGATAAATCTCTCTCCTCCACTTTTGCAGAAGGAGTATCTGAGTATGCTTCAGTATTAAATAAAGCCCAGCATGGCTGTGGTGTGTTTTTCTGTTCTCATTATATAAAAGTGTGAATGAAATCTTTGTGTTACAAATGAAAAACAAATGAGGTATAACCTGGTGGCTGGGATGAAGTTGTTTTTATTACTGTACAAAAATGAAACACACTTCTTTCTTCTATAAACACTGCTTCTGAAATCCCTGTGTTTTGAAAATTGTGTCCCAAATCCCTGCAACCCTTTAAATCTAAAGCTTTTAAGTAATAACAGGAGTTTTGCTTTTAAACTACTGATGAATACTTTCCTGCTGTTTACCAAGAATCTTTTTTTTTAATTGCTGCTACATATGCATCCACAATGGAATAGCTGTCTCTGGGGCCAGGAATACAGCCTCTCTTCCTAATGGAGTAATTTTTTATCAGTCTGTATTTGTGTGTGATTCTCTCCCAGTGGTTCACAACCAGCTGCAGAGCCTAAATACCAATCTGGAGAAAGTCAATGACCACAATGTGCCTGTTAGAGCTGGCACCCTGTGTCTGCTCAGCCTCAGCTGCTGCTGCTCCTCTCTGCATTTCCCCAGTAAGCAGAGGCAGCAGTGAGATCAGGTGAGGAAGTACCATGAGGACACAGACTGGGCAGAAAGAGAAAAAGAAGAAGCACAAGCAGCTATGCTGCATTTCTGCATTCCCCTTCCATCACTGAACTGCAAGTCTGGACAGGGACACAAAAACAGCACAGCAGGTGAGGGAGGAGAGAAAGAACTTGGTGTAACCTGTCCCACTTTCCTGTAATGGGGTTTCTCATGAGACATGAGGCACAGAAGGGAGGTACTGCTCTCATTCCCTGTAACTTTGGATCTGCCTTATTTCTTGGGTTAGAATAGCAATATTAACTTTTCTACTCATGTTTGTCAGCACTGAAATCTCTGTACTAGTCCGTGGAATCTTTTCCATAGTTCAGCACTGACAATTTTGTGCTACTCATTTTATTCCAAGTAAGTTATATTACACCATGATCAAAATCCATTATTTTCCATTTAGCAGGAAAGAGGCATCTGTCCCTCTCATGCTAGTGATACTGGCCCACTTGTTTACTACTTGTGAAGGGTGAATGTGCTAATTTTGAAACCTTTTCCCATGTTGCCCCCAACAGGAAGACTCAGTGTACGTGTTCCCAGAGCTCACAATCCTCCTTCAAACACTTTGTATCAGATGCCATGACAGTTTCTTTCTGTGGTAACACCCCATATATAGTTTTGGGGCAGAATTAAGTTCTGTGTTTGGAACTTAGAAAGTGCATCTTCAGTCCATTAATGCTTTTACAATTAACAAAAATGAGGTCACCAAGAAAGAAACTAGGAATTAACTGGTCAATTTTTGGTACAGAAGATACGAATCCCTTGTAAATCCAACACTGCCCTCCTGTGACCTTCCCAGTTCAAAGACAAATGTAGACACACTGCTGGAGATTCCTGACAAGCTGTTGTTAAATGGATTTAAAACACAGTTATTAAGTATTCTAGGAATGGGAATGAAGGAATTTGAGATGTGACAGTAAAAACAGGGCAGCGCTCCAATAAGGAATGAATTTGGTTTGCTCATATTTGGACCATTTAGTTAATTAAGGAACAGACAGACAGGATCTATTCTAGAGACTGATGCTGACCTTGGAACAGGAAAGAAAACAGCCTCAAAAGCACCTTGAATGAAAAAAAGAACTGTTCCACTGGACTCTAAGGATGCCTCACACTGCTCAAGAACATTTCTTACAACTTTGCCTGACTAAGCAAACTGATTTCTCCTTCAGCCAAAAAATGTTTTCACACCAATCTGTGGTGCAAGGAAAGATGAAGCAACAGAGCATGATAAGACTGTGACTATCCATTTTCACATCTCAGACACTTCTTAAACTCCTTGACCCATGAAACAGCTGAGTGACAGAGAAACTCAGTTATGGCCTGGAACTGGTAAGAATGTGAGTTGTAAAAAGCAGCATGTGTATGAACAGCCTCATCTCATTTCAGATTCTTTATATCCATAGTGTTCCTTGTGAGAAATCAAAGCATTGCTTAAAGAAGTTGTAAAATGTAACAATACTGTATCTTACAATGTGAAACTGCAGCCATTATTTACTTCCACCTCTAAAGAAAAACCCCAAAACTCCAATCTTGCTGACACCACACCTAAGAAAAGTTAAAAGGTGAAAATGAACCATCGATTTTTAAACAAGAATTGGCTGTTCAACCCCACCCCCAGTACCTGGCACGTGCTGCTTCCACTGCCAGAGCAAGTAAGTTGCCTTCCCCAGTAGCAGCACATTGTGTGAGAGCAGCCAAGGACTGCTGGGCTGCTGCTTGGTCTCTGCTGGCTTTCACCTAAAGTGCAGGAGAGAGACATTCCGTTCAAAGAAACCACAAAGTGAAATGGGAAGTCGACCATGAAAGACTAATTTAAAATATTAATTCTGGATGTGGAATTGTCAATATCCACTTCCTATTTCAATGAGATTAGAAGTCAAAAGGCATCTTGGACCTTAAAATGTGTACAAGTCCATAACATAACCCTAAACCAACTGGATTTACGTTTTCACTGATTATGAAAGTGGATGTTGATTTCTGGCTCTGTAACCCTCAGTAGCACTTGACAAGAAGCACCCAACAGTGAGTGATTAAGCAATGTTACAGGCTTTTAGAGCAAAACATTGCATAGATGGTTTCTATCTTATTTTCAGAACATGTAAAGCTCTCAATTTTTAAAGGTTGGACATAAAGATATATATTCCAGTTTCTCCACTAATGACCTGAGAGTGGACTCCCAGAAATTGGAAGGTCAAACTTCTGGCAAGCTGCCTTTACTCAATCTCTGTCTGCAATTACAATAAGATTCACTTTTAAGAAGGTTTTTCCCACCTTGTTGATTTTCTCAATCTGCTTGGCACGGACTGCAGAGTTATCAATGGCCAGAACTTCCACTGTCTCCTCTTTCTCTAGCTGGTGCTTGTTCACTCCAACAATTACTTCAGACCCTATTTCCAGTGGAAACACCAGAAACTCAGAACACATTTGCAAACTACTGTGAAAAGACACAATGTTAACAGGACAAGAAGATTTTGAGCATTATTGTGCATTGCTTTGCTTATATAGCCAAATACATTCAAATATGTAAAATCTGCTCTTTTAGAATAGATTTAAGTCTGTGTTTTCCAGATTTTATGATGAGACATTAAATGCATGAACATTCAACTCAGTGAATACTGAAGCAGAAAAAAAAATGAAATAGAACAATATTTATCTTGAAAACTGATTTAGTAATGAGTCCCTAAAACACATTGGCTGTTTTTCTCTTCTTAACCTTACATAAGTGTATCTGACAGAACTAAGCAGAAGTGCTGGTCTCCTGCTCTGCATTTACTTTTCTGATTTAACAGATAAATAAGAATGTGAAGTTCCTACCTAAAACTATTCCATGTGCATATAAATTAATTTATCATGTTGTAAAATTATATTTTAGATTTCAGTTATTATGGAATTATCAGATATTTTTATTTGCAGTAGCTGATAACATTAATACACTCTTTGAAGCAACATGAAGTAATTTACCTTATGAGAGAAAACACAGAACTTTAATGATTATTCTTTATTGGTCTTATTTAAGACCTGCTTCAAATTTATCCTCCATACAAAGAAGTCCATATAACTTCTTT
The DNA here is from genome assembly GCA_013399835.1 of Leptocoma aspasia. NCBI lineage: Eukaryota > Metazoa > Chordata > Aves > Passeriformes > Nectariniidae > Leptocoma > Leptocoma aspasia. Next base: position 714,525 of record VXAX01002327.1, on the reverse strand, counting down.
CATGTTTGAGTTATCCCTGGTTTCTGTTCCTGTATTACTACTGGAATGCAGATTACAGAGAGTGGAATACAGTTTTAAGCACACATATATAAATATGCCCACAAATACTTACTCTGTAAGTACATATACATATGTATAGCAAACAAGGAGCTGTATCATCCTCTGCTATGATCTGACCATTCAGGAAAAACGGGCAGCTCTCCAGAAAACCCAGGAATTTGGCCAGCTACGGTGAGTATCGCCATCTGGTGGCATTTCTGCTTTTAAACTCAGGAATCACAGCTTAAAGCTCCTACCAGAAATCAAGCGATTCACTACTGAAAGCTCCAAACACTCCTTTAAAATGGTGGTTTTACTGCTTTGCCTAATCTAATGTTGAACATGTAACGCAAGACTTTTCACACTGGTGGTGTATTTTGTACACTCTTTCTCTTTCCAGAGCTTTCACTGACATAAAACCATCACCATTTGTTCTATCGCTTACGATCTCCTACTCCTAAACTGAGAAATAAAAAAACACAGTGAACATGCATGTAAAAAACCTTTATACTGAAGTATTCTATTGGCAATTTTCCCTTCTTTCATCCCCCTGCTCTTACCAGAGTCAATCCTGGCTTGTCTCCGGGCTGCACACTCTTCAATACGAAGTTTGGGGATCCCCTCAGCGACAGCTTTGGCCATTCCACCCATTTCTTCTATCTCCTCAATAAGCTGAGCAATGAAGAGGATTGAGATAGTGAGTAGTAGCAAGGTTTAAAAATGGAGCTTTGTACCTGTGCTACCACCCACATTTTCATTAAACCTTTTTATACAGTTTCGTGCTCTAAACTCTGGTTTGTAAAGTTTATTTACAAAGACATCACTGAAGCAAAAGTGTAAAGTAATTCCTTGATTAGAAGTTACCAATTTATCAAACAGTCCCTTAGAAAACTTCTCAAAACTCCTATCCCCAAAATTTTCCAAGAGAAGGATTTGCAAACTGACCTTTAAAGCAGCTTCATAGACATCGTTGGTGAGGCTCTCCATGAGGTAAGAACCCCCCCAGGGATCTGCCACTTTGGGAATCCCTGATTCCTCCTGGATTATGATCTGTGTGTTCCGGGCAATGCGAGCACTCTTCACTGTGGGCAGCCCCAAGGCTTCGTCGTAGGAATTGGTGTGCAAAGACTGCGTCCCTCCGAACACCGCGGCCATGGCCTCGATGGTGGTGCGGATGACGTTGTTGAAGGGATCCTGGAAGGAAAAGGAAAAGTTCTGCCATGGAGCTGGGGCAGCTTAGTCATTATGGCAAAAAAGTAAATGCAAAATTCCCCACTGAAGCACTGTAATCAGAATAAAAGCTGAAGAAACCCAAATCAAACTGATTTGTCGCTTGTAGGCATCTTAACAAAGAGATTAATCCATAAAGAAAGCAAAAATTATCATTGTGCAAGTAAACTGCTCACAGTAACAAATCAAAGTCTAATTTATATTTAGTGGTGTTTTAAAGAACTTAGTGAATACAAATCAGAGAGGATGGAACAGTAGGCCTGATGTCTTCCATCCTCCAAATCCAGAATTCTTGGAGCAGTGAACAGTACACATGTCAGACAAATTACTGGTCAAGATGTGTTTTGGAACTAAATGTGCTTAAATATTTTCATTTATGACAGCATCACATAAGGTAATTATAGAAAACTGTGATTTGGATAGGTAAGAATGTAAAACATAATTAATGAGTAGATCCCTATCTAAAGGCACGTTAAGTATATTTGCCCTCTGAAACCTATAAGGAGAAAATACTGCACACTGAGAAGCTATATTAAGATAAACCACAATGTTTAGACAAAAAGAGAGAGTTATGATCTAGCCAGAAATATATTTACACTGGACACTGGAAGACAATTGAATATAGTTCTGGTAATAATAACATTTTTGCCCTCCCACAATATTTATAATTGGAGGACGCACAGAGGCCACTGTTCAGAAAATTCCATTGTTTTACTTTTACTGTGTTGTTTTACTGTGTTGTTGTAATGTAAGTAAACATTACATTTACTTTGAAAGAAAAAGCAACAAAAAAAACCAAGGCACAGAAGTCAACAATGCTTACAATCACAACCTAAAAGTAACTCCTTTTGCATGACTTTGATTGAGCAGCAGGCCTTGGGATCAGAGCTGGAACCCAGTTCTGACCTCACCTGGGAAACTGTATGCACTCCAGTAATTTATCTCCTTGCTCTAATGTAAATCAGCAGGAAGAGCAGAGAGTGCACCCAGTTTCAAAGGAGCAGAGGAGCTGTAAGCATTACTTCTCTCCTCAGCACTGAGCATCAGGGGTGTGAAAGACTCCCTTGGCTGCTCAAATGAATTCTCAAGCCAGTGATCCTGAGGAAAAAGTGCCTCTACTTGCTGACTGCACTGCATTTTGGAAGGATAACTCACAGGACAAATCCAAGAGAGAGCTTCATCCTCTGAGTGCTGAATTGACATAAAGGTGTATCCAGTGCCAGTGTGTGCATTTGTCAGAGTGAGAGGACAGCTGCTGCACCTTTGTGAGTAACACCAGCAGCCCCCTTGAAGACACACACCATGAGAACACCTTTAAGTAAGGAGGCTGATGAGAGTCCAGTTTCTAACCTGCTCAGTGAGTGACCAGCCTGAAGTCTGACAATGAGCTCTCAGTAGAAGAGATTTGGAATCCTTGGGCTTAAACATTTTCTCAATCAAGTGAGCCCACAGCCGCCTCCCAGCTCTCAGCTTCGCTATTTCCATATAGAAGTTCATGCCAATTCCCCAGAAGAAAGAGAGCCTGTAAAAGGAGAACATGAACAGAATATAACATTGAATCATTCTAATAACTCTGGATCAGTAATGGAGAAGCCCTACAGCAAGGTCTCTGATTAATGTACTTTCACAGATGATGGGAATGTTCCTATTTGCCTGTACATGTAAAAATACTGAATTTGATATTAAACTCTATAGAGGTTTTACCAAAAGTGTTTTATGCTTGCAAATTTCTTGAGCTCACCTAGGTGCAAATTCATCAATAGTGAGGCCAGCTTTAAGCCCAGTTCTGCAGTACTCCAAGCCATCTGCTATGGTATAAGCTAATTCCAGGATGGTGTCAGCTCCTGCCTCTTGCATGTGGTACCCACTGATGGAAATGGAATTAAATTTTGGCATATACTGAAAAAAAAAAGATACAACAGGGTATAATATCCCTCCCCAGAAGGGAGGATCAAATACTTGTTCTATCAACATTCACACGGAATCACAGAATGGTCTGAGTTGGAAGAGAGTTAAACATCACCCAGTTTCAATATCCCCTGCCATGAACAGGGACACCTTCCACTATCCCAGGCTGCTCCAAGCCCTGTCCAACCTGGCTTTGGACACTTCCAGGGACGGGGCAGCCACAGCTTCTCTGGGCAGCCTGTGCCAGGGCCTCAACACCCTCACAGGTAAGAATTTATTTTAACATCTAATCTAAATCAATCCTCTTTTAGTTTAAAAATGTTCCTCCTTGTCCTGTCACTATCTGTGTAAAAAGTTGTCACTATTGGTGTAAAAGGTTGTTCTCAATCTATTTTATAAACCCCCCTTAGGTACTGAAAGGCTGCAATGAGGTCCCCCTGGAGCCTTCTCCAGGCTGAACACCCCCAGCTCTCTCAGCCTGTCTCCAAGGCAGAGGGGCTGCAGCCCACTCACTGAATTCCTTGTTGACTGCAAATACAACCCATCTCTACAAAGATGTGTTTGCAAATCTGGTCTGACTCATACTTTAAATTTATATTATAAGTGATGTTGGATCTTAATTTCTCCTGTGGCCCTTTCCACAACCACATTACTCTTCTCTGTGACACGTCTTCCTATCTTTTCTTTGTTCTCCAAAGTGCCTCATAAACAGTTAACCTAATAATAGAAGTTATACATTTAAACCATGAATACCTTTGAGGTGTACTGGAAGATGTCAGCAATGATCCGCATGGATGGTTCTGGGGGGAAAATGTAGGTATTTCTGACCATGAACTCCTTCAGGATGTCATTTTGGATTGTCCCTGTCAGCTTGGCCTGAGGCACTCCCTGCTCTTCCCCAGTCACAATGAATGTAGCCAGCACAGGAATGACTGCCCCGTTCATTGTCATGGAAACTGACATTTTCTCCAAAGGAATTCCATCAAAAAGGATTTTGGTGTCTTCCACTGTGTCAATGGCAACTCCAGCCATTCCAACGTCTCCTCGAACTCGGGGATTGTCTGAGTCATAACCACGGTGGGTGGCTAAATCAAAAGCAACTGATAATCCCTGCTGGCCAGCTACATGAAAAAGAAAGCAAAAAACCCAAAAAACAATGAAGAGAGATGGGTAGAAGTATTGAACAGACTTGCATTAGGATGGGATCTAAATTTATTAACTCTATTTTACATGAGTCAGGCTTGGATGGCAAACTAAATTTTGATGTTAAACACCGTCCCCTCCCCAAATCTGTCAAGGTCTAGTAGTCTGAAACTTTAAATGAAAAAGTTTTTACCTGGGGAAAAAAAGCCAAAAAGGCAATCCTTACTGTTCTTTAAAAATTGCTGAATAACAGCTCACCCACAAGTTATAAATATGCCTAGACAGGCAGTATAAGAGTTTATACACATAACTCAGCTTGGCTTAGCTGGGAACAGATGTGTCAAAAACTCTGTCACGTTACCTTCTCTTTATCACAAACTGAACACCACAGACTGTTCCCTGTCTCTACTGACACATGTTGTTATTTGTAAATCTGCAGTAAGAGAAAATTATTCATATAAAGCAGGGAAGAGGAAAGCCAGAGCCCTTGTTGCTGCAACCTGAAAGCAGAACCCAAAACTCTGCTGTCCTCAGGCATTCCCCCCTCTGACCAGTGACTGGGCTGTGCTACCAGCTAACCCAGGTTACCAGTTCTGCTTCAGCTCTGTGATCTCAGCTGCTTGGACCCTGGGATGCATCCAAATTAAGGCAGGTGCAATAGTGTTAAGGTGCAATAACTAAAACCAGCATTTAACACGTTCGTTCTCCACAGCAAAATGAAACAAAGGTACTTCCAGAAACAATCCAATTTCCCAGTAATAAAGACAGTGCCACTGGGAAGACCTTATCAGAAATCCAAACTCACAGTGTAGAATAATCACACTCGCCATGTAACTGACTGAATTCATGTCCCCCACTGCTTCACGAGGCTGTGCTGTTTCCCAGACCAGCTGCCCCACCTTTGATGTTGTCCTTGTAGAACTTGTTGCTCTCCTCCACGGTGCTGAACCCAGCGTACTGGCGGATGGTCCACGGTCTGTACGTGTACATGGTGGGGTAGGGCCCTCGAGTGAAGGGCTTCACCCCTGGCAGCTCCTCAGGGAAGTCCTCCGTGTCCCTTTTGGAGTATAAAGGCTTGATGTTGATCCCCTCTGGGGTGTGCCAAATTAGATCCTTTGGGTTCTTGCCTTTCAGCTGCTTCTGAGCCAGGGCAGCCCACTCGGGGTGCAGCGGCTGCCTGTGCAGGGAGCGCCAGGCCGGGAGCGCGCAGCGGCACGGCCGCGGCCGCAGGACAGCAGCCCCGGCCCTCAGCATGGCTCTCCTCGCAGTGTGGGGCAAGCTGGACAGAATAAAAACATGCATTTTGCATTATCATATGCACCTGCCAGAGGAGATGTGAGGATGGAGAGGTCATGAAGTTTGCTAGAGCCAAAATAATCCCTCAAGAGAAAAACGAAACGTGTTATTCATGCACTGATTTGACAAACAGCCCTTACTCTTGCTTTTCAACTAGGGACAGAGCTCAGGAAAAATCCTACATTTTCCTCTAACCAAGGAAAACATTCCCACAACTTATCTACATCCACATCTGAAATGTGTAATTTCAGTCCCTCAGCATCACTGTCATTAATCAGTCACTGAAAAGCCAGTGACCCCCATGAAGATGGCATGGCCAGCTACCCTCTCACCTTCACATCTCTCTCATCTAGGAATTCCTTCATGTCAAAGAGTGATGCTTTTCCAGGGATGGGGCAGCTACAGCTTCTCTGAGCAACGTCTGCCAGTGCCTTACCACCCTCACAGAATTTCTTCCCAGTACCCAGCATCAAGGAGGAGCTCTGCAGGAAGTGAGCTGTCAGAAAATTGCTGATATAATCATACACTTTGGAAAAGATGGCTTGGGCTGGATGCACTCCAGTCATTAGAGACCATAGAGATAGGTTGAAAAAGAAAGAAGGAAAAAAATGTGGTATGTGAGAGCACAGGGACAAAACAAGCTGCAGAGCTTGTCCCACCATGCATGAGACTGAGAGGGGCAATAATGTGAACAATTCCCTGTGAGGGTGGTGAGGCCTTGGCACAGGTTGCCCAGAGAAGCTGTGGCCGCCCAGAAGTGTCCTTGGAAGTGTCCAAGGCCAGGCTGGACGAAACTTGGAGCACCCTGGCCTAGTGGAAGATGTCCCTGTCCATGGCAGGGGTTGGAATGAGATGATCTTTCGGGTCCTTTCCAACTCCAAGCTGTCTGTGAGTTCAGCAACTCCTAAAAGCTGTAAGCTCCTTTGCTTCTGCTCTCCACACCCTACCCTTGCACTTCCTTACAAAAACAAAACTTTTACAGCTTGGCTCCAAGGGTCAGTCACCTCCTCACTCTCTCATCTCTCTCACAACTCCCAAGAAACACACACTTCCCTGACACCTTTATGAGAAATCCTGCATAAAACTGGAAAGCACCAGTATCACTGCAGCAACACCCTCCAAACATGTGCTTTAATAATATATAAGCTAAGTGTGCCATGTCTATAACCTGAGGAGCACAGAGGAACTCCTGAGGAGCACTCATGTCCTGTGGGGATGTGATGCTGCAGCCAGGATGGAAGGCAAGCTGTGCCCACACCCCTGCATGGCTCACAGGTTGGGTCAGGCTGGAAGGGACCACAGTGGCTCATCTGGTGCCACCTCCCTGCTCAAGCAGGGTCATCCCAGAGCACAGGGCATGGGCTTGTGTCCAGACAATATCTCCAGTGAGGAGACTCCACAGCCTCTCTGGACAATCTGTTCAGGGCTCGGTCACTGCACAGAAGTTCTTCCTCCTGTCCAGGTGGAACTTGCTGGGATCAGTCCCTGCCCGTTCCTCTGGTGCCATTGCTGGGCCCTGGAGCAGAGCCTGGGCCCTGCTCTGAGCCCTCCCTGCACACAGGGACACCCAGGGATGAGGTTCCCTCTCAGCTGTGTCTCCTCTCGAGGCTGAACAGCCCCAGCTCCCTCAGCCTTTCCTGGTCAGGGAGATGCTCCAGTCCCTCCATCATCTTTGTCACCCAGCATTGGACACACTCCAGGAGCTCCGTGTCTCTCTTGTCCTGAGGAGCCCAGAACTGGACACAGCACCCTAGATGTGAGCCGGGGGGCAGGATCCCCTTCCTGCTGGCAATGCTCTTCCTAAGGCACGCCGGGATTATTCCTGCCCCGGCGCTGGACGCAGCATTTACCCATGTTCAGTTTCAGACAATTGCTCTCTGCCCATCTCCCATCCCCGCACCCCAAGAGAAGCCCAGAGCCGCCCTGCCAGCCCCGCTCCGCACCTCTCCCTCCTCAGCACCCACAGCCGGGCAGGAACGCTCCGCCCTCCGTCCCGCCGCCACCGCCCGCCCCCAACACGCCCCTCGGGCGGCCAATGGGGATGGGGGGCCGGGCCGGGAGCTGGGACAGGGGATAAGAACAAGGACAGGGGCAGGGCTCGGGGCTCCGGAGATGGACAGGGACATGGAAAGGGATCGGGATCAGGACAGGGATGGGATCCCCCCCCCGTTACCTGTCACCGGCCCCTCCGGCAGCGCGTGGCCCCCGCGCACGCGCGGTGGGCGGGAGCGGCGTTGCGCGTGCGCCGCGGGGAGCGCGGGTTGGTTTTGTAACGTCCCGGCGGGCTGAGGCGGGACCGGCGGCAGCGCTGAGGAGGGGGAGGCAGCGCCGGGAAGGTGAGGCTCGGGACTAGGTGAGCCGGGAGGAGAGGAAGGGTTTTGTGGAGCTGTTATCCGCCATGCTATCTGGGAGCACCGGGGAGCGGGCATTTGGGAATGTGAGGGGGTATGGGTGGGGAGGACTACAACTCCCGGCATGCACTGCGATGCGGTGGATGTCCTAGGCGGTGGAATGGAGCGATGTATGCCGGGAGTTGTAGTCCCTGCCTTAGTTGCGGTCCGCTGGGAAAGCCGTCCCACAGCATCGGTAGTTATGGAGGAGGGGACAGGAAGGGCTTATTTACCTGATTTGGGGCTTATTTAGCTGGCGTGAGGCTTATTTACCTGGCATATGGTTTATTTACCTGTTTTAGGCCTCACTAACCCGGCTGGGGCTTATTTGTCTGGTTTCAATTTCGACACTTGCCCGGTGAGAAGTGACAGGACCTGAGTGAGGGCAACAGTGGCCTGAGGGGGTGAGTGAAAAGCTGAATAAATCTGAGTCGTGGTGCTTTAGAGACGGGAAGGGTGGTGAGGTTTGTGGCTACTCCCTTCTGTATGACTGCTTTTCCCTCGTCTCTGTAGTAAGAAAAGAAACTGTAGGTTTAAACTGCATCAGAGACCACTGTGCTTATGTGCTAAGGTAAAAAGTTCTGGTAATTAGATGACTGCACTGAAAATTAGAAAGCTAAATCGTACAATCACAGAATGGTTTGGGTTGGAAGAGACCTTAAAGATCATCTATTTCCAACCCTGCCATGAGCAGAGACATCTTCCAAATGGGGATGCTTTTTCAGTGGTCCTACATTTAGGTAAATTTACAGGGTTTGGGCTCTAGGTTAGCAAATATTCAAACATTTCATCCCATACAGGGCTTATTGGGTTGAGCCCGATTTCCATAATTTTGTTTTTTAACGTACGGTTTGCACTGTACGGGTTATAATTGCTGGATTTTAATTTTGTCTTTGTTTCCTCCTGTTCCCATTGGTTTACAGATAATGAAACCCCGCCACACACCTTCCAATAAAATGGGGAAACCAGCTGGTGGGAGATCAGAAAAAAATCCTTTTAAATCACAAAATCAACAAGGGCCTTCCAGCAAAAAAAAGCGAGCAGATGAACAAGGAAGAAAACAAGGTCAAAAAAGACAGGTATTCATTATTTTGTATGTTGATTATATGTAGAAAAGTAACTGGGGGTGGGGGGAAGTGGAAAGAGGTATTTTTTCCCATTTTTAAAATTGGAATTTATAGAGAATAATTCATTAACTAAAAATAGTCCTCTCAAGGAAATACTCAGTGTGGAGAGCTCTTTTAGGCAGTCTTCAATAAAGCTTTTTTTTTTTTTTGTGGTCAGTGTCAAAGACTTTTGTCAGACACTGGCATAGTGAGTTCGTAGGAGTAGATGAATGATTGCACAGCAGAGGATGTCTCAAAATTGCCACATTTGCTGTAAATGTTTCCCTTCAGCAGGTCCCTCAGACAGTCAAAAGGGATGTTAAGGAACTGAAGGATTATTCCCCTGCAGGTAGGGTCCTGTTCTTTCCTGTTAAATCTGAACTGCTTTACACCTTTGACTCCAGTCTGACTGAACTGAGTCACAAAGCTGTCTGTCCAGGTTTGACAAGTCATACCTTTGCCTTTTTTCCTTTGTGACAACAGGAGAAAATGGGTCTTCAAAAAAGGTGAAGCTGTCCAGTGCTACAATAGGATCTTGGCAGCCTCTCTCAGAGGGCAGTAGGCTGTTCCTGGAAAATGTAGTGGATTCAGTAGTACTGTAAGTGCCAAATATCCTGGTGGTTCTTCTTTGTTTCCTCAAGGAACAAAATAAAAATAATACTATTACTTGAACTGGAAGTCAATGTGGTTTTTGACGTGTTCTCCGTGCTTGCAGACTTTGTGATGGAAATTCTGCCTGCATTTTCTTTCCAGATCTGTTTTGTCCCAACACAGGGAGGGAAAAGGTGATGTTCAGAAGCACCTCAATGTACTGAAAAAAAGGTAAGAAATTATAAATCAATAGAAAAAGGGGAGAGAAAAGATTTCCTCTACCCAGTTGTCTTGTACCATACTTTGAGGGCGAGCTAAAACTCTCTCTCTGACATATATCTAAATATTATAAGCATTTCCAGCTTTTACTACAATGATCATCATTTGGAAGCAGTTAAAAATCCTCCTCTTAGAACTTAATTTGAAAAGCAGAAGAGTCAGAACTGGGAAAATATTAGGAAAACATTAATTAATGTCAGTTTATAGTCAGGGAGTGTAGAGGCCAGTGGAGTATAAACCACACAAGGTCAGCGCAATAGCAAACATGAGAATTTTGGGATTTCTTACTCCTGGTTCCTTCCTTGGCCACCTACTCCACATCATTTTGGAAAACAATTCAAAGCAATTTTTCTTTCCCTCTTCAGTCTTTTACTTCACTGGCAGCAAGTAAGTTTAAAACTATAACGAGATTAGTTTTTCTCCAGAATTTTCTTTTTGCTTTGCAAAGAACTCCAAACAAGTCATGCTTTCCTTTTTCTGTAATTAAAGGGTGCTGAGAAGTTTCAAGACTTTAAAGGTGCCTCCAGGAAAGCTGGGCAACTTGAAGAATATCCTGAGCCTTCAAATGGCAGAGAAACAAATGCTTGAGACAAATGAGGAGTCTTTGGTACAGCTGCAGGTATGAAAAGCAAGGAAGGGAAGAAGTTACCTTACCACACTGCTGGCTGTGCCTGTGCTGTTGTGGAGTGTCCAGTGTTCATCATTGTCACCCACCTTTGCTTCAAAGCTCTGTCTCTTTTTGGATGTTTTTCAGTTACTCAGCGTGTTCTGTGGGATTCACCATCTCTAAAGTAAATTTTCTTCTGGTTTTGTGTTTGTTTTGTTTTAGGAAGAAATAACTGAAGCTGAGCGCTCAGTGGAGCGCATTGAGGAAAATAAACAGCAGCTGCAGTACAAAATCCAGGTGCTCAAGAACCAGTTGGAGAAAGATGAAAAAGATGCCAGGAAGGTATTTTTCATAAATACTTGTGTACTGCTATAACCTAGAGGAATGGGCTGACTTCCAGAGCTTTCTCAAACAAGCTGTTTCTCAGGCAGTGTCGTTGAAGGAAGGCCTCATTTGTCTTTGGGAATGGATCTTAATCTTTCCAACTTCAGTTGCAGAATTAAGTTTGGTTTCAGAAGTTGGATAATGGCAGACAGGTTATTTTCCTACTTGAGTGCCTGACATTTGGGGATTTGGATTGTTTTTTCATTCTCCTTTTTCTAGGTATTCCAGGAAAATGGCAGTGGAGCACTCCAACTTCCAGCACTCCCCAAGCACAGTTTGCAGGCACCCACTTTGCAGGTGAGTGTGGAATATATTTATCTTTTCGGAGACACTTAGGTTATGAGGAGGAAGTCAACAGAATGTGCTTTTATCCCTTAATGTCTGCCAGAGGGGGCAATTCTGAAAATTCAGAATATTTGAATAGGTTTTCATTTTCCGTGTTATAATTTTATTCTTTTCACTGAGAGCTATATGCTTATGCTTTAAAACCCAGACAAAACCCTAAAAACCCTCCTCATCCCTGGAAGTGTTCAAAGCCAGGTTGGATGGGGCTCTGAGCAACCTGGGATAGTGGAACCTTGTGGGAGTGTCCCTGCCCATGGCAGAGGGTTGGAACAAGCTGATCTTTAAGGTCCCTTCCAACCCAAAGCATTCTGTGATCTTATGATTTAAAACATTGCATGTCTTTTCCTAGAAACCCTATGGCCCTAGGGAGCTTGTAATTTCTGAAATGTATCTATAACTGCTGGAGGGAAGACTCATTCTGTGACTTTGAATCTTTTTTTGTTTGAACTGTAGCTGGACTGCATGAAAGTGAAATTCCTGTTGCACTCAACAAAAGGTGTTTTTTCATTTGTTGTCTACCATTCTTGTTTAGGAGGAAATTTTGAAGGTAAAGAATCAGAAAGGCCTTTTAAAGGATATGAATGCTATTCAGCAGTCAGCTGACTTGAAGAACTTGTTAACCCTCATTGAAAAGACCTATGAGAAGGTGGATTTGCTTTGAGAAGCCAAAATGTGTGGAGTCTCCATGCTGAGTTTGGAATCTGCTTTCTTCCTAATGGCCTTCCTGTTGTGACTGCTGAATTTCTTTTAAAACATTTTCTATTAACATTGGTATATAAATGTGTAGGTACATTTTGGGACTCAAGTGATTTAAGTCATCTGTCAAGGTTTTTGGGGGTTTTTTTGGCCTGTGATGACTTCTAATGATGATATATCTTGTCTTAGGAGAAGGAAGGGAAATGGACCTTGGGTTATTTGGGTGTTTTTACGGAATAAGGGAACTATTCTGTTCTGTTTGCACTTCTATATCTGTAAATCACTGAACGCCGTGTCTTCTACCAAAGTAGTTTTATTTGGGAGTTTAAATGTGAAACAGGTAGTAAAAATAAACTTATCTAATACTCAGTTGTAAATCCCTGTTCAACTTTCTTACTATTTTTTAAATTAAAAACCCACAATTGAAGAAAATGGAATAATTCTTATCAAATGTACAAAATTGTTTTTACATTTTCATTGCTTAATACAAAACCGAACATCAAACAACATAAAGTACTTTCTCAGGTTAAATGACCTGCTGGAAGATAGCAGTGCTCTTTACACTAACTTGCTTTATAAACTCTTGTTCTTCTGTTTACAAGCTGCTGCTACTCTTAATGAGACAAAAGCTAATAATCTCTCTTCTATGAGGGCTTGAAAGCCTCTCTGGAGTTAGAATCATGGAATATCTCAAGTTGGAATGAGCCTGTAAGGATCTCTGAGTCCAGCTCAGTACTCCTCAGAGGATTAGCTAAACCATGTAGGATCAGGAAAACCAGACTAAGTACTTGCTTTGTACTGAATCACAGGAAAAGGAATAGAATTGTTTAGAAGTATTTCTTAAATTTGTGATCACTTGGCAAGGAGAGCATTTACTGATATAACTATTACCCCAAAATAATTTAATCCAGAGTGTGGGTTAAAGATTTTCCTGCATGCCAGGAAAAGGTCAAGTAAAGAGATACTCCTTTGCTTTCATTAAGGGTGATTTACTGTGTGGATTTTGAGCTTCCTGAACCACATAGAGACCTTTTGCCTTTTTATTTTGAAAAGAAAGTGTGGAGAAGGGCAGTGAGTAGGAGTCAGATTCAGCTTCCACACAAGGAAGTTGAAATAGTAACTGAAGAATGAGCTTCTGCATTACAGTGCTGGATAGTTACAGAGGAAAGCCATAATTTAATTTTTTTTCCCTGACACTTTATGATAGGCTGGCTGTGGGTGTTGTTACTTTGGGCTTGTCATGCACACATAACAGGGCAACATGAACCAGGGAGCATAGATCCAGACATTTAGGAAGTGGTCTTAGCTCGACTTCACGGTGGATACTCTTGGACAGAGTTGCAGAATTATCAGATTGTTGGTTTTGATGAGATTTGAGGCCTCTTCCAGAAGGTTCACTGTTGATCTGTGTGTGGAGCTGTGACCACAATTTCACAAACCTTGGCTTTAAGTAGGTAAGACATTTTCCTGTGTGTGTGTGCTTTATGTACTGAGTTTATCCATTTAAGGAATGCTTGGGGAAAACTTTAATGAACCTTTGGATTCAGGTCAACTTGGCTTAAGGTTTTTCCTCAGATGTGATCTACAAGTACAGAACTGTGAATTCTTTGCATATGGAAATGGAAGGAGTAGGGAGAAGAGCCAAGGGAAGAAGCTGTGCTGAGGCACTGGGGAACATCAGGATATCCAGTCCAGCTTCAAACCCAGCTGGACTCCATGGTCAAACAGCCCTTCTGTTCTGACAGCCTGAAGCCCTGAACATCCCACATTTATCTCCTTGTACAACCTAAGCACAGCTTCATAGCCCATATGTCTTTTGGGAAAAAACCTGGACTTGGGAGTGTTTTTTGGGATATGCTTTCAAGAAACAGTGAAAATGGCAGCAAGAATAAGAAAACTGAAGGCCTGTATTATTTAGCCAAGATTATGTGATCTGAGAGATTAATCCATGAGCCATCAATTACTTCACACTTCTGGTCCATTTCTGCCCTCTCCCAGAAAAAAAAAAATACAAGAGCACTTTGGTTTAGAAGTACTGGAAACTTTAATTGAAATATGGATTGTTTTGGTCAAAGAATTAAGGAGACACATGTCATGGAAAACTGATTTAAACATTTTAGAAACACAATGGATGCTGATTAGGGCTCTAGGAACGTGGTACAGCACACATTTTATAGGGTTTGGGGATGACATTAAATGAAACGGCAGGGCTGAGGTCTAGGTCTGAGTTGGAAACTCCAGGTGGAGGGTGGAAGTTGAACCTCTGCAGGAGGCTGGTGAAGAAGAGGAAGAGCTCCATCTTGGCAAGAGTCTCCCCAGCACAGATCCTCCGCCCTGGAACAAAAGGCAAAAAGGACCACAAGAAAATCAGTGAGAGCTGCTTCTTCAGTATTGGAAAGAAAAAACCCCTTTTATCGGGTCTTGACCTGAAAAAGGTCAGTGGGAATCCGGAACATTTGAATGTTATATCCTAGGTATGAATAAAGAACACAGTAGATTCTAAAAGTTTGTTGGGTACAAGTTATCAGAGAGAGAGGAATTTTGATCTTCAGAGGTATCACACCAAAGCCAGCTGGTTATGATTTTGTATTTTCCTTTGTCTAAATGCTTGCATTTGGAGAGAAACGTATGTAAATGTAGTCTGAATTCCTTAACTCCAGTTTTCAATAAAATCTGAATTTTTGCTTCATTTTTACATTTTTCCTCTACTTGGCTCAATTTTTGGATCCCAAACCAACTGGTTTAGTCTAAACTTTAGGTCTATTAGTCAACTCATAGGCAATTTTTTATACTAAAATTTGTCAGCAAATTCTTTGAAGGTTTACAAATGCTAACCAGAGTGGGACTGAGGAGCAAGGTGGAGGAGATTTTCTATTGATATTCAAAAGTGCTGTAAATATAAGTTCTGTCAATTCTAATAGCTAGTAAACTGCCTTATTCATATCATGATGATTCAAGGCCAGAACTAACAAAAACCTGATCTAAAATTTGGTTTTAGCACCCCTGTGTGACAGAAAGTGGAAAATGGAGAGCTATTACATGGCTGTGATATGAAATAAGCCCTCCAGGGAATGCCCAGACCTGGCACTCCCTGGATGTGCTTTCAGCTGGGACATCTAGACTTAAGTCTGGAAGAGAAGACCTGGGAGCTGGAAGTGTCATAATTTCTTCCAAAAAAAAAAAAAATTATAGTATACTCAATGGTGAGTATGACAAGAAAAAATCTTATTCAAAGATCATACAAAGTTGAAAATATACAAATAAGATGGATAAAAAAATAGAGAGTGTTGTGGATATGATAGATAAATTATCCAGAGAGTGATGTATGGGAACTTAAAAAGAGCAATTACAGAGCCTGCAAAGCAGGAGAAATGCCAGGGAAGGAGCAGGGTTGGAATCTCCCATGACTTAGCAGATAGTGCAGGTGTGTAAATTCAGGTGAGTGTCACACTCTGGGGAAGCCTCAAAGGGCAAGCCCATTCTGTCCTTTGATTTTGCACAGAATTTGGGGGTTTCTTGTTGTCACACTATATGAAATCTTGGCCCAGCTGACATTTTTTGTAATTTTTTAAAAGGGACATGGAAGAATGAAGCCTGAAATGCACAGAAGCATCTTCGCTGTGTGTTCTGTTTAAATGTGAAAGAGAAAGCACCTGCTGAGAAAGGCATGAAAGCATCTTTCTTGACAAATTTCCCATTGACATCAAGGAAGTGCTCAGGGTAGAACATGTCTGGTTTCTCCCACTGCGACTGATCTTTCAGGACTGAGGTCAGTAAAGGGATGATGTAGGTTCCCTGCAAAATAGGACAGAGGAATGAATTCCTGGACAAATTCACAAAGGAGAAATGTTAAAAGAAGCAATCCTGTTGGCGTCTCACCTTGCGAATGAAATAGCCTTGGAGGGTGACATCTGCAGCAGTCTCATGAGGCAAATCCAGTGGCAGGATATTGGAGAACCTCTGAATTTCATGGATGACAGCATCTGTGTATGGCATCTGAGCTCGGTGCTCGATCCGCGGCGGGTTGGACCCTATCACTTGCTCTATCTCTTCTTGGACCTTTTCTGAAGAAAGAATCAACTCTAAGATACAAGGACTCATTCACTCCTGAGGCACACTGTGGTTTACTAATGTGAAGTATAATAGATCTGGAGTACAAACCGTAAATTCTCCAAAAATCTTTTTATCTGTTCAGAAATAATGGGAGGTGAACAGGACTAGAGTGTTTGATTGATTCTTTACCAACAAGAAACCTAAAGCCTATTTTCTGCCATCTCTTCTGTCTAAAGATCCACGTTCTGCCCAAGGGTTGTCTCGAAACCCCCATTTGACTCCAAACAGCCCTGTACCATCAGCTGGAATGGAGATGCCAGACAAGGGCAATTCCATGAATCTTCTCAGGTCCCTAAAGGCTCAGTACAGTCCCTTTAACATCTGTATAGGTCTTTGGTTTATTGACAGTTTCTGAGGGAAATCTGGAACAAAATCATTGATCAACACAGGACAGGTCTTTACTTACTAATTAATGAGATTTCCTGAAGCAAAGGGCCTGGCCTGTATGAACTCTGTGTTCTGCTGCCAGCCAGTGTGACCCTCACTGGTCTGAACAACAGGGCACAGAGACAATAATTGGCTGGAAATCTCAGCTTTTTGTAACTTGGCCTATTAATAGGTGTGTTGATCCTCCAGGTTCCTGTTTGGTCCCTAATACCCTGAGTGTAACAGTATCTATCATTAAATCACTTACTCTGGATTTCAGGGTACTTTAGCATCAGCAGAAAACCCCAGTTTAGTGTGGTGGAAATTGTCTCAACACCAGCGGTAAACAAATTGCTCACCAAACTTAGCAAGTTGTCATTATGGAAATACACACTGGTAGTGGATTTCTCCTGAAAAAAAGTGGTTGAGATAAAAGCGTGTAAACTCAAAGCTTTCCATGTGAAAATGGAATTTATGTAGATAAATATTTGCTAAGATATAAATCCTATATTTTAAAAAAGTGTGAAAGACAAGGAAGAGCTTTGGGCTTGTGCCTGGAGGAGTGCTGACATATCTTTGTATTTACTGGGACCATCTGCAAAGAGAGCTGCCTTCCCCATGGGGAAGGTAACCCAGCCATATCAGAGACCCCAGATAAGTCCCAGGAAAGCCCAGGTAGTAATTCCATTCTGTAATGTGTTATGTTTTCAAAAGAGCTAGAAGAGCTGGAACAACAGAGAGAGCAGATAAAAAGATGCAGCCTCGGTAAATATATTTATACAGTCTGAAGAAAATAAATAAGGATAAATGGTCACTGATTAAAAGAGGTTGGAACTCCAACAGTGTGAAGTATCTGTTCAACTACCACTTTGTCATATATATTTTCTCAAAGACAGCTTCCCTAAAGAAATTCAGCTGCCATTTTAAGGACTGAAAGAAAATTGCAAATGTCTTCATAGAACCATAAAAGATGGAATCAGCAAGAAAATACTCAGTTACCTCCTGCTGTTTAACCAGGAAGGCATCAATAAAGCTTCGTTGGTCATTTTTGTCCAGGTTTTTGAGGTGCTCTATGAAAGTAACTTGTACAAAATCATGGAATTCATCTTTGTTTCGAAGGAGAGCCTTATTAGCCCTTAGGAGGAATCCAAGGTATGGGAAGATATTGTACATCTATGAGAGTGGAAGTTGTTAGAGAGAGTTTATCAGCCAGAGCTTTGAAAACACTACAGGAACAAATTAGCAACATTTGGCCTTCTTTGTAGATGCAAAATAAAAAACTTAAGATTAATACTTTGTGTTTTAAAACATGAAAAAGTGACTGGATGAATTAATGGTAGAAAATTCATCAAGGACCACCAACTAGATATAAAAATCTTGCCCCAAATTACTATTTTTCAGGAGTAGTGTAGGTGTCAGGCTCAAACAGCTTCCAGCTGCCACCAAGCAGATGGAAATGTTGGCTAGCAACTTTTTTTATTGTTTTAGCCAACTCTTCCACTAACATATTTTTTTTCTTTTTCAAAACCTAGATAAACATAAATCAATCCAGGGTGTGGCAGCATTGCATGCAAGTATCTAAAGGAATTTTTCACTCACTAGCACTCTTCAAACTATACCTTAAATAAGTTTTTGAGAGACTGGAGGCTTGATTGTTGACTTCACAATTCCTAAACTGTCTCTCAAGGCTTTTTTGTCTGAGAAAGTGCTTTGTAAACCTATTGTCTCTCAAAGTCTCAGATTTTCCTGTTTAATAGAAGAAACTGATCACCAGTAGTGCTATTTTCCTGTGGCATGCAGTGGAAGATACACATGTGAATCATTACCGTGACCAAAGGTTTCCCAGCAAGCCTCATGTTTTCATTGGTCAGATACAGAAGTCTCACAAATCTGGAGTCTTTGTAGTCAAATCGTTTTCCAAGCAATATTGACACAATTATATTAGCAACTGCTGCATTAATTATTTTGCTGGCATCAATGGGATTTCCTAGACAAGGAACAAGAGAATTTATTACATTGTAATAAGGAGATATAATTTGTAAATGTAAATTTATTATTAAATGTTGCAATTTATTTGTTACGATTGATTGCTATCATTGATTATTATCCAATGTCAGAATACCATACCAAGACACAAAAATGCCAGAGGAGCCAAATTCATCAAACTGATGCACATTTCATGAAAAGGAGAAGGCTCAAAAAGGCCTCTGCACACTTGGACAAAACTGTTGGGATGGATGAAAGTTTGACAAGAGAGTCTCACAGATATGTGTGCTTGGCAGGAAGATTTTTGAATGTAAAAACTGAGAAAGGACTAGAGATAGAAGCAAGTGTCGATATAGAAGAATAACAAAGGTCCAAAGGAACTGCTCAGCCAGGTTTACTGGGTAACTAAGAAGGCAAAGGGTATGTTAGTTAAGAAAGGTTTTTATGACTTAGAGCAAAGGATAAGCCCACCTCAAATAGAAGATGTTTTTACCAAGCAGAAAAATACGAAAAGTAAATAGACATGCTGATGCTGTAAGCAGAAAAAAGGTCTCAGAATTTTCCACTGCAAGAAAACTGAAAAACCACTTCTAGCTTAAACTGTAACATATTAACCTTTTGTGATTGGAGAATAGTAACATGAATATTGTAATGTTAGTAGTTAGGATAGGCTATAGATAATAGTAAAGGTATTGATTGGTTGTTATGTATTAAGATGCTCATTAAAGGAAAGTATATAATATATTGTAACAAGAACTAAAGCGACTTCAGGCATGCCTATGGCCTTGGCTGATGGCTGTAGGCTGGGCTCTGTCACCCACGGCCCGTGATTGCTGTCTGGATATAATAAACAGCATTTTAAGGAGCCCTCTGGAGTCCCACATCCTCCTTGTAGGCTCTTACATAAAACCTTAGATGTAGTGAGGCCCTGGCACAGGTTGCCCAGAGAAGCTGTGGCTGCCCCATCCCTGGAAGTGTTCCAGGTTGGGTTGGACAGGGCTGGGAGCAACCTGGGACAGGGGAAAGTGTCCCTGCCTATGGCAGGGGGTGGAGCTGGTTGAGCTTTAAGGTCCCTTTGAACTCAGACCATTCTGTGACTCTGTGGTTCTGTGGGTCTGAAGAATGAATAACCCACTCACCCTCCTGGGAGGCGATGGAGTCTGCCAGGTGCCCATACTCCTCCACGATTCGATCCTCGATGGCCTTCTTGCCCATCCCAAAGTCTCGTAAGGCTGTGAGGGTAAATCTTCGCATCACCTTCCAGTTTTCACCACGGGCAAAAACAATCCCTGGGACCAAGAGAACATTTCAAGGCGGCAGAAGATTTCAAATAATTTTGTAGGCATAGAATGGAGCTATTTAGTAGCAGTCAGTGTTAAAACAAGTTAAATTGCATCCAGATGAGGAAAAATGCAACTGTGCCTTAAGTATTTTCAATCCTCAGCAATAGTTGTATTACACAAGCAAAGGATAAATATTTAAGGTTTATTTAATCGAATCTTAAGAAGAATATATATCCTCAAGGACACTTGGCACTGAAAGAAAGTGGACATTGGAAAGTCAAGTTCAAACTGCTGGTCATCATAGTTTGGAAGTGGAATTGAACTGACATCTCCGATGACTGCAGGAAAAAAAATTAAGTAGGAACAAATGTCTTAAAAAATAGTGTCTTAAAACCTCCACCACCTGTTTTTTTCTGAAAAACTGGTGGTGGGTGTTTGTTACAGTTAAATTGTTACATCATTTAACTGATGACCTCAACTATGGTTTTTTTTCCAATAAAAAAATAAAGTGAAAAGTAAGCTTCTATACAATAATATGATCCAAAGATGCAGCTGTTAAAATGTTCACAGAATTATTCCTGAATTTGTCCAAGGATCTTTGGAGTTATAAATATGAAACTCTTATGCTAAATTAGAATGAAGTTTGGGTGGGAAATTCTTATTTTGAAACCCAGCTCAGTATTCCCCTTTTTAAAATAAATCCACAGTTCTCTATGTGCTACATGCTATTTATTGTCACATTCTGAATTTAGAAGCACTATTTACCACTGAAATGATGAGCAACAGTAGAATACTAATTTCAGAAAAGGTTGTTCTATGATAAGCCCAAAACCTCACAAGTTCAGAGCCATATCATGAAAGCTAGAAATGCTTCACTGGCAAGGACACCCTGTTCTAGATCCTGAACGAGTGTCACTATCCATTTTCTGTTGCTGTGGTTATTTTTAGAGTTATGGTTGTTTTGTTGCCACTGCCAGTAGTTTCAAAGTTGAATAAGTGTGCTGAAGTCAATGAAATTGCTCCCGATTTCCAATGCCTTTTTGTGATCTCTGATCCAAAGTGTTGTCCCAGCTCCTGCTTAGTCTATAGGGGAAAAAAAATGAGTAGGTCAAGCTGATAAGGAAAAATAAGCTCAACTTACCATTTCCTTTGGTCAAATCTTCAAAGACTGGGATTTTAGGTCTCTCTGCAAATGCATCTGCCTGGTTTACGAGAGCTTCCTTCACTGTCTCATAGCCAGAAATCACTACAACTTTCCTGTGCCCCATCTGAACACTGAAGACTGGACCATATTTTTTGGACAGCTGTCAGGAGAAGAGGACAGTGATTTACAACTTTTACAGCCTACAAAGAAATTAATCACCCTTTCCAGTGCTGCTTATTTTCCAGTCCTGCCTCTGGATTAATAACTTGGTAGATATTTTCCTAACTACGGGGAAAGACACTTGATTTAAATGGTGGGAATGTGCCAGACATTGTGATGGATAATGATTAAATAGCACAACTGGGAGAAGAGTTCTGTTGTGCTAAACTGAGCAGAAGTATCAACAGCTGAAACCCTAAGTCAGCAAAGGATTGCACTGAGTGTGTCTTCCCTCAGAAGCCCTTGTAAATTCATATTTTGATTCACGTTTTCACACTTATCTCTATACTACTCTGTTTCTTTTGTGTACAGGCTATACCTGAACAACCTGTTCAAATGTTTGGTACCATTATTGTATTAAAAGTGAATCAGTTTGTTTCTGGGGCAGGATTTAGCATTAGATACATTCAAACTTTTTATATGTGATTACTTGCACCATGAATCTGTCTCAGAGACAATGTGGTACCTTTTTAGCTGGTACAGGTAGATTTATTTTAATGTAACTCAGTGTTCCTGATTCTTCTGACAGCTGGAGGGGGGTTTCCTGACTGCACTCATTTTCTAGTGGGTTTGCAGAGAGAAACAGAAGGCATCTATTTAGCATCAAGATCCAAAATGTTCAGCAAGTGGTAAGCAAGGGCAGCCAGCTGAAATAACAGGAGCAGTGACCCATGTCTGAATTATGCTCAAGTCAGAGAGCCAGTATCTAACAAAAGACAGAAATCACTGAATTACAGCATAGACATGTTGGTTCTGTTGCCTGAAAACAGATGGAACTTGCATTTGTCAACACAACGGGGCTGTGTTGGAGAGCTACAGTGATATTCCAGATATTGCATCTCAGCAGTCTTTTCATTTGTGGGTACAGCATCCATACAGGTTTGTTGGTGCAAATATCCCTTTCAAAATCATCAGCAGGGAAAATGTGTAATTTTAATGTCTAAGCAGACAAAACTCTAAGAAAGGAGCAGCTTCATAGAATTCTTCTGACTCAAGGTCAGCAAAGCCCTGCAATAAACTAGGTAAAGACAGCACTAGAAGAAAACGGAAAGATTTGTTATTTTGGCTAAGGTTGGCTCTGAATATTAAGAGTATATAGCTGTGTCTTCAGCTTTTGGGGAAGAAAAGAGGAAAGGGAGATGAGAACTTTGATAAATCAGTGAAGCCAAGATGTTGCAGTCACAGTTCCAGGTACATCCATCAGTGGAAGGCAGAGAGGGTTACACCACATATCAAAATAATTCCTTTTTCAGTTGTCTTTTTCTCAAAATTACTACAAAAATAAGGTGGATTCTTGCTATTAATTTGAAATTTGTTGAAGGCTGAAACCTGGATAAAATATTACAGTAAAAAACCATGCTGCATTCAACATTTTCTGCTCAAATAACCATCTCTGGGTCCCTTGCTAAAGGCTCATTCATGGATGCAATACATTGGGTGCAATAGGAGAAACTCTCTGACATCTTGGAATATGGGGCTTGGTTGATAGGACCAATAGAAAAGAAAATGAGTACCTGTAGATAAGTCCTGTAGGGTCTCTTCAAGTCAAACAAATGCAGGTTTCCAATTAGAGGTAATGGTCTTGGACCTGGTGGAAAATTCTGTCTTTGGTCGTTGTTCCAGATACCTGCTGTTTTCAAAATGGAGAGAAATGCCAGGATCAACACTAAAACAATGGAAGTGCTGCTGTTCCAGAAACCTGCTGTTTTCAGAATGGATAAAAAAGCCAGGATGAACACAAAACCAATGGAAGTGCTGCTGTTCCAGCCCATCTCTATTCAGCCAAGTATTTGCCACAGAAGAGAAAAGAGAAAATGTGGACTCTGGATCTCTGTCCTCCTGAAATTGTTTTGCTTCAGAGGCTCTTGTGTTAGTCCATAAACCTCTTTTCCACTGAAGGGTTTGTTTTAATTGCAGCTGGTGACTTGCTCTCTTCCTAATGAATCCTCAGAAAGGTACAGGGGCATATAAATGTTTGCTAACCAATGTGACTGGGTGAGACTGCGGGTCACTGGGTGAGTGTGAAAGTCCAAGAACATGGATAACTGCAGGTCATCAACCTGACATTTGCTATAAAAGCCATGAACTCTGCATGCTGGCCAAGTTACTGATTAATCATGTTTTTGCCTCTAGCACAGGTATAATTAATAACCTCAAGAAATCAAAATTCCACTGCCCAGGGGTGTAGCACACAGAGATTTATTTTTTTAAAGTGTGTGATGTATGAATGTGAGACTCACGAGCTGAGACCAAATTAATCTGTCTGTTGCAGAGTTAAGACAATACTTACACACTTAGTGTGAGAATCTCTGTTCAGTTCTTCACACATAACCCGGTTGCAAGCCTCTGAAAAATCCATTAGCTTGACAGTCTGTTATTTTTCTCAGGGTTTGCAGGCTTCAAGGAAACAGGGCGCCTTTCCTGTTTTTGGATTGGGTGTAATCTGCTTTCTCCTGTGCTTCCCAGGGCTTTTCAGGCCTGCTGTTTCCTCACAAAACTGTTTATGGATGGCATAACTTTGATTCCATTAAATTCATTGGGAATTTGAAATCACAGAATCACAGAATTATTGAGGCTGGAGAGGACTCTGGAATTTGTCTGGTCCAATCCCCCTTTCAAGCTGGGCCACCAAGAGCCACTTGCCCCAGCCTATGTCCAGACAGGTTTTGAGTATCTCCAAGGACCTAAAAAATTATATGATCCTAAGGAAGGAGACTCCACATCTCCTGGGCAGCCTGTGCCAGTGCTGAATCAGTCTCACAATATAAAAGTGTTTCCTGATGTTCAGAGGGAACCTCCTGTGTTTCGGTGTGTGCCCATGACCTCTGGTCCTGGCACTGGGCACACACTGAGGAGAGTCTGGCCCTGACTTGTCTGATCCTTCCCCCAGGTGTTTATACTGATAAGAGATCCCTGAGCCTTCTCTCCTCTAGGCTGAACTCCCACATCTCTGTGTTTGCTCATATCAGAGGTGTTCCAATCACTCCAGCATCTTTGTGGCCCTTTGCTGGACTCTCTCCAGTCTGTCCATATCTCTTTGGTACTGGGAATCCCAGAACTGGGCACAGCACTGGGAAAAAGATGTCCTCTGTTGGCTGAGGAAAGGGGGCTGAGGTACAGCCTAACTCAGGTGTCTCAGAGTCTAAGAGAGTGAGCAACAGAGGAGGAGGTGTTGAAAGGAGAAGCCAAGGGGAAGACTGGACAGAAAAGTTGAGTCACGGCCCATGAACAGTGTTTGGAAGAGTTTTCTAGTAGAAATCTTGAACAGTAAATGTCATGTGGCCTTGAGGCCAGAACCTGAAGGTTGTGTGAGGTGATTCAAGGCTGAGCCCCTTGTCCTTCTCTCCCAAAAGTGTCAGGGTCCCTGCAGAGACATGACCAGAGGAGAGGAGGGAATGGGGGCATTCCCCAGGGAATGGGGGTGCAGAGACCTAGAGGAAATGAGCCCTGGCACATGGCTGGGAGCCTGGGAGAGGGGACTGAGCAGGGGACTTGGCCTGGCTCACCCTGAGCCTGCTGCTGACCCCTGAGGCTCTGGAGGAGAGACCAGGAGATCTCACCTAGCTGGAAGATGTCCTGGAAAAAGTCCAGGCCCTGTGACCAGCTGTGCTCCAGTTGGCCTGATTCTATTCACTTCTCCAGAGTGGGTAAAAAGGCAATGAAAATGTCGAGTTTTCCACATATATCTGGAATTTAACTAATAGCAAGGAACTGAGAGGAGGCTGAAAGGTGAACATTTTGCAGCAGGCTTGAGAAGAACAGGAAGAGCTCTCCTTTGGCAAAAGGAGACATGTTTTGTTAATATATTTTGAGAAAAGGTTTATCCCAGTAAAAGAGAAAGAAGACATCCCCAAGAAATGTCAAACAAATAGAGTTGGTCATCTGATCATTCAATTAATGCATTTATTCAGCAACAGATTTGAGTACAAATGTTAAAAGAAATTTTGTAAGCAAATATTCAGCCAATGGCTTTCAGATACATTTTCTTTTCAGTAATGAAATAAAAAGATGCTGCTCTGACAGAGGTAGGAATGGAGAACTATAAGACAGCCTTCAAACCTATGGTCACCTACTGATATTCTGAAAAGGGCTGACAGTAAGCTTGACTTTTAGTTAGTTTAAAGAAGACATCATTAAAGTTTTTACTCATTAAAACAAACAAACAAACAAGAAAACCCCCCAAAACATCTTATTTAAGCTCTTTTAATGTAAAAAAAAGTCAAAGTGAGAACAAAGGTAAAACAGAAAGTGTTGAGTGGTTGTTGGAAGGGATAAAACATTGCCAGTCTTTTATGAGAAAGAAAAGAAATGTTGATGATAGCAAGCCTGAAATTTAGAGTAGTTGTACTTTAACTTTGGTTTACTTTTCAGTCCCATCCTTTAAGCTCATCCTCCACTCTGTGTCTTAACTCCTTACTTTCCTTTCCTGCCAGTGTAAGGCTTCCTCATGGAAGAACAAAAGGGTTCTTAGTAAAATATTTTCAGCTTCTGTCTTTTAAGCATCCAGTCATGTGTTACACAGACATTGTAACTAATTATTATTGAAGTTCTGCTGATTCAAGGTATTCAAAGCTTTGATTAATTGGGAAATAACCAACCAAAGAAAATACCCTAAGCCAGAGAACCAAATGCCACTGGCATCTGCAATGTGGAGCTGAGCAATTAGGGTAAAAAACCTTTGGAGAAACAAATTGGATACTTCAAGGGTACCGTCACATGGAAAAAAAAATAACATTTAAAGCTCTGATTAGACAAAGGGATTCATCTCCCTACTCTGTTTTTTGAGAGAACCTAAGGGACTGATTTCTCTGGGAGACGAATCTCCTGAAAAAGAAATTCAGGGACAATGACTACTGAGAGGATGAGGGTATGGATTACTATGGAAAGATTATAATGAGAATTGAAAAACAAAACTTTATAGTTCATTTTTTCCTTTTTGGATTAAAAAAAAAAACTAAATATTATTATTGAGGGCACCAATCACCAGGGAAGGTTTAGGCTGGATATTAGGAAAAAATTCTTCACTGAAAGAGTGGTAAAACATTGGAACAGGCTCCCCAGGGAAGCAGGGGAGGCACCATCCCTGGAAGTGTTCAAGAAGTGAGTAGACAAGGCATTCTCAGTGTGGTTTACTGGCCATGATGCTAATCCATCCAAGGTTGGACTTGATGATCTTGGAAGTATTTTCCAGCCTTAAGGATTCTATAATTTAAAGATTTACTGCCAGTGGGTGGTGCTTCCTTACTCAGGTATTCCTGTGTGGTCAGCACTCAAAACTACTGAAATTATTTCACCCTCTTTAAGGTGAATGAAAGATCCTCCAAACTCCCAAGCAGGAATTTGAGGGATGAAATTCATGTATTGAAGATAAGATTTTTACAGGGTGTCCACAGATGGAATCTTTTTCAAGTACTTCGACACTTCATAAATTATGCACAAAATACTTCTAAAATATTTACAAATGTGATATTTACATTGTTAAATGCTTCCCCAATTTTCACAAAAATGAATGTGTGGGAGGATAAAGGACATCTTACAGCCAACAAGGTAGAGGAGAGTCAGTCATTGCACATCTGCAAAAGAGCTTATCTGAACTAAAGTGTGATAGAACAAATGCATTTTTATTCATGGACAGAAATCTGACATATGTAGAAGTATACAGTGGGTATAACATATGGGACAGCCCTGCCTAGTATCTTTCTAAAGATTTTCAAGGAAAAATACAGCAGCAGAAATGAAAATGTATATGCTGTTGTATAAGAGAAGAGTTTTCCCCTTAAGTCTGATAAATAAGACTTCAAATAAGATCCTAATATATATAAAAAAAAAAAGGTTGGAAGTTCACCGACTTTGGCTTGTTATTCAGAGACATCAGCAGCAGATTTCCAGGAATGATGGATTAAGGCACTGTGTTCCTTCTGCTTGATTTCCACTTCCCATCCATTGTCTCTCAATTCAGCTTCAGTTTTCTTCTTTTTGCTTTCACTTCTTTTAGGAGAGAGTGACTTCAGAGTCAGTGACTTGTCCCATGGAAGTTCTCTGACAAATCTTCTGTAGTTTGCACATAGTTTCTCTCCAATCAGTTCCAAACAAATCATGTTTTTCTGGAGCTGGCAGTAGTTCAGGTTATATTTCTTGACATTAACACTGCTACACTCCACTTATGTTGACTAGAATAAGACTTATTATGTAATCACTTGGTTTTCATAGCTCCTACTCAGTTCCCCTATTATGTTCTTGAAAATAACTAAATCTATGACAATAAATAGATCTGTGACAATAAGGAATTTTTTTACAATTTTGCTTTCTTTTCCCTTTCAATAAACATATTAACAATGAATCTTGATACTCATATTGCCTTATCAATCACTGTATTCTGTGCTTTACCATAAGGATTATTTCAATATTTTGCTTCCTGCCATAATCAACCTTCAAAATACAGCATGTTTTCTCCTCCATTGGAAAACAGGACAACACACTTTCTTAAAAATTTAAGCTGGGATACTCTGGTGAAAAGTTTGTTCAAATCCATATAAAAAATATCAATTCATTTCTTCTTGATTACCCCTATACAGCTGAAGGACGTAACTCAGAAATCTCACAATGAAATATATTATCCTGTAATAATCTTGAAACCCAAAGTTTATTACAACAGCTATATTGTTGTCAGTGACAACAAAAGATAAAATGTAGATAATTTTAAAGAGCAGTTTGTGGTGCCTTTTTCTGATGAAAAAATATATTAGAAGGACCTAATTTATTCACCTGAGCTTGGCATAATGACAAAGTAATCTAAAATCAAGCTTGTTTTCTTTTACAAGAATATAGCTATCTTCAGCCTTTTAAAAACCTGGTGTGGTTGGGACAATACTTGGATGTTGTTTCATTGTTTCTTAGCACTAGAAACAGAAAAGAGCATCATTGGGACAAATATTGCAGATTAATTATTTTTCTACATGGCAGCTTCAAATCTGCTGTGCTCATCACGGTGGCTGGAGTGAATTTCGGGTGCTGTCTCCTCCTCTGGAACCTACCATGAAAAACAAAGAAGAGCTCAGTTAAGGATATATAGATTTGCTTTTGCCATATAAAGAAGACTAAAATGTGCCAAGAATGGAATTCTATTTGTATATATTGTATGTCTGTTTAGTAACATTGACACAGCCTGACATGAGCCATCAATTCCGGATACTGAGGAATGAACTCAGGGTTTTCTTCATAGAAGAAGGAGTTTAATTTATTTAAAAAAACTAATAAAACTTCCTTTAACTTCACATTTTATTTGCAAGGAATGTAAATTATATATTATTTCTTGCCTTGCCTTTTTGGGTTTGTCCTGGCATAGAGATAAAGTTCAGATTGCCTAAATTAAGAATATGTCATCAGTCTCTGATAAGGAAGAGAGCACCTGATACAGTGAGCATGTAAGAGTGAGATAAAGGCCTCCACTGTGATACCAATTTGTTGTCTCTATTTCTGCTTTTTGATCAAGATGAGTCCAATGAAAAAGGCGTGATTACCTAAGAAGTCCAAAAATGATCCTGAGGGGTGGCCTTGATAAATTCACAGCCTGAGGTGGAGCAGCATTTTTGAATTTTGAAGAGGCAGCCTTTCTGACTCATGTGTGCACACCACAAAGCCCAGGAGAGCAGGGCTGCAGTGGCTGTACATCCTCCAACATAATGAAAATAAAAGGAGGTTATGTCTTACCTCCCAATAAGCAGAGTCATCAAAGCAGTTCTGGTCAGATACTTGTCCCAGGAAGGGCAGCTTTAGAATAGCACCTGAGGAAAACCAGCATCAGAGGTTTAAAAAAATGAAGAAAAATGACCAAAGAAATGTTCCTCAGATGTGCCCTAGGCAGCCAGCTAAGTTTTCTCACTGATTTCCTCATCTACAGAAATGCCCAACCATCCTGGGACATCAGGTATATTATTCTGAGAGGTGATGCATACAGAGATTTCTTCATACAAACATAAATAAGAGCATAAATAAGAGCTTGCTTTTAATTGGCCAGATTTCAGACCAAAATTTTCTATTTCAGCCTGATTTTTTGTTTGTTTGTTTGTTTGTAAGCATTCACAAACATGGAAATGCGTGGCACCTCATTGAGTGTGTCTTGATCTCAAACTAATTTCTGTTCAGAATTTAAAGTGTCTGAATCTAGAGAAGAATTCTTTCCAGAACAACACCTTATTATTCCTATAGATATAAAACTCAGTATCTTTGGAGCATGTATTCAGTAAGATATGTAGAATCACAGAATCATAGAAACATTTAGGTTGGAAAAAACCTCCAAGATCATCAGGTCCAATCCTAGACCAAAACACCATCTTGTGAACCAGACCAGAGCCTTGAGTGCCACGTCCAGTCTCTCCTTGGACACCTCCAAAGATGGGGACCCCACCACTTCCCAGGGAAGCCCCTTCCAATGCCTGACCACCCTTTCAGTGAAGAAATTCTTCCTGACAAACCTGAACTTCATTTGAAGACAAAAACATTGGAAAACTGCTTTTCCGTACTTGCGTTTCTGGCATCGGGACCCATTATTTCGATTTTGTATTTTTCACACAAAATTGTTGACACATTTAAGTTCTGCATGGAGAAACCTCTGAATTCACATGTGTTTTTAGTCACTACAAGCATCAACACTGACCTGTGAGTGCTCCTCCCACCATTGCAATTGCAAGTGTACTTCCCAGGGCAGCAGCCTGCATGGCAGGAGTCAGCAGGTGACCACTCCTGAAAAGGGTAGAAAACCAAACCATTGCCTATTAAAAAATTGTTACGCTTTGAGACTGATGATCATTCTTACAACATTATGCTTGCTGCATGCTGGACAAGGTGACTGATTGGAAAATATCCTAGAATCTTTACGGTTGGAAAAGATCTCCAAGAACTTTGAGTCCAACAAATCCTGCCATTGCTGTGTACAGGACGGAACTCGTGACTTTAGTTTAGCTTTGTTTTTGGCTACAGATGAAAACAAGTTCTTTTAGAAGGTTATTAATGTCCTGTAAGCCATTGGAGAATACTCCATGATGTCAAAAATACCAGCATTTAATCTTTTTGGAGTCTTAGGAGATAGTGGAAAAAACCCATTTTGCCTTTTTTTTTTTTTTTAATCTTACAAATACCAAGATTTTTCTATGTTTGAATGGTTCAGTGTGCTGTTTCTTTATGATGTTTTAATTTATTTATTTTTGAGTTTTTAATCTGTAACAAGCTTGGCATTTAAACAGTGTTTTAAAGGCAGGAGATCAAGAAGAACCCAAATTAAATGAGAATACAATGCCTGACATCAAATCAATGATGCATTTCTGAAAATAAATCATAATTAGATCCAAAGAAGGTAGAAAACTAACGTAAACCTTCAAAAATCAAAAAACTTCTTTCTCTCTTCTCTCTATAACTCACCTGCTTTCCCTTTTTGTTGCAGTTACTATGATGCCAGCAATACCCCCCAGGATTCCAGGTAAACCATGTAAATTATGAACTCCACAAGTGTCTTGAATTTTCAGCTTGGAGGCCATCACAGGCTGAAACGAGGGGAAACAGGAAGTTTATAGTGAGTTTATAGTCTTCCATGATGTCTAGATGGATATGCAAAAGAAAAAGCAGAAGTACAATAATCAAGTCATTATTAAAGTTCACCATTACCTGGATTTTACTGTATCTATCCTCCCTTTCTAGCAAACCAAGGGAGCTCCAGGAAAGCCAAAGAGAAATAAAAAATGGGAGCAGAGCTGGGTCCCCAGTACTTACAGTCAGGAACTGGAATCCAAGGACAGAGACAATTCCAGCAATGACCCCAATGAACATGGCAGAAAAAGGGTGGATTTCCAGATCAGCACAGGTACCCACTGCTACTCCTCCTGCCAGGGTGGCATTTTGAATGAGAACCTGCAGAGGGGACACAGAGCGAGGCAGAGGTGACACATGAGGAGCAGAGGCTTCTTTTAGGGCCGAGTGCCTCTGAAGTCTCTCTTGCACATGCTGGGCTCAGACAAATAACTGCAGCTGCTGGAAAGGAGTGGGTGGAAACTGAGCTGGATTTTAGGGCAAGGAGATAGAAGCTGGATTGGTTTTGTCTGTTGTGCAAATGCACAATGCTCCCCTGAGATTTCCAGGGAACAGGTCATTTCCTTGAGAGACCTATTTTGGCTGTTGTAATAAGGAAACTCAAGTAGGAACTTCTTTGGAATAAGATCCAGAAGTCCACCTGAACACTGGACTAATGTCACTAAGGTCCAGCAGGTTCTGTGGACAAGACAGAATCATCACAGGGTCATTAAGGCTGGAAGAGACCATTGAGATTAATAAATCTAACCATCAAACCAGTACAACTACTATGTTCCCAGTCTACTACACTGCTTTCCCACCCTTTCTATGAAGAAATTTCTCCTAATATCCATCTAAACCTGCCCTGATGCAACTTGAGGCTATTTTCTCTCATCCTGTCACTTGGTATTTGAAGAAGAAGCCCCACCTGGTTGAACCTTTCTTCCTCAGAGAGTTGTAGAGGGTGAGAAGATCCTCCCTGAGCCTCTTTTTCTCCAGACTGAGCCCCCCAGCTCCCTCAACCACTTGTCATCAGACTTTATAGGTTTTACAAGTATAATAGCTCCAATTTTGACCATAGTATGGGAAGAGCTCCAGATAGCCTGGACAGATAGATGGACACTGGGAATCTGCCTACTCATCCTCATTGGAGAGGGTTGACTCGATTTAACAAGGGTTATGATATGATTCTTACCATACTGAATTTGCCTCTTTTATCCACCAAGCTGGAGAGGGCAAATGTTACGATGGTACAGGCAGCCAAGGAGTAGTAAGTGTTGATAATGGCTGTTGCCTGGGCTTCTGCAATGGCAGAGTTAAAACTGGGCCAGAAAAGCCAAAGGAACAGGGTACCTGGATGAATAGAAGTCAAAACAAAGCAAAAGCTGTTTAGTCACAAGGGCAAATACAACAGAGTGAACTACAAGAAATGAGGACGATGATTAATGAGAAACGTGGAATAGCCAAAATTCTGGAAGAAATAATAGACTATGCAGAAGCTTTTGACACTGGCAGCTGGGATTTTGACACGTGATCTCTTGCCAAATCTTACTGGAAGGCTTTAATGACCCTTTGTCATGGGCCACCCACTGTCAGAGCTCACCACCACTGTGAAACCCCAGCCAGAACAGGAGGCACAGGCAGCACAATTCACATGCAATTCCTTTATCATTTATCAATACAACAGAAAGTTTTAGCTGGTGAATTGGTCTATGAACAGTCCTCATGGACGGATAGATATATGGTTTCTGACATTCATTACCATGACAGGCACAATCCAATCCTTTTAATTATGGACAATTGCTTTGGAAATACTGCTGAAAAGCACAAGATTTAACAGAAAGGAAGTCACCACTGATGCACAGTGAAAACACATATTAATGTGATCTTTCCATCCTTGGAAGCAAGGAAAAACTGTAAAAATATGTGTGCCACTGAAAATATGGTGCATGCATGAGACTAAAAGGAATTTGCCTCCAGAAGTGTACTTAGGAAAATGAATGTAGCATAATAGTAGGTAATCAGAAAAAAATAGGGATGGAAGAGGGATGAACAGCTGATCAGCTCTCCATATTACTTCACTTACCAATCATGGCAAACATGTCTGAGTGATAGCTGGATTCATCATTTTCATGTTTGTTTGTCAGACCAGGACGGTACAAGACAAAAGCTGCAGCCAAACCAAAATAAGCTCCAAAAGCATGGATTGTCATCGAAGCTCCAACATCTGTGGCCTGTAATAGGGACCCAAAATAATGCCATAGATTTTATACAGCATAAAGACAAGGGTCTGATGAATGAGAAGTCTGGAGGACTTAATGGTTTAATTCTTTGGTAGAAACCAGAGCCTAGCATAAGCAAACTGGAAGTATTACAAAGTGAAAGCATTTGTTATAAAGAAAAAACAATGATTGCTAAATACTTGTACCTGGAATACTTTGGTAACTAGATGCTCATTGCATGCAAAGATGGTGATCTCCAGAAGAGTCAGGATCAGCATCTGAATGGGACTTGTTTTCCCCAGGAGTGCTCCAAATGAAATCAAAGCAGTTGCTGTACTGAAGTCTGCATTTATCATGCTGAAGTTAAGAAAAAGAAAACAAAAACAAAAACCCAAAACACAAAAATAAAAGAAAATTAGTTTAAAAGCTGTAATATCCAACATGCCATTAAAATGATTAAAATCATAGAGCTTTAACTCTTCAGATGCAAAATCATCAAGTTTATCTTCATGGATGAAAATTAAATCAAAACTTTCCAGATGGATTTGTAAGGATCTTACCAGCTAGTGAAGAGTAAGTGTAGAAAGTTTCCTCCTGCTTATACCATACATGTGCTTAGCTGGTTGAAATTATGGTGAAAAGGAGGGTGAGAAGTGTATTTGGATGTGCAGGCATGTCATGGAATCACAGAATCATTTAGCTTGGAAAAGGTCTCTAAGACCATTAAGTCCAACCTTTTATGCAGCACTGACA
This sequence comes from Leptocoma aspasia, assembly GCA_013399835.1. Classification (NCBI taxonomy): domain Eukaryota; kingdom Metazoa; phylum Chordata; class Aves; order Passeriformes; family Nectariniidae; genus Leptocoma; species Leptocoma aspasia. The sequence goes on along the minus strand of VXAX01002327.1, from coordinate 680,864 downwards.
AGTCCACCACTAAACCATGTCCCTCAGTGCCACATCTGCAGGGTTTTTAGAACACTCCAGGGATGGTGACACACTAAATTCCCTAGGCAGCCTGTTCCAATGCCTGACCACCCTTTCTGTGAAAAGATTTTTCCTAATATCCAACTAAACCTCTCTTGATATGATTTCCTCTTGTCACTTCAGGCCATTTCTTCCTGTCCTGTCACTCATTGCCTGGGAGCAGAGCCTGCCCCCCACCTGGCTGTCCCCTCCTGTCAGGGAGTTGTGCAGAGCCAGAAGGTCCCCCCAAGCCTCCTTTTCTCCAGGCTGGGCCCCCTCAGCTCCCTCAGCTGCTCCTCATCAGACTTGTGTTCCAAACCTTTCCCCAGGTCCTTTGTCTTTCTCTGGACATGCTCCAGCCCCTCAATTTCCAGCCCTGATGCCACCTAGGCTTCGAAGATGACAGTGAGGTCCTTGGTCAGATGGTTTCTATAATCCTGGAAGCCCTGCACACCTGTTTGTCTCTGTGCGTCATCTTTGCATGAGCTGTCAGGTAGGAGCAATGTTAATATGTTTTGGGGATTGAGAAAGGTAAATAAAACCAGAAATTGTTCAAAAACTTAGAGCACAGAGAGGCACTAACCTGTGGATCCCTCTAAAAATGCCTCCCTATAAGCATTAGGGAGGTACTTATATCATTCCTGCTTTCCCCTCAGTAATGTTTGGATGCTGTTCATTTCAAAAGTGTTTACATGTTGCCTCAGAAAACAGAACCGCAGATGTGGAAAACCCTCTGAGACCTTGATAGAGGCAGGACAGGTGAATAGGAGGGGCATAAAATGAGCTTAAAATGTTGCCCATGAGGTCTCTTATTCTGTGATCAGTGTTCAGACCCTGCTGGAGTATGATGCTCATGAAAATCATTCCTTGAGAAGTAAGAGAAAACCTCATGAGTGCACAGACATCCTGCTCCGGCTTTTCTTCTGTGACCCCATGTGTCATGGAAGGACAGATCCTTCCATGCCTGCTGGGTGCAGGGTGTGCTGTGCTACTGCTGGAAATCTTCCAGCTTCCACAGCTTCAGAGATTCAAAGGAATCTCTCTACAGGACCCACACCTCCCACACATAATGTAGCACCTCAAATTTCTTCCCAAAACTTTGGCTACCATGGCCCAGTGCACCAGGAGTGGCCCCCTCAGAGGTGAAGGGCAGAAGGATGTGGAGAGGTGGACAGTAAGGCTTAATGAAATTTAGATGAAGTCTTACCCCACAGATGTTGTGGTTTATGGCTTCTCCTGATATCTTTAGGGATAGAAATATCAATTTTTGTAAATTCACATATACCTTTCGATGTTAACAGGAATTTTCCCTCTTCTCATGTGCCAAAATCCTTGCATCAGAATTCCCCACTGGAGTCCAAAGGCAGCAATGAGCATGTTGAAACCAACACTGCTGAATCCATATTTCTTCAGAAAGGTCATCAGGAAACCAAATCCAACAAATATCATCACATGGACATCCTGAAAGTCTGAAGGGAAAACGTGTCTATGTAGAGACTGTGAAGAGTGACTGAGAAGGGTGAAAAGCTAGGGACAAAGGCAGCTTCAGTAGGGAAGAGTTCCAAACTCCAGGCATGTGTGTGATCCATTCTTCCCACTTCATGACCTGTCTACCAGCTGAAAACAGAATGTCTGGAAAATGCCAGACCTAATTATTGATTATATTGATTCCTGTATCATTATGGAAAGCCACTGGATCTCTATACTTGCAAATGTACTTGTGTCTGGCACTGTCCTCTCTTTCTGAAGCTACCTGGAACATCATCACAGCTTCATGTCCCTACAGAAAAGTTATGTTCCCCTTCCAATACATGTGGTCAGAGGCAGTGTGTTTTGACAAACTCCAAAATTGTGCATGGGATTTGTTTGGGTGGGTGCTAGGTGTCCCAGTGTAAAGGATGCTTGGCATCCCTAAAAATTACTGCCCAAGACATTGATCTTTTTATATGGATAAAAGAAAAATTAATTTTAAGGCAAAGTTTAAATTTAAAAATTAATATAGTTAATCAGAATACCATTAGTTTTCATTCAAATATTTGGTTGTTTTTTGAAATATGAATTTTGTTAAAATATGGTTAGTTATTTTTTCTACTTTTTAAAGTTATTACTTTAATTTTCTTTTTTACGCTTTTAATAGAAACTGAGTCTATCACCAAAACATAGATACTTTATATTTTAAATTATTTTTTTACTTTTAAGCTTTATGTGATTTAATTTACTCTAAACCAGACAGGTTTGAGTTCTGCAATTGCAAGTTTTTTTCTGATTTAGTAAGAACCTCCAGTTAGTAAGAACCTCCAGTACAGAGAGACCAGTTTTAAAAATTTTTATTTCATTGCTCTTGCATGCCAATAAGCATGAAAAACTTGAGCTGGTTAGTATAACATTTGGCTTGAAGATGCAATTCCCATTACTTGAAGCATTTCTCAGTTTTGCATTACCAGGCTTGGCCAAAAGAGGGCAAGGAAGTATAAGAAGTTGCTGGGGATTCCTAATAAACCCTTTTGTATTTGCAATGTCATATTCCAGCCCTGCCCTAGCACTGGAATACACAGTAAGAGCCTTTACTTTGCATTTAAGAAACAGCATTGTTGGCTGGCTTGGGATTAGATGATGGACTTTAAAGTCCCTTCCAACCCAGGCCATTCTATGATTCTACAGAAATGCAGGTGGTTCACAAACAGCTCCAACCCTTTTATTTCCTCTTCAGGCTGGACATTTTAAAGCTGTCTGGATTTATTCACACCTTCCAACTAAAGTCCTGGTTAAAACTAGGTTAATTCATGGTTGTTGAGGACAAAATCCTTCTAGTTTAGCCTGTACCTTGAACTTTAACTATCTCTTATGCATGATTTTAAAGAAGAGTAGGTCTGGAATGACTTTAAATGATGAAGGAAACAGCATGGTTTGAACTGAACTGTTTCACTAACCACTTGTGTTTGACAAAGCATAGCACTTCTGTGAGAGAGGAAAATAAAAATCGGGAAAATGACTCCAGCAGATCCTGGACAAAGCCACAACACAGAATTCTGCAAGGCTGGCCAAGACCAGCATTAACTCCACTGCAAGGTGGTCAGTCTCAACACAAAGATGTTTGTGACATACTCTGAAACTGACCTTGCTTGGCCTAAAGTTGTAAACCATAGCACCCTGAACAAGAGGGATGCATAAGTTTTCCTAAGCCATGAGTCATAGGTGCTCACAGGACAATGGATACAGGATGCCAGTACAAAAGAAATGCTCTTGCAGTGCTCTAAGAATCATCACACCCCCTTGTTCTCCTATTCCAGTGGCACAACACACCTGAAATTGTCCATCCAATTTGCCATGCCCATATTTGTATCCACCAGAAATAGAAATAATGCAAAGCTATGCTTTGGGAATGATCTCAGCTTAGCTCTCTTTACCTGAGTACAAAGCTATGCTGATGCTCCACCATTATTTTCATTTTTCTTCTGTCCAAAACACTGAAAAAGCTTGGATTCGTGGTGCTGAGGTGCCTAAGGCATACAAAATCAGGCCTTGCACTGCAGTCCTGAGAATACAAATTACCTCCTGGATGAAAGAACTAAATCTCTCGGATACAGATGGATTAACACCCTGAGGCATAGCATGGGAAGCAGTTTGAACCCATCATTTTGGGGGCTTAAGGAAAGTTCTGGCTCAAGATATTTCCTAATACACGTATACAACCATAGCATTAAATTTCTGTCAAGTCCTCAGGCAAACTGCACTTTTGTTTCCACTTTGTACAGGTAAATTTGAGAGTAAGGAGTACTAGAAGTGAAAATACAGCTATTGTGAAAATCTACTTTTATTCCCACTCTTTATTGGGAATGACCTCTGTGAGGTCAGCATCTAAAAATTAAACATGACATCGGTGGTGTTTGCTTGGTTTATGTCTCTACTGGTAATCTGAACAGCCTGGCCAAAAGAAATACATGTTCTTCTCTCCTAAAACACTGTTCCCACCTTAAGAATAGTCCCTAATCCATGTTATGCCTAAAGCCATGCCTGGCAGGAGGTCAAGGGGCCAGTTTGCATGAGCCCAAACCATTCCAGAAGGCTGCTCACAGGTCAACAGGGTGGGCAGCTGAGGGACAAATGTGCAGGAATTACAGAGTCATACACTGCCTGTGCAGGGAGGCACGGGAGACAGCAGGAAATTCCTCCCACGCTTTGTAGACACTGATATTAATGAAGAAATAAGCATAGGTGACCTCTAACTGGGTAGGTTACATTTAAAGATCTACATTGTAGTGTTAGTACAATTACCTGTGCTGTCAAATTATTCATGTGGGTTTTGGCATAAATTTTGGCTAGGCCAACAATCACCTCCTAGGTGACAGTGGACCAAGAGTAATTCCCAAAACACTGTCTAGACAAGGTCATCTAATTTAGGAATTTGGGTAGTTCAATACAATTGGAATAGTTTAATATGGCACCAGATAAGAGAGCTGCAGTTGTTCAGCCTGGAGAAGAGAAGGTCTGGGGAGACCTTGAAGCACCTTCTAGCACTTAAAGGAAGCTTATAAAAGAGTGGGAGAATGACTTCTTGAAAGGGCAGATAATGATAGGACAAGAGGGAACAGTTTTAAATTAAAAGAGGAGAGATTATATTGGGTGTTAGGAAGAAATTCTTCCCTGTGAGACTGGTGAGGCCCTGGCAGAGCTTGATCAGAGCAGCTGTGGCTGCCCCTGGATCCCTGGAAGTGTCCAAGGCCAGGCTGGACAGGGCTTGGAGCAGCCTGGGATAGTGGAAGGTGTCCCTGCCCATGGCAGGGGGTGGGATGAGATGATCTTTAAGGTCCCTTCCAACCCAAACTTTCCTTTGGCTCTATGAACATCACTGACATGGCCAAACTGTGTCATGGAGAGTGGGCTCTGGCACAGCCCAAGTTTCCATATCTCAGGGATGCTGCCACATCTCAGTGAAGCTAACCTAAATGTGAGTAATTAGCCCCTGATGTCCATCAGCTGGCTTGCATCTGGAGCTGAATAATTCCCTCATTCGCTGTTCTCTGACCCAGACAATTCTCTCTGTGACAATACACAACACAAAATTACTCCAACCTGAGATCACACGCCCCTGTAGCAGCCACTGAAAGGACAGTTAGGATGAGAGAAAAGGAGGGATGCATTCAAAATTACACAGGTGCTGCCTGCAGGCAGGGAGTTCTGTACTCTGTGATCCTCATCAAGCACATTGCAACCAGGGCTACAAGTCATTGAGGCCTCAGAGCCAAAAAACTGAACAACAAACCTTCAATACTGCCAGGAAAACACAGTTTGCAGCTCTGCAAACTTTGTTTTCTATTTATTCACAATAGTTTTATCTTTGAATGAGAGAAGTGAGAACTACTTCTCAGGCCAAGACTTTTTCTCATCTTCCCCAAGTATTTGCAGAGCAACAAATCAACAGAAACATTTTCAGGCTAAACCATTACTGCCTAATGGAGCCACTGCTTTGGAAGATAGCAGGGGGTTATCCACCTTGTCACCAAAACTATGGCCCATTTTGGAGTCCAGGTTTCACAAACATTTTATAGCAATGGTGCATATGCAGCTCAATTTCCCTCTTCTCATAAGACACCTTTTACAAACCTTCATGGTAGTAATGAAACATTCTATTAATTTTAATTATTTAATACAGTAATCAGGATAGAAAGTCTGGCAAGAAACACCTCCATCTGTCTCTGGAAAATGCTGGAATCTTTCGAAGTAGTACATAATTCTCCAAATCTTAACCTGCTGTGCAAACACTAGGACTATTTCCCAGGCTCTTCTCTCCCAGAACAGTAAATTTGTCAGCAGTGAGGTGCTTGCAGAATGTTACATGTGCTCAATTTGGATTTGTCTTTGAAGCCTGCTGTTTTCACAACTCAGAAAAATGTGTTTGCCCCAAAATGCAACTTTCTCTTCCAGCTTTATCTTCAGTAGGTCTCATAAGTTATTCAGAAATCTTGCCTAGGATCAATTTAAAGAAATTTCAGCTTCTATGAATCTTAGACAGAAATACTTACGTGGGTATAACGTGGGTATAGAAGGATATATGTCGTATTCCACAAATATCCCATACAAAACAATGACAATCACTTCCAGAAGAAGCGCCAGGATCGAGAACTTGAACTTCATGTTGGTGTCAAAGTCTGGAGGCATTGCTGGAGAGCAGGTGCAGGTGAGAGCTTGATAGTGGGTGTTTGCCTTCAGAGGAGCCGGCTAATTCCGTGGATCTGGGTGATATAGCAAAAGGAAAAAAAAAAAAAAAGAAACAGAGACGTGAACACAAGGTCACACCCACTATGGGAGGGAAAAAGTATGGGTCAATATAGTGATTTCAATTTCCCAGGGTACTCCTGTGTGTGAAATGCTGGCTTGCATGTGGTTTGTTTTTTTTTTTTCCCAGTTTGTAATACAAACCAGCTCATTCAGCCACAGTTGTACTTCTCGCTGCCTATGTCTTTCAAAAAGGAAATAGCTTTCAAGAAAATCTGAAAGAGCCTGGTTTGCTGCATGTAATAAGGAACAGTGACTCTCAATTGTGTTTCCTGTAGGCAATAATATTTTCAAGTTGTAGCTTTTCCTCCAAAAAGCAAATAATTTTGCATTGCAAATAAAACATGGAAAATCAACTCTCTTCATATAGGCTGTGATAAAAAAAGAGAATCTCTTTCAACAACCTGAAGACATATTTTGTTTTAATTCACAGTGAAGTACTCATTCTCAGAGCACAAGTCCTCATTGTAAACTTTTATTTAAAAAGGAAATTATTGTACTTCTTTATATATAAAAAGGATATTCATAGTTGTTAAAAAGGAAAGCTGTAATTACTAAAAAGAGGAATTTGAAGAGAACAGCTCCATTTTTAATTTTGAATAATTGTTTTTTTTTTAACATTCCCCTTAGCTCAGACAATGGAAATAGGTCAGACACCAAATCTATTACATGGTTTGAAAAGCTTAGTTTGTAAACTTTCTTACAAATGGAGGAGAAAATTAAATTTCACATAGTATACTGTTGGATGATCTCTCGCTCCTGAGAGTCACATTGCTTGTCAAAATTTGTCTTGAGTCCTAAAAGTTTTATGGATAAAATATTGTTTTAATGTGAGCAAATTCACCTCTGTTAATCCAGTAGTCAGAAAACAGGGGAAAATTGTACATCAGGAGCTTTTATTGCATTAAAAATTGTATCTATTAAAAAGGGGGATAATATTGTGGTAGTTGACTAGTTGGTCATCAAGAAGTAGTGCCAGGGTACAGCAATAAAATGCTGTGTCAGTCCTTGGGTATAAAAGCCAGCTTAATATAGAGATGCTGGGAGATGATGCTAAGTCTATGATGATGCTAAGGCTGCTGTCCTAGTGAGATACTGCTGGAAAACTGCTCACATGCTATAACATTCAAAAAACTCAGTTTTTTTTTTTAAGATGCTTCTATTCTGGTGTACAGGGCAGTGCCATGACCTTTTCTCTGTTCCTAAATCCAATTAACAATTCTCTAATATAAAGGTAGAATTAGACCATTTTCCAAACTAAGTTTATAGTTGTCACAGATTTTTCTCTCTGAAAATGACTCTGTGCATTTGGAAGGGAAACCGAAGTATTTAGCAAGACAACACTCACCTATCACATAGACTGCAAATGGCAAAGCTAAAATAAGCTAAATATGTGGTTTTTTCCTTCATAACAACTGTATTTCATCTGAGCAGCTCAAAGAGAGGAAGCAGAGCTTTGTTAAAAAGCTATCACTCATCCTTACTGCACCACAGGATAGGACACACAGCCAAGTTTGATTGTGAGGACCTGTGAGCTCCTACATTTGCTCAGGAGGTGATTAAAAAAGGACAAACTCGTGAGCAAAGTTCATTGTTTTTGTTTTTTTACTCATATCTCAGCCACAAATATCTTGTGTATTCATTTAATAAAGATTTTCCTAGTGAAGATCTCACGTGACATTTGTGCAATCCCTATGTTAAGATCCTTCAGAGGTACAGAAAAGTTTCCTTGCTGAAATCTTATCAGGAAAAGAGCCTTTTAATAGTGTCTAGAATTTCAAATGGTCAAGTCCATTCAATCAGGACTTTTTCTGAGGTTATTATTTTATGTCTTAAATCTCATGCAGATACGTACACACAGAGAGACACACAATCTGTATAATCCACGTCTTTTTCCTTTTTCCTTGGCCAGGAAGATTAAATTAGCTATTTTTCTAGTGAGGTGAACTAATGCCCAGCAGAGATAGAATGGCTGACATGTACAGGTGATTTATACACAAATAGGGATACTGAAGAAATTATATTACAATATTTATGCACTCTAATGTTTGTTCTTCTAAATAAATGGAACATTTCTCTCTTACCACTAACAAGGCTGAATCTATCACAAATTATCTTCAGATATTGCCAACTTTAAGCTAAAAGGACTAACAACACAAACTGCCAGGAAGAAGATGATTTATCCAAGGGGTGGAGCTGGACTATTTTGCTCACTGGACCTTTTGGGAAAACCCAGTTTGGCCTGACTTAGTGCCTCAGTTTTTGCTCATTGAGAGGGGCTTTGATGTGTGTCATATTTGGGTCTGGGCATTGCTTCAGGAAATGACAGGTGCTTTGGATATTCTCCTCAAGCCTCTCCAAGGGAAGAACTGTGAATAGCCACACCCTGGGTTCATACATACCCAGTCATGGCATCTGTGGAGAGCACAGAATGTCTGTCCTGTTAAATCATGAAAACAAGGTCTGGATCTTTCAGCCCTACATCACAGTGGAAACCTTGTACGTAGGAGGTCCCACATTTTGGTCTGATGTATTTCCCAGCAGAAGCAACTGCTGTGTCAATGGCTGACACAATGCCTGTGTCATTCCCATTTTTTTCCTGATTGCCTTGTTTCTGACACAGCCTTTCCAGGTGATGGGGAACAGTCACCCTCAACATCTCCTTTCAAATGCCTTTGTGTGTCCATCCAGATGCTGAATAGGGCAATGCAAATGCACACATCTTGAACTGTTCCTCTTTAGGAAATTCCCTTATGTCTCCTTATTTGCTTTATCCCAATCCTGGTGGCTATTAATGCAAAGGAAGGAGTGAGTGTGTTCTTTGACAAATATTGTTGCACACCTGGATCTACTAAGTAACTTTACATATTTGTCATTCAAATAGCTGTTGGTTTTTTTTTTTTATTCAGCTTTCCATCTAAATAGGACATTAGTAATATGTCACAAACTTTATGTAAATAAATATGAACAGTTATGGCAGAGTTTCAAGCTTCTGGAAAGATAAAAATAAGAAATAAAGGGGTTGCTTGGGCAGTATCTTACCTAAAAAATGAGAAAGAATGTGCATTTAATAATCTTCTTACAGAATGCCCTCAAGCATCATTAGGAGTGGCATTCAACTGACCAGACACACTGTGCATTTCTGTACCTGACCTAACCTGCAATGTTTTCCTTTTAAATCATAGATTCATGGAATCATTAATGTTGGAAAAGACTTCTAAAATTGTGAAGTCCAACCATTAACTCAGCACTGCCAGGTTCACCACTAGACCAGCACCACCAACTATACTCCCTCAGCACTATATCTATAAGTGTTTCCTATTAATTTTCCAGAAGGAATAGAAACTTAGAACAGCAATTGCTTTCATGTTAAAGGACGTTACCTAAAATACCTGGCTAAATAGGCCAGGTGAATGGAAGTGCCCTTTTTGGTCATGTTTGTTGGCTGACACAGGTTCAAGTCAGGTTCAGGATGTCTCCTAGAAGAGGCTGATGTTATTTAAGACTCTGAGCTCAGTTCACTGAAGTCTGAGCTATAAGGATTCCTCAGTCAATGTGGATTTACAGAGCATGACTTGGGTGCACACTAAACTTCAATTTTCTTCTTGGCGTGTGCTCTTGTAGGCACAGCTGTGGAGACCAGGGAGGTGGAATAAGGTGCATCTTGCCTCCAGACTGGGACAGAAATATTTCTTAGATGACCTGAACTTTGAGCTAGGTTTTTGTGAGAACACTGACATTTATCCCATTTCTGCAGTGTTGCAGAAGAAATATTTTTTTGTTAAACATTAACTTCAATTCTTTGAGTCAGCAGACCCCTATCTCTCCTCAAGTTGAAAGCTCAGCCAAGAAAATGCAGTTTGTCCATGCAGTCCTTAAATAGCCTCCTTCACCTTAAAGAGGGAAGTAACATTCAGTGGATTTTCCGACTCTTTGGATAGCAACAATAAGATCACAGAATGGGTCAGGCAGGAAGGGACCACAGTGGCTCATCTGGTCCCACCTTCCTGCTCGAGCAGGATCATCCCAGAGCACAGGGCACAGGATTGTGTCCAGACAGTTCTGGAATATCCCCAGTGAGGGAGACTCCAGAGCCTCTCTGGACAATCTGTTCAGTGCTCGGTCGCTGCACAGGGAAGGAGTTTTGCCTCCTGTTCAGGTGGAACTTTCTGTGCATCCATTCCTGCCTGTTGCCTCTTTGTCTTGACTGGATCCAAAGCACCCCCACCAGCCTCTTAGCTGATTTCTTGTAAATGTGGGTTGATACTGCAGTGTCTCTTACAAAATAAATATGTTTTCTTTTTCCGTATGAAATCTCACAGACTTTGTTCTCTAAGACCTTTCTTGATTAGTAGACAGTATTTTTAATCTTTCCAGTACATAAAGAACATCAATAGAAATTAACACTAGAAGGAATTAGTTGGTTTTTTTTCTTTCCTCTAAATAGAATAGGCCAAATAGTTACATCCAGTTAGGCTATGTTCAGCTAAAGCATGACTTGTTGAAGAGGAGCATGTTTCACTGAAAGACTTTACTCTTTCATTTCTGCTTTTGTGCATGAGTGTTGCAAAGCAGGGGTTAAATGCTGAAACAGAAACTTTGGGTGGAAGTGTATCCCAAAGTTGCAGGAAAGCTGTTTTCTAGAGATAACAGGGTTTTGCTCCCTTCTACAAGGGCCAGTGGGCCTGTCTGAACTGCTCTAGTGATAAAAAGGAACTTCAGCTAAGATGGATGCTTCGCATAACACCTAGAAGCTCTACCTATTCTTTTATGAAAGCAATAAGAAATAGTAACAATTAGATGTCTATGTTTTAGTCTCAGATGGTGTGAGTGATGAATCATGTATTTTTATTGACTTTTCTTATATTAATGGAAGTGTTTCTCTTGCTCCCCATCAGTCCCTTGTGCTTACTTGTAACAGGGCACTTATGTGGCTGTTCCTGCCTATGTGAAATCCCTTACAGAGTCTGGTTCTAAAGGCAGGAAGGTCTTGAGCTTCTGAAAAAGCACAAGGAGATGACTTCAGACATGGCAGTGAATCATCTCAGTTGTCTTCCCTTACAGAGGACTGTCTGCCTTTAGGTTTCAAAGTCCACTCTGTAGCTATGAGTACACCTGGATTTGTGTTCATTCTTTGCATCACGCCAGAAGAGCACCAGGAAAGGACACTTGCGAAGGAAGGGGAAGAGAATTGCGTTGAGTCTTGGATGTCAGGAAGAAATTCTTCCCTGTGAGGGTGGTGAGGCCCTGGCACAGGTTGCCCAGAGAAGCTGTGGCTGCCCCTGGATCCCTGGAAGTGTCCAAGGCCAGGTTGGACAGGGCTTGGAGCAACCTGGGATGGTGGAAGGTGTCCCTGCCCATGGCAAGGGGCTGGAAATGGATGCTACTTTAGGTCCCTCCCAATCCACACCATTCTGTGATTCTATGATTCCATAAGTCTTTTGTTCCCCACTGACTTTTCATGATGCATTCGTTACTTAAATCAGCAGACACAAACACAGGTCAATCTGAGCAATCCCAGAAAACCTCCTGCTAAGTGTGGCTCTTCCATCAGCCACCCAACCATCAGCCTCTGGTGGCTGAGCTGTGATGTCCTCAGTGGTACAGCATCAGGGTGTGGTTTAGAGGTAGCACGAAACAATTGGTCTGATCCACACAAGGATTTGTCAAGCCAGAGAGAGACAGTAAATATAAAATTTCTGTGACTCAGCGAGTGCTGTAAACTCTGAGCCACACCACAAGTTAAACTCCAACATAAACTTTGCATTTCGTCCATGTGTTCACACTGAGCCACAAATTTTAATAATTTTGACCTTGGCACAAGTTGCAAATGTGAGTAGAACAATTAGTACATAGCAAATTCCTGTAAGAAACACTCATATTGTTTGTTTTTCCTGTGTACATCTAACATCTCCTCTAGCTGGCTGAGGATGTTAGATGTTACACTTGGCTGAGGAGCTTAGGCAAGTGGAGATTTCTATGATTTGTCACCTTCATAATTAATTTACATGACTGTTTTTTAATTGTCAGGAAGTAGGTGCTAAATCACTGAATATCCTGAAGTAGTCCTGTGCTATTGAACTGACAAGATGAATTTATTGTTTCCTCACAATGGGCCAAGGACAAATTCAATGAACAACTACAAGTCAACTTACTCTCTAAAATACAACACCCCTCCCTGGACAAGCCAACACAGGAGGTACTACAATGAATTGGGAGCAAATAAATATGAGTATGGAAGGAAAAAATTACCTCAGTGGAAAAATCCAGTCTCTGAAATGTTCATACCAAACTGTGAAAGGTGCAAGTTTTTGTGCTGTATCTCATTAGATGCTACATTCTCCTTAGATACCTCCCATTTACCTCTAAGACATGCATAGAGTGTTAAATAACTCATATAAAGCTGGATAAAAATCTTTATACTGGTTTGTTCAACTGATCTGTCTAGATGTGCAATGACTCTTAGTGCAAGGCTACTGGAATAACCTAAGATCAAAAGATTTAAGCTTGGTTTATGACACATTATAATTAATATTATGTCAAAATGGTCTGGATTGGTTTTCTGTTTCCAATGCACCCATCTTTATGTTTACTGATTACAGAAAGAATGGTCCAAGGCTTATCCAGGAGGCAGGGCAAAAAGCAAGACCAGAGATAGACTGAGCCAAAATAGTGCTCCTGGGCCGTGGGCAGGTGGTGGGAGAGGCTTCAAGGAGGTTAAAACCTCCTCAGTGCTCATTATTACATACTAGGCTCGGATGATTGTTGATATTTCTGGCTATTTTTAGGTAGCCCAGCGAATTTCCACATCTTTGAGTGGCTTATCCCTTATCACAAGGTTTGACTCCCTGCCTTCACACTCTACAACTCTTTTTTGTTTCACTTTTCCCCTCCAGGTGCTTTACTCATTTCTTTTCCATTGCCATTTTTCTCCTTTCCCATTTATAAGTCGATTTCCTCATGAACACTGAGCCACTGCTATCTGTGGAAGAAGCATGATCACTGCTTCCAACACATAATTTATTGTGACTGGCATTTCTTACCTCTTCAATCACCCAGCATTCGTCTCTTCAGAAGCATGGAATTTTTAGGTCATTGAGGACTTTTCCTGCAATTGTAGGTAGGTTACCACATGATACCTTCAAGAAATATTTTGCTCTCTGTTTGTAAAATTTTTATGTCCTTCTTCATTCAGGTGGAAAGCTGCTGCTGACCTTTCCAGTCTTAATGCCTAGAAATTGACTTTCTTCACTAAATTTCTGAATAAAGTGTATATATATATCTCTTGGTTTTGTGCTGAAAATAAAGAATAAAATGCAAGATGTTGAGAAATATCTCCTGACATAAGAAATAGCGGCACCTGCACAGGAGTCACTCCTAGAAAAATTCATCAACTTAAGAGTCTCTTTTAGGGGATGTTTTCTGGTACGTTGTTGGGTGAGCATGGAAAATCACCTCCATCATCTGACTGGAGCTGCACAGCCACATTTACATAAGAGGTGAATCCATTCTTGCTTTGAATTTACAAAAATTCTGTAATTTCTGTGCTTCAGGAGCAGTAGTGCTCAGAAACTGTCCCTGACTAATCTGTGTGTCAGTCTTGTGCAAAAATCACAAGGGCTACAGTTCCATTTTTTGCCAAAATAAGCCTTTTTTGACCCTTCAGCAATCACTTTGTGGGAAACTTATCATATGTGCCTGCACAAAGAATGCTGTATGTCACTAAATAAAAATAACATGTTTAATATAAAATAATACTTCCTTTGTTATCTTTAGTGTAGTTTTCTGGAATTTGTTTATATTAGGAAGAGACTTTTTAAAGAAGATAGGTGAATGGTTTTGAATGCCCTAAAAAAGCCCTGATGGTTTAAAGTCAGTGAATGAAATAAGAAATCTTCTAGTTTGTTCAACAAAATAAATAAAAGCCATAATTTGATTTTAGTGTGGCATCCAGGGCTTTCCTCTTTTACTTTCAGCACTTTATGGAGCAGTGGGAGAAGAGAAGAAAGCAGAGGAGAGTTAATGATGCAAAACACCAAGTGAAAAATACAATTTGATTTCAAATGGTCACTTCTGTGGAGGAAAACCCCAAGAATCTGAAGATAATGATTTTAAAGAGTAATTTCCAGTTACATTTTTTGAGCCTTGGGCTCTCCATCAGTGACCAAATGAATGTTTAACACGGCCCCTTTCCATGCCAGTTTGCTACCTCAACTTTTCCTAAAATTTGCCTTTCTTCCAGCGTTGTTATTGATGCTGGTGTCAGAGTATCTGTTATTCCTGGGGAGCAGAGTGAGGCTGGCATTTCACAGAGCCCAGAGCAGAGGGCTGAGCCCAGTGACCAGCCCATGAACCCTGAGACGTCACCGGTGGGTCAGGAGGGAGTGTCACGTCCTCACTTCTATCTCCCAGTGCCCCCTGTCCCCTTTGGCTCGTGGTTAAACTGAGATATAATTATGCTGGAGGTGTGGCTATCCAATGTGATATTATAATTTACAGGACCTAGTGCTTTGTGGGCTCTTTCTCAGTGTTCACTAATTAATCTTCCCTGCCCTGACTGTGAGGGTTTATCTCTGCCTTGCAGTCGGTGAGGCTGAAGCTCGCAGGTCAAATGTCTTGGTTGAGGGTTAAAAGTCTTGCTCACAGCCTAGAGTGGAGACAGGAGCTGTCAAGAAAGTTCTTAATCAGAGGGTTTATCTCCTGTTTTTTGCAGTTTAACCATGGCCTTTACATTTAGAGGAATCCCAGTTTTGGCAGCTTGGCCTAGAGTGATGGGAGCAGCCCAGAGGTGGGGAGCACCCTCTCCTGTCCCTGCTCTGATGGACCTTTTCTGCTTGGGCTTGCTCAAACATCTTGCCATGAATTTATTTTATGGGAGTAAATTGGATATTCTGACAATACAAATTTCTATTGTCATGTAAAGTTTTCCAACCCTTGCGTTCTATTTAGTATGAAGTCTTGAGGGAGTAACCTCAAGTTGTGCCAGGGAAGATTTAGACTGGGTATTAGGGAAAATTTCGTCATGGAAGGGGTTGTAAAACATTGGAATGGGCTGCCCTGGGAAGTGGTGAAGCCACCAACCCAGAAGGTGTTTAAAAGGCATGTGGAAGCAGAACTTGAGGTCATGGTTTAATGGTGAAGGTCTTTTCTCACCTTAATCATTTTGCAATTTCATGTTAACCTGTTGGTGAGATTTGTCAAGAACAAGAGTGAGGCTAGTTTTGTGGAAGATTTATTCTAACATAGCAACAGATGGAGAAAAACAGGGGAGATACAGGCCCATGGCACTCAGCAAGGCATTGGGATACTGAAAGTGATGACCTTCCCTTTGGTTTAGCCCAGAGGACAAATTTGATAATTAAACTGCTGCCGTTGGTGCATTTTAAGTATGAAAAATCCTTTTTCTTCAGAAACTGTTGGACTGTTACTTCATATCTTTTGTCCAAAACTGTGTTTAAGGTCCTTGTCATGTGAGTTGACAGCTGAAGAGCTCTTTCACCCCTCTCCAGAGATAAGGCTTCGACTTGTTCTGTAGTAGTTGCTCTTATCATCTCTCAGCATATGTGCTTCTTGTGAACAGAATAGAAATTGTAAGAAATTCCTGGTGTTATTTGCTTCTTGCCTGGACAAACACCTAAAAGATAGCACAATTCAGCATAAACCAAAAAGCACATCCTGGTATCAAAAGTGAAGCCACTGTCAAGACATCAGTATGAAAAACAACTTTGTGAAAATACAGGCAAGTAAGGGAGAGAAAAGTCATTTGACATGCTGGATCTCAGCAAATGTCATATTGCTTTTACCCCATTTGTGTGTGATAAACCCATATCCAGCAGCATCTCAGCTTTTCCAGGGACGTGAACAACAAAGTGAAGTATCCCAAACACTCCTTGATGTGAGCTCTGAGAAACAGGAACACCCAGGCAGCATTTCCAGCATTTCATCTCACCTCCTATTTGTTCTATTCCACATCAGTGGGGAAGCAGAATCTTTTGAAATCTCCTACAAAAGCACAAAGGTTGTGCCTGGATGCCCTGCAGTAACCCAGCAGGGTGCCTGGTGCTCCAGGGGGGCACTTCAAGGTTTAGGAGATCCCTTCCAGCTCCTGCTGCTGCCGTGCTCAGACATCACAGCTGAATATCCAGAGCATGAAAAGTGGCTCTCTGGGGAGGGAGCTCTGTCAGAAATCTCTGATAGTAAACTAATTCCTTGTTAAATATTCATTGGCCCAGATAAAGTGGGAGGAAAGAGGAAAAACTTGGAAAATAACCCAGAAAACACCTGAGAGTTTTGCCAAAATTATGCATCCTCCCATAAGAGAATTGGGGTTTTACAGGTCTATGTTTTCTGAGGAAAACACAGTTTTTTTAGGAAATTTTCACCAGCTTTGGTTTGAATTACTCTCTAAAAATCATAGAATCAAGGTTTGGGTTGGAAGGGACCTAAAAGATCATCTTGTTCCACCCCCTGCCATGGGCAGGGACACCTTCCACCATCCCAGGTTGCTCCAAGCCCCGTCCAACCTGGCCTTGGACACTTCCAGGGATCCAGGGGCAGCCACAGCTTCTCTGGGCAACCTGTGCCAGGGCCTCACCACCGTCAAAGCAAAAAATTTCTTCCTAACATCCAATCTAACCCTGCTCTCTCTCCGTTTGGAGCCATTTGCCCTTGTCCTGCTGCTCCATGCCGTTGTAAAAAGTCTCTCTCCAGCTTCTTTGGAGCCCTGCACAGTGGCAGGTCATGAAGCTGAAACTGAGCTTCAGGAAGGTAGAAAATCAAGGCTACCAGAATTAGTAATTTATATCCTGGAAACCATAAATTTCCCTAATTTGATGCTCTCAATTGTTTTAATATGATACTAATTTGACCAGCAGAAACAGGATGAAACAATAGAGGGGAGGAAACCACTGCCAAACTGTTTCTATATGTTTTGATTATTTATTGAGCCAATATTAGCTAAGAAGCTTTGTGCAAGCAAGTGTTAAAATCAGGCCAGACTAGGCCCAGAACTTTAATAAAAGGAGATATCCTTTATACAGGTAGAAAAATAAAAAAAAAAAAGCAATGCAGATTCATGTCTGGGTATGGCTCACCCTCTTGTGTCTTTATCTAGAATTGCAGTCTTGTGGAGAAGATTATTTTTACTGGACTGAAATAAGAAGGGAAAGTGGTAAGTGAGTTCTGCCCTGCTTGAGGCTGGTTTATGTGATTCAAGGGCTGTGGAAAACCAGGACCCTTTCAGGAGCAGCTGGAGATCTGGTGGGACACCCCAGTGTGCTGCAAGGTTTGTAGGAAAGAGCCACAGGAATAAAGTTACCATTTATCACCTGCAGGCAGATGTAGCAGAATTTTTGTGATTAGGTCAGAGAAAAGTCTCAGATCCAACGTGTGCCTTTGATTTTGCCTGTACAAAAAATTACCTCCCTTCCTGTTTTGTACTTCTTTTCCTTTCTCATCCACACTCACAGGAAGTATAAAAGAGCCTCAAAATATCCATAAGGAATTTTCCAAATTAAAAAAAATCTCCAACCCTTTATTTACAAATAACTTTAATTAAAAGCTCTGTTTGTGAACTGGTGGCAAATCATGTGTTTATTTAGCAGGAAGACGTTCCATTGACAATCAACAAAAAGTTAACAGAAGAAAATTTAGTGGCATTTAACAAATTACACAAAAAACCTGAAGTGTTTTAAAAGCAGGTTTCCCATTAAAAAAAAAAATAAATCAGTGGCAGATCCACTGCAAGGAAAGACACCAAGTAACACATTAGTATCTTGAACATGATTTCTACAAAACCTAAAATGACATCAGAGGTTATTTTTGAGCTATTAGTCCAATTTAAGACTAAAGTAATGGTCAAATTTCTGATAAAATTATTACCTATATGTCAATCTGAGCACTGAGAGTGAATAACTTTACAGTGGGTTTTACTCTTTCCTTATAATCTCACAGCAGCTGTAATGACACCCAGCAGGGCTTTAGATGATTTGAGTGGTGCATTTGCATGTTGCAGGACACATCTTCTTCACCAGTGAGTGGCTACAGCCAAACAACATTTCCAGATTTTTGCAGTTTGCAAGGTGGTCTTGATACTTGCAAGGGTTGGCTAAAATAAAAGTGGGAGAGAAGCAAAGACATGAATTATTATTTGGAAACTGAGCTCTGGTTTGATGATTCTGCGTTTTCCAGAAATTCCAGGTTTTTGCCTATATAAACTTTGTACTTTTGCTCTCCTATTAAAATGGCTTGAATATTATAGAATGTGGTTTTATTTTTAAGGAGAATGGAGTGACTTACTGCAAAGTCCTTTGTCACAGTGGCCAGGACAGTCAGCACATTTTGGTCCACTTCTGTAAGGCATAGCTATTTGCATTGGGTTATTTCCTCTGAAATTTGAAAGAATTACAAGACAAAACAAGATCAACATGAAGCTCTGAGACATTAACAAGAGTTTGTTATTTATTGCAGTAAAAGGCATCCAGAAGTTTTTGGATAAAAATATTTTCATAGGTAGACATGTTTTAGTTTCAGATATTTATAGAATACAAAAAAAATTGATTTTAAATAAGAAGCACAATAAGGTTTAGAGAAACAAAATTAATTGATTGACTGTATATGTATAGCATTATCTGGTAAAAAAAAGTGTGTGCTTCCTAGCTCTGCTTCTCTAATAGATTTCAATTGATTGAGGTAATCATACAATCACAGAATCACAGAATGGTTTGGGCTGGAAGGGACCTTAGACATCACTTAGTTCCAACACCCTGCCATGGGCAGGGACACCTCCCTCCAGACCAGGTTGCTCCAAACCTCAGCAAAACACTTCTGAAATGCAGTTCTTTACCTCTGTGAATATTCATTTGCTGTTGGCTTCTACTTTACATCTGATTTTCTCCTTTGTGGTCAAAATTACAGCATGATTTGTGCCTGATTCTGACAGAGATAAACCCTTGTTCATCTTCTAAAATTTTCCTAATGCCCCTTTCAATGTGAAATAAACCAAATATTGATATTCAGCATGCTGTTAAACCCACAATTGACATTGGCATTTTCAAAAGTATAAATGGTTAAAGTAGATTGCAATTATTTTATCCTACAGCCAAGGATGTTTTGGAAACCTATCCATAATCATCACGACTGGGTAAGAAGGCAGTACGTACGCAGGGCAGTATTGGCAAACATAAAAGTACTTGTATGAGCTTGTGGGACAGTAGGAAACTCCACATCCCACCTTGTAACTGTTGTACCAGATTAGCTGTGGATTAAAAAGAAGCACATTATTTCAGGGTCAATTCTTTAAAAAAAAACCAAACAAACAAACCCTCACAAAGTAACAGAACCAGAAAATATTTTTTTCTTTCATTTTTTTCTAGCCATCTTTTAAATTTAAAGTTTGGATGTCATAAAGAATACATAGAAAAATGAGTTTCCTCAAATTTCCAAATGTTTTTGAACACAGCTTCTGGCAGGACACTGTAGTTGAAATTCAAATATTTTCATCATAGGTATTTTGCTTTGACACTTCCTAATCATGTATTTCAATCCCTGTATAGAAAATATTTATTTCTAAATTAAAGTTTTTTTCTACAGACTAATATTTCCTTTCTGGACATCTCTTCCAAAATACTGGTTCCATTGCTCCCCAGTTTAGAAGAAAAAGAATTTTAGCTTATAATTAATCTTTAGATCAGAGCATGAATTATAGATAACAGTTTGATGACACTGATATTTTTTTCCTGATTATAAATAACTCCCAGCTGGCTTAAGTGTACTCCTGTGATTCTGGTGTATCCCTGCAGTTTGTTTCAAGTCTCCATACCTGAGTGTAGCTCTCAACATTGACATTTTTTGAGGTTGCTCCATATCCATACTTGAAATTGGAGGACTGGCTGTGCCACACTTGAATTGCATCAGCCCATGTCCTTGGGTAGGATGACAGTAACACGTTCTCACCACAGGTGATACCTGGAGTAGAAATAAATCTATTTTATTAGGGGAGAAGCAAACTATAGTGCAGAAGGTGGGACAGAGGGGCTGTAGCTATATTCTAAAAAAAAAAAATGCCTATGATATCACTCACTTTGCCCTGTGATTTTAATGACTTCCAAAAAGTTGTCTTTCAGAGTGTTCATCTGACAAAAATGATGTTTTTGTGTTTAATAATCACAGAATGGTTTGGGTTGGAAGAGACCTAAAGATCATCTTGTTCCAACTCCCCTGCCATGTACAGGGACACCTTCCCTCTAATAATCCTAAAAAGCTATTTTACAACAGATTAAAAGTCATGCTTATTTCTATTTCACATTCACAGGGGTCATCTGCAAACTGTCATTAACCCATCAGCTCAGGCTCCATCCTTGTCAGTACCATCAATAACTCTCTTGTCTCTTGGGCTGATTTTCATCCCACACTGATTTGCCCATTTCTGAGCATTTTTGGCAGCTTTCTCACTCCACACCTGAAAAACACAAAGGAAGAAGGATCCAGGTCACAGATAAGTTAGTGCAGGCCATAAGAAGAAAAAAAAAAATTAGGGAATGGCATGGGTGTTGAGCACTAAATGCCATGGCCCTCAAGAGAAAGAGGAGGAGTTGTGCTGATTTACCCTCCTGAGGCACAGGAGCCACTTTAGTTCAACCCTTAAAGGTTTCAGAGCAGGTTATTCTGCACAGTTCTATCACACAGTCCTGACCTCCAGCTGGTGCTGATTGAAAGGGTTTTTATAACACACTACTGCTTTCCTTCAGCTTTGTGTCTGAATGAACACTGCAGGGAGCACTGGACTAAATGGTATAAAACTGATTTTGAGCCCAGGTGCAGCTCAGTTGTGGTGATTAACATCAGCTGAACCTGGGGAATGTTTCAGGCCTTGCTACACAGGATTAACCACAAAGCACTGACCAACTTATCTGCTCGTGGGACAGGGATAACAAAAATCATCAGAGGTGACAGGGATGGGAGAAGTTTTGCAGATCTAGGTCTCTTTTGCCCCTCCTGGCAGTGTGAGATTCAAAAGCTGCTGCTCGGGGTCCTGCTCCCCCTTTGCTTTGCATGCTCCTTCCTTCCTCCAGGGCTTGTTTCTCTTTTTAGATTCAGAGAATCGGAGACAGTTTGGGTAGCAGTGGACCTTGAAGGGTCATCTAGTCTAAATCCTGTCCAGTGAGCAGGGACATCTTCAACCAGACCAGGTTTCTCAGAGCCCCATCCAACCTGGTCTTAACACATCCAGAGATGGGGCAGCCCCAGCTTCTCTGTGCCAGGGCCTCCCCACCCTCATCATAAAAACCTTCTTCCTATATCTAATTTTAACCAGCCTGCTTTTAACTGAAAACAATTAGCCCTTGTGCAAGAGACCCTGATTGAAGCGGCTTTCCTCATTCTTATTGACCCCCTTTAGGCACTGGAATGGGCTCTGAGCTCTCCCTGGAGCCTTCTCTTCTCCAGGCTGAGCAGCCCCAGCTGTCCCAGCCTGGTTCCAGAGCAGAGGGGATCCAGCCCTTGGAGCATCTTGCTGGCTCAGGTTAAGTTTCTCATCCATGAACACCTCCAAGTCCTTCTCATCAGGCTGCTCTTAGTCCCTTCACCCCACAGCTTCCTTTGATGCTGGGTTTGTCCCATCATTTCATTTAAGGGCAAAGCAGGCTAGCTGTAATCCATAGCTCACCATCTTCAGCATGTTCCTGGCTGTGGGAATTACAGATCTCCGTATATCATTGTGTAGCTCAAGGATCTGTTTTTCATTTTGAGACTTAAAATGAGGAAAGGAGAAAGCTTTCACGTTTTTATATGGAAAACCCTGGAAAAAAAATAACAATGAAGGTCCCAGTTAACAGAAGTATAATAAGCAAGATAAATTATGAGCTTCTTGCCACTTTTGTTTGGTCAACTGAACCTTCCCCAATAATTGGTCTCATAAATCTTAAGACATTTATGGTGGTAGAAATAACATCTCAGCCAGTTGTTTTAGGTTGCAGCTATACTCAGGTAAAGTGTCAACTTGCAACATGGTTCACCTCAGATTTATTGAAGAAAATTATAATTTTCTTTCCTAAAGTACTTGTTTCTTTTCATTCATTAATAAGAAGGTCTTGATAAACAGCTCTCATGCAAGTACCTGCATAGCAGATACCTTACAAACCTAATCCTCTCTAGGAGATTTATGAATCAGATTTCTGAATCCTAATTTTTTTATTTATTTATGAAAAATGTCTTTTTTAAATTAGCCCCATGAAGGGAAGAATATTTTCATAGGCAGGATCACAGAATGGTTTGGAAGCTCAAAGAGCCAGTAGCTCTGAAGCCCCTGCCTTATACATGGACACCTTCCACTAGACCAGGTTGCTCAATCAGTACACTAATTTATTATTATTATTATTATTATTATCATTATTCTACAAAAAATCTGTACAAAATGAGAGTTCATCTTCAATATGTTACGTTAATATATTAAGAATACTTGCACCCCATAATTCTAAATCTCCGGAGATCACAAGATCAGACTATATCAGGTCAGATATCTATACAAAGGAGTCAGATATGGGTGTTTTGCACAGATGAATGCTCATACCTGTCCATCAGATTGGTGTAACAAAGCAGCCAGGAGAATAACTACAGTTAGTAGATCCATTCCTACAGAGGGAAAAACCTAAAAACAAACCCCCAAATCCATTAGTCTCTGTTGCATACATTTTATGGGATAATGTGATGTGTGAGCAAGATACAAAACTGTTGCAAAGTAAAACCTGCACAAAGAGGTTTATTTTAATTGATCCTGAATATGGATGTGCTGAAACTGTGCACAGGCACCACTGCCTCCTACAGAGAGAAGACTCCACCTTGCATGGAAGCAGGGACTGTAAATAGCATAAAGTTGTGTGTTATTTGGAATAGATGGACTAGCCCCCCTTTAACTCCTTTATTCAAGATATCTTGAATTTGCAGCATTTCCTTCATGTTTGCCTCCCTGTAAATAAAAAAAATAACATTAATATGTTCAGTACTGTCACATCAGAGTCCTTCTCAAGCATCATCCACAGTGAGATTTGGTGTTTTGCAGTGGAGCACTGAACCCATGGACTGTTGTCTCCATTTCTTTCCCACTTCCCTGTTTCCTCATTAAATCAGCATCATAATGGCTCAAGCAAATGGTGGTGATCACCCTTATGTTTCATCTGATGCCTAGACATAAAGAAAATATGATGTTATTAACAAATAATGTTGGCTACCGCACTCTGACTCTGAGGCACCTCATGCAGGTGTACACAGACACTCTGAAACCCACCCATGTACACAGGATGCTTTTTCTGCACATCAAAAGAATCAGAAGTTATATATCTTTGTATTGATGAGGATATATGGCGGAAAGGTCTTTTTGGTTGTTAAAAAGATGTGGCAAAATCCCAAGGAAGACTAGCTTTGAGCTCAGCAGGTTGCCTTAAACCAGATAGGCAAGAGGGAAGTAGAGATAAAACCCAACAAATATAAAATGCATTAGAGCTGACCTCTGAGAAAAATCCACAGTGTGAGCAGGACAGGTCAATAGAAATCTAGGAAATTCTGCTTGACAGGGAAACTATCATTGTAAAAAATAAATTGTCCTCCCTTTAATTCAGAATCACTACCCCTTGTCCTACCATGTCATTCAGATATTCAGTCTTTATCTTGTTTTCCTGTGATTTCATAAGGAAAGCATTTGCATGAGGTAGAGGCAGGGATCTCACTGATATTAATGCAGATTAAATTCTTAAACTGCAGGGATATTTTTAGACAGGGAGGAGTTGTCTTGCCCGTACACACAGAAACAAAATCTATTTGGGACTTCCCAGATAAGAGTGCTGCAACAGGAAACATAAAGCATTTCTAGATCCAGAGTTAAAGTCAATTAAATACTACTGCACATCTTCAACTGCCAGACTCTACCATCAAATCTGTCTCTTGGCCTAAATGTGTTGGGCTTTACTGTCAAAGTCAAACGATGCTGGTTCCCAGATACAATTATCCTTCCCTGGCAATAGTGCTCAGTCCACCAAATCACTTCTATGCTTCCAAAAAACAAATGCCAGCAATGCACTTTTAGGCAGCTCTACTTGAAAACGAAAATTTGATTGAGTGTAAAAAACAAATAAAATAAACATTGATAGCTTCAAAACTGTAAACAAATTTCTATTTGAAAAATACAGTCTTTATGTTTAATCCTGGTGTTTCATTCCTCAGTAGAATCTGATACAGCTCTCAGGGCATAGCAGGTTCGAAAGTTTGGCAGAGTGGAAAGATTTGTCTTTTCAGTTATTTTGATATATTTTTTCCTCTACCTTCTCTGAGTTTACCTCTTTAAATTTCATTGAAGTAATAAATTCACTCTCCATTAAGAAAAGGTAATCAGCTTATTCTATACTATAATATATATTACACATTTCAGCAGCATTTACACACTAAAGTTTGGACAGATAGTTAACATTTAGAGATGAAAAAATTCTGAGTTCAGCTGTACTGGTGTATTCCAATACTCAAGTAAAATAAATTAAACACCAAAACAATTCAAAAGACATTAGAAAAGCCTTTCCCATGGCTGACAACCCCACACAAAATGGATTATTTTATGTTCACATTTGCAGGAAGAAGCAAGTGGGTCCAAGTGTTACATTTTGAGCTATAGAAATATGGGAATGAGACTCTACTGAAGCAATTTTTCATCCCTACTCATGGAAGGTGCTGTTTCAGAGAAGACTTATTTTATTTTACATTCTTTCTCTGAGATATTATAAGCAGAACTTTTCTTTCAATTATCAAATTATCTATTATTGGTACAACTTAGCTATTAACTCCACTAAAATTTGTAGCACAATGAACAAAAGACTGTATGGATAAAATCTCTAAGGCTGAAATTCAGTTCTGCATACCTTACCTTCATCCACCAAAATCCTCCTGTACCTGTGGAAGTGGCAGGAGAGTGAAAGGCTCTCCCCAGTCCAGGGTTGTATATATACATACATTTCCCCTTTTTTTTCCTTGTCAATATTTATTGCTGATAAATGAAATCACCTTTGGGACTGCCCATTGTGCAAGAACATTTCTTAAGGAGCGGGTGACTGAAAATGAACCAATCCAGCTTCATTGTTCTGGATTTTTTTTTCTTGTCTCCAGGGTAAGGAAAAAGAGAAGCCAGAAGACTTGTCCTTTTGCAGAACTTCAACTTCTAGTCTGATCAGCACGCTACAGTGCTAGTGTGTTCACAAATTAAAAGCTTGAGTTTCTAGCTGGTTGTTTTACAGCTGTCCTTCCTGTTCCTAGCAAAAGAGTGGGATAAATATTTTGAGGCAGAGACATAAGTGAGCATCTTCCTAGCTGTACACAGAATGACCTGTACTGTGGGCAACACAGTGGTGTTTCCTTCCAAGTGTTTCCTGAACTTCCATTTGCTGACTAAAACTTATATTCCATTAGCTCACTGAGGCTGTGGCACTGGGCATCACGTTTTACCAGTGCATGTAGTGATAGGACAAAGGGAAATGACTTTAAAATGAAAGAGGGCAGGTTTAAAATAGATATTAGGAAGAAATTCTTGACCATGAGTGTGGTGAGACACTGGAAGAGGTTGCCCAGAGAAGCTGTGGCTGCCCCATCCCTGGAAATGTTCAAGACAAGGTTGGATGGGGCTCTGAGTAATCTAGTCTAGTTGAAGGTGTCCCTGCCCATGGCAGGGGGTGGAACAAGGTGATTTTTAAGGTCCCTTCCAACCCAAAACATTCTGTGATTCTGTGATTATTGTACACATAACTCACCCCAGATGTTGCTCAAGATTAAGTTACTGCAGAATGCCTGCAGGTGTTTCACATCTTCAATCTACTGTCTGGAGAAATGTGTGGCATGTGCTCTGCTCTAGTGCTGCATAAAATGGTCAGGGTTGAAAAGGCCTTAAAGATCTCCAAGTTCCAACCCCCTGCCATGAGCAGGGACACCTTCCACTAGTCCAGGTTGCTCCAAGCCCTGTCCAACCTGGCATCACTCTGCTCATCCTTCCTTCTTGCAGAATCTTTGTTTCCACTCTCTTATAAGGTAAAATATCACAAAGGCAGCTTTGACAGGTCCTCATTTCTCAAACACAACTTTTGTTGCTTCCTTCCATGTCGTCTGTTGGCTATCAGAAGGCAAAAAGCACCTGCACATCTCCTTATTCCTTTCTTGGTTCCCTTCCTCATCCTTGCCTTTGCTGTGGTGTGTTGCACAACTCAGCCCCTTCTCACCCCACTGGGGGGAGGTTGCTGCCCATGCTGCAAGTCAATATTGTCTCACTGTTTCCAGACTTCTGCAGAATTCCTGCAGCTGTCTGCTGTTGCCAGAATTCTAATACTGTATTGTAATGCCTGTGCTGGAAAACACAGCTGCCTTTGTTCTTTCTTTGTGTAGCAGACAGCACTTAGGGGAAGTTGCCTCTGATAAGGTCTCCCATATCCTTCCATGTTCTGAGATAAGGGCAAAGTTACTTTTTTATCTGAAGTGCTTGTGACAGTTTTGATGAGACCAGGGTTATCACCATCAGAAAGCCTCATGAGACACCTACCATAGTTATGAGGACTGCATTTCTGTGAGGGGAGGCAGTCCAGCAGCTCCAGGTTCCCAATGTCCAGGGAAATACTTCCATTCTTTTACCCCATCCACCGTACTCAACAATTTTCATTAATTCACTACAGTCACCTGAGCGTTATTTGTACTGTTAAAATGAAATTATGCTACTACAAGTATTTCATTAAAGGTGAACAGGTGCCCCACCTGTTTGAATAGTGAAAACAATTTGTTCTCTAAAGGATTACTGTCAGATATGCTACAATTCATGGTGTGTGGGTGAAATAATTGGGAAGAAATAAAAGATTAATAAAACTGACATCCGGAACTATGGTACAAAGAACAATTTAGCATAGCAATTCCCACTTCCTCATGTGGATTATCTGAAAGGGTGGGGTAATTTAATTTAAAAATAAATTAATAATTTATTCCATGGAGTTCTGCAATTGTATATATATTTTTAAAGATAAAGCTATGGAAAGTTCTTAAAAAAAGATCAGCTTGAGTAATTTGACTGTGGAAGTTCTCCAGGCCTTGTGTAAACCTGAACTGCAGGAATCTGATTTATCTCAAACAATGAAGACAAAAATCCAGTTTATTCAATTCTCTATTTCCACTGAAGTCAATGACAGTAAAAGTAGCACTATAGATTAAAATCCATGGAGTTCTGTGTGGTTCAGAACATTGCACAGATCTTTTTCTTGGCTGTCAGAACACCTTCCAGACCTAACTTTGCTTGGCTAAAGGAACATTATTGATTTCTTACACACAGCCCAACTCACCTTCCACCCCGGATTATTATTATTATTAGAGAGAGAAGCAACAGAGTCACTCAATCAAAAAGTTGCTGTCAGCGTAACTGTACATAAGCACAGTATACTGGAATAATGATAAAAAGTAATTGTTATCCAGAAACTTTTAGATGCCTAGTCCTTTTCTTGTGCTTCCAGGAAGTGATCTGTGAAAAATAGGCTGTTCCTTAGAGATGTTTTTCTATGTGTTTCTAGAAAGCTTGCAACAAGGAGATTTCATGGTTTCCTTGGGTGATAAATGTCATTCTTTTGTAGTACTACTATTCCAGAAAGCTTCTAAAATCTAACATACAGAATTCCAGGAGTGATTTTGTGTATGTGTGTGAAAGTCATTTTCATAAAGCCCAAAACTGATTAGCAAATGATTAAATCAGTAAAATCATACACTTCTCATATAAAGTTCAATACGTGCCTGTGTTCCTGCTCTTTTCAATTTTTGCTGAAATATGGCAAAGCTGAGCACTGCAAAAATGCATAATTGTCCTTTTTTAAGCAGATGAGGATTGTTAATTCAGCTTCACTTTAGATCTAGTAAGGCATTAGAAACATTTTCCAAATCTCTGCTATGGGACATCAAGAATCTGACTCCAGAAAAGAAATCTGGGATAAAACTCATTCCATCCCCTGGGACAACCCAATAGTGAAAACACTTGCATTTCAGCTCAACTTTTTCTTTCAAATAGATAAAACACACCTCTGAAGTCACCTTTGGGAAGCAACATATCCAATATATTTAAGATGTTAGATTAGAATAAGAGAAAATATCAGTGGGAGAAAATATCAATGAGGGAGATGAGCTTCATCCCTTCAATCATATTTCTCCCATAAACCAAATAAACCAATACCTGTTGTAAGTGAATTGTAACAACAGTGTGGAAGGATACACAGAAAGTGAACAGAGAAGAATTCTGTGTGAAAACCATTAGAGCAACATTATTTTTTTCAGATATGTCTTCCTCTGTAAGAGTCAGGTGTAACCAAACAAAAGCCCAGCTGATCCTCTAGAACAAATTCTTTATTTAAACTAAATCTGGTCAACAGGAAAAAGAGCAAACAAACCATGACTTTTCTTAGACTTCAAACTGACTTTTGATATAGCTGATTTATTAATTTTTATTATTATTTAAAGGAAGTGAGAATACGCCCCTTTCTCTCTAATAGTGAAAGACACAAAGCAATGCAAACTCAAACTCTCACAGGTATCTCAAATGTAATAATCATCTGGAGGCATTTATTACTCATGAATAAAACAGGTTTCATGTTAAATTTACATGGTTAATAATTTCAGACATACTTGTCTGAGAAATACAGGCTACACAAATTAAAGTTTTTCATTAATACCCCTTTGCTGTATATATTTGTTGGAAAAATATTTTCTGTAATTTAGCAGTAGTGACAATGTGGGGCCTTTTACTGTGAAGTCTTTTAAAAAGTGTAGGTGTGAAATAAATTCCTTAAAATGTTCACATTCCTTAAGTACTTATATATAAGCATTTTAGTCTTTTAATGCATTTGGCATAAAAGTAAACCAGAGCTGTTGTAGGGGGTGCAGAAAGAAGGTTGATCTTCTGGTAATGGTGTCCAGTGGGTAAAAAAATACTTTGAACCTGTTGCAACAAAAAGTAATGTTAAAATGTTTTAGAAAACAGGAAATTATTTCCAAGTCAGTGAGTCTCATGCAGAACATTCTATTGAACTGGTTGCAGTAAGTAAATAAGAAATATTTGGAGCTGTGAAAATAAGTATTTCTAGAAACGCCACTTAAAATCACAGAATCCTAGCTTGAAAAGTAATTTGGAATTTACAGTGCTGATTAAATGCATTTTGAATCATAATAATTCCTAGGAAAGGCCCTGAGAAAAAGTGCTGCAAAGGCAGACAGAGATTCCTGGTTTCTGCATCCTGCAATATTTTTCCCTTTAGAGAGATGTGATGTGATAGAAAATGTGCACGCAGTCCAGAAAGATGAGCCCAGAACACACTGCTCTGTAATGACCAGCAGAAAAATGATTGCTAAGGAAAAACTATTTCCTGATTGAAACTGATACACAACTTTTGCAGCTGTCTGCTGTTGGAAAGTATCCAGTTGTTCACAGGAGTATCAATGATATCTCAGTATGCATGCTTGTGTTAGTGCTTTTCTATGGTCAAGTCAGGGAAAAGCAAATACAATGCAGTTCTTCATAAATCAATGAATAAACTTTTGAGATAACTCACAAAATACAGTTCAATTATACAGTTGTCTAACTAAAAGAGGGTACCTGAAACGTAGGTTTCTACTACATTTTCTACTTACATCTAAGTAAGTTCTCCCACCAGAAGGAGATCTTTAAGTGCAACCATGAAGCTATTAATTGTATCTCTGAAATGTAAATTGAAATCTAGATCCACTTTCAAATTACAATTACATAAATACTGTGACCCAGCTGTATTCCACTCACCCAGACACTGACCTCATGAAAAGCACGTGGGTTTTACAGTGGGTGGCCCTCAGCTGTCCACAGGTTGCCATCACTGATGTCTGTACACGTCCCCGTTCTTGTTGCCAAATTATTCACTTCCTAATCTTCTTTGATTCCATTCTTCATCCTCCTTTTTTTCTGAGTTAGAGCCCATCTCCTCCCTTCCCTCTCACCCCATTATCTCCTTTCCTAATTCCATCCCCCTCAGAACCTAGTTTTGCTTCTGGTCTATCCAAACCATGATATTTCTGAGCGTTCCCATGGCAATCTTGTCTGTATATGGCATTACTGACACAGTAAGTGTGACAGCCACTGCAACCCAAACCTGCTCTGCCATTTTCCAGGTCATATTTATTGTATTTACTTTACTATACCCAGTCACTTTACATAATTATTCTATTTTAGCCTTGATTCTTTCAGCTGAACACAAGCAGGTTCTTATCTTTTTGTGCCAGCAGATTGCATATTAGAGCAGCAGAGTAACTTGTTTCACATTTCTGCTTTGGGTATATAAAGAGAAATGTAAAAGTTCCCTTTTAAGGACTTTACTACCATGAGGCCTTTTCATCTCACAGGCTTGCTTGATGGAAGTTTGAAATATTAGATGTGTTTTGCCATCAGCATAGCTTCCATGGATTTATACATTGCTTTTTCAATAATTTGATTCACAATTTTTCCCTGGATCAGATGAGGTCCCTTAGTTCCCTTTTTGGGCAGAAGTTCCATATCCATCGTCCCAATTCTCTAAATGACTTTTGTGTGATGATTGTCTTCATGAAGTTGGTTGTTAAAGTCACAGAATCACAGAATTCCAAGGGACCTTGAAGATGATGTACTTCCAATAGGCAGGGATGAGACCCACTGGAACAGGTTGCTTAGAGCCTCATCCAGCGTTGCCTAAAACCTTGATCACGGTTCAAAGATTTATTCAATTACTTCTTTAAGTATTGGTGGTGAATTTCATCAGCCTTGACTCCCCCTCTGTCATCCCACTGTTCTATTGTAGTAAAAACCATTTACATGGATATTTATTGCGTTTCCTTGTGTATAAGAAGGGGTTTAGATTTCACTGCCTGGATTATCCCCATGTCTGTGTGGCTTTAGAAGATAAATATAAAAAAGTTTTTACATTGTGACATTCTCATATGACAGACCTGCAGATGTCAGTCTCACAGACCTTTTTCTTGCTTGTCCTCTGTGGAAAGCAAACACTTTGGGTCAGGGAAGTACCACTCCCACGGAGCCAGAGAGTGTTTACCAGGAAAATTGATGTTTGCCAAAGTAATTTTTCTTTAATATTACATATTGTACAAGCAGGACATTTTTTTCATCTGCTCCAGGGATACTTTTAGTGCCAAGCAACAAATCACAAGCTCTGTTCAGGTTATCAAATAATCAAGTTAATGTATATTTACCTTAAAAGAACGTCATCATCTGAAAGCCAGAGTTTTTTAGCAAATTACTACTCCATTTCTTGATTTTCCTTTGTCTTTCTTTCTTCCTTTCTTCTTTTCTTTTCTTTTCTTTTCTTTTCTTTTCTTTTCTTTTCTTTTCTTTTCTTTTCTTTTCTTTTCTTTTCTTTTCTTTTTTTCTTTTCTTTTCTTTTCTTTTCTTTTCTTTTCTTTTCTTTTCTTTTCTTTTCTTTTCTTTTCTTTTCTTTTCTTTTCTTTTCTTTTCTTTTCTTTTCTTTTCTTTTCTTTTCTTTTCTTTTCTTTTCTTTTCTTTTCTTTTCTTTTCTTTTTCTCCTTCTCTCCCTTTCTCCCTCTCTCTTCCTTTCTTTCAGTGCTGCTGTGATGCCAATTTCCACCAGCTCTGTGGACACAGACGGCTCTGGTAGCTCACCCAAAATCCTGGGGATTCCCAATTAGCTCCTAATCCAATTTCGTGGATTTTAATTTTTCCCCCCCTTTTTACATTTAAAGGTTGATGTTTCCCTTTTTAAACCATTGAGCTACTAATACACAAATATCCACAATACTTAATTTCTCTGTTTTTACTTTGTTGACCCTCTGCAAAGTTTCCATCTGCTCCTTCCCAGTAGGAGTCAAGTGTGAGTGCTTGAGCCCTGGATATCAGGGACACAGGCAGCCAAGCCCTGGCACACATCTGGATGGAGCTCCAGATTGCAGAGCAATGGGATTAAACTCATTCTTAGAGGAAAATTGAAAGCTGGCACAGGCTACCCAGAGAAGCTGTGGCTGCCCCATCTCTGGCAGTGTCCAAGGCCAGGTTTGACAGGGCTTGGAGAAACCTGGGACAGTAGAAGGTGTCCCTGACCGTGGCAGGAGGTTGGAACCAGATGATTTTTTGGGCCCCTTCAAACCTAAACCATTTATCTGCTATTTTCACCAAACCACTGCCCCTGGCTGGAGCACCTGGAACCTCAGGGCTCTGAAGACTTCCTTGCAGAATGAGAAAGCACAAAATGATGAATCTGGCCTTGAAATATTCAGCGATGTAACTAAGACCTTTTGGTTTACCAGCAGGAAATTGTTATTTTCATTTGAGGAAAAATGCTTATTTTTAGTGACACTGGAGCTTCAACTGCTCATTTTTCCACCAGAGGGCACTCCTATATTTTCAATGAAGGCAAGTTTTGGCACAAGACCGAGCAGTTTTGTGTGTGCAGTACAATTCCAGCTGTGACAGGGCAATGGGAAAAAGGCAGGAGCAGAATGACCTTGTTGCACATCTGCCAGCACTGTCCATCATCTGGGACCCTCCACTGCCACCTGATGGGGCACAGCCAGGCTTCAGAACCCCATGTGTGTCAGGCTGATGCACACAAAGTAAATCACCAGTTCATACACACTGATATGTGTCTGATATGGCCCAGTTTAATTAAGGGATCTTCCTTACAATCCCTTACATTACACAATCCCTGTCTTCCTCCTGAGGAGCAACAAGGACCAGTGCCACCTGTGTCACCAGAGTTGGTGCCAGACTTCAGTGTTTTCCATGGAATATTCCATTCCATACACGGTCCTGTGGTTTTATCTTCACTCATAAAAATATGCATTGTTATAAAAATTAAAACACTTCCACAGTTATTGCAGTTTGGGTGGGCTGTGTAGTTTTGGGACTCAGCAGTTTACATCAAAATACAATGCAAAACAAGTATCTGCAGTTAAAATCTGTAAAAAACTTAAGAATCTGTTGGTTTAGCTGGACTGTGTCCCTGTCACAGATATGTACTATATGTATACCCCTATGTGTGTATATATATCCCTATCATATATTACAGGGCTCTTTTTACCCTTTTTATAGCTTTTTTTTAACCTAGAATGATTTTCAGTAATTAAGATAATATACTTGAATGAAGAAAATCCAGGCACTTTGTTTATTGATGGCAGAAGAGAAAGCATGATTTTGTGGAGAAAAAAAAAAAAAGCCAAGGCTCTGAATAAAATGTTTCAGAAAATTAGTAGTTTGTTTTATTTATCCATATAAGAGTAAACCAGATTTTTGAATAAGCTCTCTGAAGTCTGAATTACTCCCTAAAGATGTATTAAATCAGGTTCATTCTTTAGTTACTGCAATAGGTAGAAAAGGCAGTTTAAGGAGGAAATAAGATTTCCTGGTAATTTGACCAAAATATAGATGAACAGGATAAGCAGAGATTGGAATTACAATGCATTGAGCAGTTTAGATGTTCTGGAACCATGTCAAAAGTGACAGATTCTCACAGCTACTCATAAACTGATCAGGTAAATACTTTGCCATTCTTCTTAAGTCAGAGAGGAGGAACAGCCTAAAATCAGGCTGTCACACAGCTCTGCTCCAAGGAAACATCTCTGTTAAACTGCACCCAGATGAGACAGCTCAGGGCAGAGCCAGGCTGAGCTAGCACAGGTGTAAGCATGTGTCATTTTTTCAAATCCTTTCTTCTCACTTGTATTTTTCCTATGGACACCTTTGGCATGGTTTTTGTCTGCCACAGTTTGTCCCCCTCGCCCCCCACAGCTGGTTATAGCTCTGCATTCTATGGGTGTGTAACGTGACTTTGGCTTGCCTGGTTATGTGGTGACTCCTCTCCCCTGTGCTTCAGCAAATTCATCAGCCACTCTGGCCAAATCCATCATTCCTAATGTAATCAAAGGGAGATCAAGCATATGGATCTCCTATGAATGTGTGGTGTAGCAGATGACCTCTGTGCCTTCATGATTTGAATGTGGGGAAACTGGTTCATCTAATGGGACCAGTCACTTCAATTCTCTGCAGTGTTTTTTTCTCTACTTATCTTAAAGTACTTCTTAAACTTCTTTTGACCCACTGCAGAAAATGTCTCAGTGTTTAACTGACAGCATCTCCACTATTCATTTCCTGGCTTTTGATCCAGAACCCTTTTTCTCTGCAGCCCCCTCACCTTCCAGCTCCACTCCAGCCAGGCCTGCTGTCATCAAAATCAACCTCACTATAGCTACAGGTCTCTTAAACCTGCAGATGGTGAGGAAAACCTGTCCCTGCGAGAGCATGATCCAGACTGCTAGAGTGGCATTCATCTCACCAGGGCTCTACTTCAAAGCCATTCTCCTTATGCTGCCTTTAGAGGTAGTGGAGGTACTTCAGGTCTGTATTTCACCTTTTCTTCTTACAGCAGATGCCTGAGACAGGCTGGATGAGCGGATAAGGCAAATGACTGCCTTGACATCACCAAGAATTTTTTTAAAAGCATTATATGAGTCAAGTCAGTCACTACTCCATATCTTTCTGGGTAAGGTTGAGGAAGACAACGGTTTGGAGAACAGATGTAAGGATATGGATGGTACAATTTGTCTATGATAACTTTTTGGGTCTTAAAAAACCACTGGTTTGGCTCTGGTCAGTAGAGCTGAGCTCTGCTTCTTGAACAGTCTCTTCCAAGATGCTGAAGGGCCCTTGGCATTATTAACCTGTCAAACACACCAAGGCTTTTCCGGAAGGTAATGCTATTTGGTCTAAGCCCAAATTGTGTCAAAAACTAAGATTATAAACACGCATAAAACATTTTCAGTGCTCAGACCTGTGTTCTGGCTCTGTGTAACCTGTCACTACAGACAGACATGAAAAAAAGAATGGATGGAAAGGTTTCAGAGGAAAATCAATCAGGCCTTAAAAGAGGCCTGAAATTAAGAATCAATTCAGGTCTTGCCATGGAGAAAGCATTTACTTGTCCTGCTACAGCAGGACAAGAATGCCACCAGTGATGTACCAAGAGTGTGCAGGTACCCCCTGAAATACACAGGGAAGGTGTTAGACTACAATGGACACGATTCATCTTCTCATCAGTGTGCTGCCTTTGGAGCCTGTTTGATGCTGTCTCCACAGGATCTGCAGGAATGATTCAAATGGGCTGTGTTTCCTCTGTGAGAAGCAATGCAAAACCACACCTCTCCACTTCTTCAGCTGCTTAGCTACTCACAACTACCTCATGCACAGGTGCACAGGTGTGTACACACATCTCCTGTTCCTGCCTGGATCTCGGGGCTGTTTTCAGTCTGCACTGCAGTTGCTGATGTGTTTCCTGGTCATGAGGAGGGACAACAATGCACACACACCATATGTATTCCATATTATATGTGGAATACTCAGGCATGCTGCACAATTGCTGTTTTGTCTTTGAAACATGCCTGCTGCTTCCCCAGAACTGAGCAGATACCCTCATTCATGTTGATATTCCTGAGGTTTTCATGGGCAAGATCATTTGCTTTGGTTGAACCCAGCAGCTCTGTGGTCCATCTTGGCTAAGCAGAGCCTTCAGTGCTCAACCTGTACGATCTTGTTTCATGCCTGTTAACTGGCAATAGGTTGGCCAGCTGGCAATTATGGTTTAGCCTAAATGGCCTTGTTATTTGGTGTAATTGAGCAGAAAGGCATCTTATGCCTTGTGTCTCACCTCCTGGCAGGATGAGCCTCTTGCTCCCACCCACTGCCAGCAAAGCAGGTCTGATGCTGCAGTTCATGAAGTGAACAAAGCCAGCAGGGGCTCAGGGGAGATGCTTTATGCAGAGGATAAGATCAGGCTCAGACACTGAGCTGCTTGGGGCCATGCATTATTAAATGCTATCTACTGATACGCTCCTTCTGTAGAAGCCGATTAATGACATCCCACTTTATTATTCCTTATCTTTTATCTCCACCTTGTTTCACAGATGTAGCCAGCGATACACAGCACTAACCAGAGACCCGTGGCACTCATTAGATGGTGGCTGCTCCTCACAAGTGCCATCAGATGTGCACTTCCCATCCCTGATTTTGCTAACGATGCTGGTTAACACGTTGCTGTGTCACTGTTCAGGCAACCCAGACAACACGGGCTTGTCAGCTCAAACTAGCTTATCTTCTACTGATTGTTTCCTTTGACAATCTCCTCTGATAAGATGGGAGATAAACACATGACAGACCCTACAATGCATTTCCCTACTAAAATCTTAGCAGCAGCTCTGTAGAGGGGGTTCATCTAATAAGTGCTTCTTTTGACCTGTTTTCTATTTTGTTGCAGCTGAAGACCTTAAGGTACGTTTAAACCAGAAACACAGTCTTGTTTAGCTGCTCCCTGTACCTCAGGAAGTGTTGTGTCATTGTGTGAATGTGGGTGTTTAATTCCAGCAGCTACACAGGACAAGAAAGTGAAGCACATCCAGTTGCCTAAGGTCCTGCTTTTATCTTTGAGGCTGCAATTAGAGGAGGGCAGTTATCCCCTCTAAGAGAAAACTAACCAAAGCAATATTTTTTTGCTGGGTTAGTGTCCTGGTTTATGTCAGCAGGAGTTAACCAGGCACAAGGACACTTACCTTGAAGACAGCTAAAACTGACTTGGTTACTTCTTATCACAGCCAGATGTGGATTTGGGGAGGAGGTAGAAAAGGGGTGGATTAGGGAAATAATCTCCTTAGTACTGGTGGCAATGGTGTGAGTTTTGTGTGACCAAGAACTCAAGGTCTGTCCCTCATCCCAAGGATGCACCTGATCCTGGGAGCTCTATGTTCACCACCAAACCATGGCCCTAAGCACCACATCTTCACATTTTTTGTGATTCCATCATCTTCCTGGGCAGTCTGTTCCAATGCCTGGCCACTCTTTCAGTCAAGAAATTTTTCCCAATATTTAATCTAAACCTACCGTGGCACAACTTGACAACATTTCCTCTTGTCCTGAACTGTCCTGAATTATTTATTTCTGTGGCTTGTTGCCTCAGTACCAGCCAGGCTGTGGATCATTTTCTGCCAGGTTAGGAAGTGAGATCAATTCAGTAAGGAAGAAATGTAGTGGTGGCACTGGGGATGATCTTCCAATCTGTGCAACCCACCTCAGGTAACTTCATTTCTATGGCGAGGCTAGAACAGCGTTAACAGCAAAATTTATGGGAAAATTTACAGCAATTTTTTGATACTAAATGATAATCCTAGCAAACCATGGTCAAATGTATTATAGGCAGAGTAATAAACAGGCACTGCCTGACACTTTAAGCTGAGAAAGTAAGAGGGTTTTTATTAACATATTACAGCAAGTTCTGGTTTGTGGACAGGCTGAGACTGAGATTAAAGGATCCCTACAGACAGCTCAGGAAGAAATACAGCTGCTTAAATCCAAATGTGTGGTCCTAACTGCCTCTGATAGCACTCTGCCATACCTAGGGAAATCTTTAACCCTTGTGTATACCCCAGCATGGAGGGAGGGGGAGGATTAAAACTTTGATTCTTATTAAATTGAAATAGGTCACTTCTTACTCAGTCATTTGTTGCAATTATCATCTAATTTGAACACACTTCCCTCTCGTGTAGGTCACTGTGTGGGCAGCCTGGGTGCCAAACAGAGGGTTGTGGGTGCCACAGCTGGATTTCAGGGTGCAAAACATCAGGTTCTGGAGCATTTTTTGTATCAGCTGGGGCACAGATTTCTCAGGCCCCTCTTTGATCTCAACAGACATCTCCTGAGTAGAGACTTGACGTTTTCCAGCTACAAAATGATAAAATTATAAACTACAAACACGTAAAACTATCTATAGATTATTTCTGTTTTCTTTAAATTTTATCTTTCTTGCCTGTTCAGCAATCTGATACAGCAGAGCAGATGGACAGTGACATAAAGTCAGGAAATCCATCTGAAAATGGCCCAGTTAGAGTTAGTACAGTGTTCATTACTTTATTGTATAACACTTGTCTAAAAAGCTTATCTGTGGCTAAATGTTGCAGAGAAAATCAATAAGGATTATCTCCATACAAGTAAAAAAGGCAGCACCTTTCTGCTCAGATTATTAATATTTCAAGTGCAACAATCCCGTTTTTTTAAGGTCATTATAAAGGACATAAAATCTGGAGAAATAACAAACTCAGTTCTGCCTGCCACAAGATTTTTCCAACTGCCATTAAGGGACATTCTCTTTGTAATGGCAAGAGACAGGACACTGCCTTGGCTGAACTGTCCACATCACCATGTTCCTCTTAAACCAGTGCTCAAGTGAGACGATTCTTGCACTTAAAGAAGACCTTATTCCAAACTAATCTTTGGTCAGGAAGTTGTACTGGGTAGGTCCCCTCTAACTAAATTTATCCTATCTTATCCTATCCTAATCCTATCCTATCCTATCCTATCCTATCCTATCCTATCCTATCCTATCCTATCCTATATTGTGTACTTTTCCACAATGAACCAGAGGATCCATCATGTGGGACATGATTCAGGCCCTGTCCCAGAGCAGCCAGCTCTCTGCAAGGATCTCCCTCAAGAGTAAGTGAGAAGGAGGA
This sequence comes from Leptocoma aspasia, assembly GCA_013399835.1. Lineage (NCBI taxonomy): Eukaryota > Metazoa > Chordata > Aves > Passeriformes > Nectariniidae > Leptocoma > Leptocoma aspasia. Next base: position 641,987 of record VXAX01002327.1, on the reverse strand, counting down.
ATGGGAAATAATCCCTTTCCACAGGCCTTCCCATGGCATCTCCTTGTTTGCTCTGGATCCTTGCTAAAGGTAGGCAGGATATCAAGGGTTTCTCCTTGAAAGGTGGAAGGAAGCAGGAACAGGATGTGCAAGGAGGAAAGCCTGCTCTGCTGTGGGGATGCCATTGAGGAGCTATCAGGGACAAGGCAAACTGCCTTGCAATATGCTAGAGAGTGTATATTATAGTGGCTTTTAAGTCTTTTCCCAGCACTGATTGCACCATGGCCCTTTGGTATCATAGTCAGTTGCTAAATATTTCTCATGCCCTAGAAACATCAATAGCTGGGCCTCACATAAAGCAGTGGTTGTGTTTCCAGATATTTCTGGAATATCTCCAGCGATGAGACTCCACCTCCTCCCTGGACAATCTGTTCAGTGCTCAGTCACTGCACAGGAAGTTCTGCCTCCTGTCCAGGTGGAACTTGCTGGGATCAGTCCCTGCCCGTTCCTCTGGTGCCATTGCTGGGCCCTGGAGCAGAGCCTGGGCCCTGCTCTGAGCCCTCCCTGCACACAGGGACACCCAGGGATGAGGTTCCCTCTCAGCTGTGTCTCCTCTCGAGGCTGAACAGCCCCAGCTCCCTCAGCCTTTCCTGGTCAGGGAGATGCTCCAGTCCCTCCATCATCTTTGTCACCCAGCACTGGACACACTCCAGGAGCTCCATGTCTCTCTTGTCCTGAGGAGCCCAGAACTGGACAGAGCATTCCAGATGTGCCTCATTGGGTCTTCTTGCTCACAGAACACACTCCTGGGTCATGGATATCTTGTTACCCACCAGGACCCTGAGCTGCCAGAGGTCTCTGTCTCCTCCCCCAGCTCAGGAGCATCCATGGATGTGTGTGTTCAGCTGCATGGATGTGCCATGTTTTGGTACTTTCATCTGAACCACACCTCCTGAGTTTGTACTTAAGCCATCACAACATCTTCTCATCTGAGTGACTCACTGAAGAGAGCTTGTTTTGGCAAGATCAGTTCATGAAGGGTCCATGCTGATATTTAATACTCCACTGGTTACAAAATGATAGGTAAAAAATTTGTTCCATTGTCTTCCTGGAGATTTAAATTAGGCTTATTGACCTTTATTCCCTGCGTCAGATGTTTGATGATTGATTTTTACTTCATTGTATGACTTCTTTCCTCTTATGAGTGACTCAGAAATGAGTTCTTGTGGTTTGGGTTGCAGAAATCACCACAAGAAAGACCTAGAGGGGCTGGAGCATATCCAGAGAAGGGAAGGGAGCTGGGGAAGGGTCTGGAGGACAAGTCTGAGGAGGAGCAGCTGGGGGAGCTCAGACTGGGGAAAAGGAGGCTCAGGGGGGACATTCTCACTCTTTACAACTCCCTATAAAGAGGTTGTAGCCACATGGAGGTCAGTCTCTGCTCCCAGGTAACAAAAAATAGGACAAGAGGAAATGGCTTCAAGCTGTGCCAAGGGAGGTTTAGGTTGGACATTGGCAAAAAATTCCTTCACATAGGGAGTTGTCAAGCATTAGAATAAGCTACTCAGGGAAGTATTGGAGTCACCACCCCTGGAAGTGTTCAAGAAATATGCAGCTCTGGTTCTTAGGAACATGGTTTAGTGGTGGACCTGGCAGTGATAGGTAAATGTTTGGACTTGATGCTCTTAGAGGTCTTTTCCAGCCTTAATGATTCTATGATTTCTTGACACAACATTCATGCTAAAGGAGTCTTTTGTGAGTGAGGTAATGGTTCTGCCCACTTCCTTATTGGTACCAACACTGGATTAACTATTGCAATATAATCATTCTTACTTGGACCTGTGCTAATTATTTCAGAGTGTAGTAAGTCATGTTCCAGCACTCACACCTATGCCCTGGCATTGCTTAATTTACTTTTAGAGTTGTCTCCAGCTGAGAGGGCAGTGTGCCAGGGAGGCAAAAAGTGATGGAGATGAATGAGCAAAAAAAACCAACCCAAATAATAAGCACTTTGAGTTGTGAAATTGAACTTTTAACTTAATGCTTGTCTTTCGTGATAGAAGAAATGCCACTGGAATGAAGGAGTCAGAAATGTGTGATGAAATTATTCTGTGCCAAGGACTCTGGGACTTGAAATCATAATTATGACAGCAGCTTCTTTACTAAAAAGGGATTGGAATGTGCAACCTTTGTAAGATGAGACTGAAGTAATATTTAGCCCCATTGTTAACTGCACAGAAATTAACCAAAGTTTCCCAAAGGTCACGGAGTGGCAATTGCAGGTTATTTATGCTAATTGTTATTTCTCTCTGAAAAGGAGTCTGATGGAGGGTTGCTTGCCTGACTTCTGTTTTTGCCCAGGAAATCTTCTCGCATAACTTGTTTCTGCTCATGCTGCTAAATATTTAGGCTCCCTTCAACACCTAATGCTAATAAAGTCACAACGTTGGTGAAGTTTAGAGAATTTTATTTAATGTTAATAAGAAAGAATGAAAATTATGATGAACTGGTCAGTGAAGAATGAGTAATTTAGTGACTGATACAGCAAAAGATATTAAAAAATTTAGAACACATGTCTACTTGTTATGAAAAGCAAAGTTTCCAAATGCAGGGACCTTCCCCATTTTGACTATCTGTTATTGTGAATTAAGCCCTTTTCTCAGACAGTCCTTTTCCTTTACAAGACAGGTTTGGTTACCTGTATTTAAATGCAATCTTACACTATAAACAGGATTCTTAATTTAAATTAACTACGTTTGGTTTGTTTTTGGGGGGTATTTTTTGTGTTTTTTCACAACTGAGCATTTTACAGTAGAACATATGTCAGCAACAGATTCTAAACCAGAATAGATCTAGAGGAAACTGCTCTGGTCTCCTAATTTCTTTTAAGAATTACATATTTCAAGCAATCCTGTTTATCTTCTGGTCCAGTTAAGAGTACAATAGTTTAAATTTTCAATCAAGTTGAAAGTAGCTACATGACCAAGCATTATCCATCTATGCTGAGAACATAATAAAGATATGGAACCACAGACCCTTAAAAATGTTTACCAGATAACATTTTGGGAAAAGAAAGATGAGAAGAGCTAATAATTAAATATATCTGGCAAACAAACAACAAATTTAAATTAAGATTTCTACGATGTTTTGGACCAGTATATAAATAGAATATGTACATCATCCTACAGACTTTTCTTGTGTGAGTCACTGTACTGAAGTCAGTCCTTCTGCACTGGGAGAGGCAGGATGGAATCAGTGTTTGTGGAAGAATTCATTAAGGAGATGGATGTCCAGGAGGGTAAAAGTTGAGCCTGTTATTTTATTCCAGTTTTGCATTGACAAGAGAAGAGCAGTGGACTTGACAAAGCTCTGGGAACATCCTGGACACTTTGCCAGGAGTGTTGGAAAAAAGCATCTTCAAACTTTCAAGGGTTGGCTGAAAACGATTTAAACCACAAAATTAATCATGAGTGGGAAGTGGAAACTTGCAGCCTGTCCTTTCAGAATAATTTTTCATCAACATTATTTTCTCTCTAATGTTTTTTCTCTCATTTACTCCCCAGAAACATCCAAAGCACTAATTTGGCCACGTATAGAAAATATGTGGCTCTCAAGAAGATTGCTTACTTATCGATACAGGTGTTTTAAAGCTTTCTTTCTTTGTGCTACAGCCTGTGGTGAGAATTTGGTTCATTCCATAACAGAAGATGTGAATTAAATCTTTCATTGTAAGACTCAGCTTATATGTTTTTATTTCCTATTAGAATTCTAAAAACTCAAGCTTGCCACTAGCTCTTATCAAGTGTGTTGCTACTTCCATTTGATCTGCCACCATTGTTCAAAGGATGAAGAAGAAAAAAAAAAAGGTAAAGAAGTCCTCTACTTCTCTAGAATTTCTTAGGTTCAAGGATGAGATTTATCTCTCCTGGACATGGAAAAGCATTATCTCACATAGGTAAAGTAGACAGCATGGTGAAATGTGATTCTCTGATAGTGCTTTTGGCCTGGTGTTTCAGCAAATAAATTTTTAAAAAATCTGTTTGTGTAAATTAATTGTTGTTTAGGGTTTTTTTTAAGCATCAACTTTACCCCGGTCACAATTAAAATTCTTGGAACTTACTGCATAATCCATCCTCACAAGCACTGGGGCAATCCCCACAGGGCTCTCCTTTCTTGTAGGGTGTCTTCATTGAACTGATTAGGTTTCCCCTGAAACATCAATGTTACCAACATCAGCTATGAAGTCACTACACCGTATCTGAGAAGAAAACTAAATTATAAAGATGTTTAGATTTACAGTCAGTTATGTAACTTACTGTTACATTTATGCTCAGTCTTTGGTTATATGTCAATCAATTTTTACATGTGTGCTGGGTTTATTTGGAAATGCTTTGGCAGTGGACAGAGAGGGGGAGGAATTTGCAGGGGTGGCTTTTGTGAGAAGACACCAGAGGTTGTCTCTATTCCAGACAGGGCCAGTGCTGGCCAGCTCCAAGTCGGGCCCATGTGATGGTGATTGTGGCTCTGTCATAACACATTCAAGGGAGGGTAAATTCTGCATGCAACAGCAACCAGAAGAAAGGAGTGAGAATACGTGTGAGAAATCCCTCTGCAGACACCCAGGTCAGTGCAGAAGGAGAGGCAGGAGGTGCCCCAGGCACTGAGCTGAGATTCCCTGGTGCAGCCCATGGAGAGGCAGCTGTGCCCCTGCAGCCCATGGATGTCCACAGGGATGCAAAGATCCCCCTGCAGCCTGTGGAGGACCCACACTGGAGCAGGAGGATGCTTGAAGGAGGCTGTGAGCCCATGTGATCCTCACTGGATCGGGCTCCTGACTGGACTTATGACCCTGTGGGGGATGCACATTGCAGCAGCCCAATCCTGAAGGAATGGAAGCATGGAAGGAATCCATGCTGAAGCAGTTCAGGAAGAACTGCAGCCTGTGGGAAGGACCCACACTGAAGTCCATGGAGGACTGTCTCCAGTGAGAAGGACCCCACAATGGAAGGGGGAAGAGCATGGGGAGGAAGGAGTGGCAGAAATGGCACGTGATGAACTGCCCAGAGCCCCCAGTCCCATCCCATTGTGCTGCTGAGGGGGAGGAGGAAGAGAAAATCAGGAGTCAAGCTGAGCTTGGGAAGAAGGTGGGGGATAGCAGAAGGTGCTTTAGATTTGGTTTTACTTCTTATTGTCCTAGTCTGATTTGATTAGTAATAAATTAAGTGAATTTTCCCAAGCTGAGTCGCTTTCTTCCATGACAGTAACTGGTGAGTGAACTCCCCAGACCTCATCCTGACCCATTAACTTTTTGCCATATTTTTTAATTACTCCATCCTGTTGAGGAGAAGAGTCAAGGAGACTGGATGAGCTACTGATGGTCAGTCAAGGTCAACCCACAACAAGATATTGTGAATGTGGAAATTAATTTTAGGCACTATTTTAATCACTTAACCTTAACATTCCTATTAAAGTTTTTTGGTATTAATTATAGTCTTCACTGTACTGTACATATTGGTATGCCTTTCTAAACCAAGATTTCAAGTAAAATGTGCAAAATATTTATTTCTAATTAACTATTAAAATCCTAACTCAGAAAGTTAGGATTTTTAGACAAGTGACATTTAATTTGAAAATCAGTGTCTCCTTTATATATTTTATGCTTTTTCTTTTTTGACAACTCTTTTCATGAGTATGTTTCTGTCCTTTCATATCCTAATACAGTCTTCAAACCTGTTTGTCAGCTATTGGTGATGTGCCCTGTTCCAAATTTCACCAACTCCTGACTAATTTTGATAATGTAATAAATACCAAAATCAGAATCAATACGTACGCAGGGCAGTAGTGGCAGACGTAAAAGTAACTGTACGTAGTGTTGCTGCAGAAAGTGAAACCACACCCAATTTTATAAGAATTGTGCCAAACCATCTGTAGGTAAAAGAATAAAAATCATGGAAGTATGAAAAATATGCATTTGAAAATTGTTTAAACACAATATCCATCACAGAAATGTTTGCAATGACATTGAGTCACTTTATTTACCCTTTATAGTAAAAATGTGAGCCCCATTTTACTGAAAATCTGCTTTTACCCCTATTCAACCAAAGAATTTTGGGGATATAACAATAATAATTCAAGACACATGTTTATAACACCTTTGATTTTGTTTTTATGTCTCCATTCAATTGAAACTGTTAATGTAGGAATGATGATGTAAAATTTTGTATCCTGTGTTTTGTGCAGGTACCGCAGAAGTTTAGGATAACCCATTGTCCAGCTCCTCTGAGTCAAAAGAACTCTGTTGACTGCAACAAACCTATTTGTATTTCCTTGCTGGTACTTTAATAACCCTGTTTTTCCAGCGTCTGGGCAATTCTCAGACGTTAAACAAATAAGTTGTTGCTTCCTGAAGTCTTGAAATACCAGTATCTTTACTCTTTACTCCTACATATACTTAGACTATTATTTTCATTTTAATTTTGTTACTTTACCTATTATTCTCATTCTAATTCTGCTCCTTTGAAAGTTTTCATCTTGTTTTCTTAGAATAACTCTCATGTCTCCATTGTTATTTATTTCCTTTAAAGATGAGAGGGTAGAACTTGCTAAGATAACATTTATCTGTTCAGCCTGAAATAGAAATATATGTATAAAAATACATCTACCTGAGTGTAATGGCCAAACATAGCACCTTTTGGTTTTGCCCCAGTTCCATATTCAAAATTTTTCTCCTCATTGTACCAGGCCTGGAGAACATCTGACCATGAGAAGGGGGCAGAGGACATGAAGAGATTTTCACCACATTGTACATCTGAAAAGAGAATGGTACTGAGAAATGCATAGAGAATATAGGTATGAGAAAAAAAAAACCAAAACAACAAAAGCAAAAGTTGGGATGATTTCCATAGAAATTCTCATCCTAAATGAGGCAGCAGGATGGTGTTTTTTTTCCAGCTGAGTGGCACCATCCTTTGTAAATACTGCAGGTGTCCCTTGGCCAGCTTGCAAACATAATCATTACCCAGGTCATAGCCCAGTAATCTTGGGAAAATCCCACGAATCCAAATTTTACTCCTGGCACACAAGAAAGTGTCTATACTGCCCTTATCTACTGTTTTTATTCATGTCTAACCCCTCTGCATTGGTCCTCAAATGGGATTCACCCTGGCAAAAAACAGAGGATTTGGATTTTAGTAAAAGATATTGACAGGACTGTCCACCTCTTAGATATGGTGTGGGCAGAAGTCAGTCAACAGCACACTGGGCAGTTAACATGGTACAGCTGTAAATTCAATATCCAGTGATTGACAGAAGTGTTAATCTGAACCTCAAAGACAGTTTTAGGTTGCAATTTGCCAGGAGATTTAAAAACTCTAAGTCTGATCTGAGAAACTATGCTTAGCACCACCAGCCAGTTTTACACCTTTGCCTTTTTCCCCTTTCTTCCCAGGCATTTCAAACCAGCACATGTAAACTGGTTTCTGCACTTAATTGGCTTTAGATCTCTAGATTTGCCTTTTTCTGATGGATATTTTAGAAGAATATGCTTTCTCACTATAATTTAATTTTTTCATCTGCTGTAGAAATGGGATTTACCTGTGTAAAACTGGGATGAGAAAATGGGATTGAACTTTTCTCATTCACTGGGCAGATACCTACCTAGAAATTTCCCTTTGTAACATGACAAAAAAACCCCAATATGGAATTAAAATTGCATTTCATTTACCCCAAACTGGCCACATCAATAACATGTAATGTTGTTCAGTTCCACTCATGCTTCACTTACTGGTTCTCCTCAGATTACGAGGACTGTGCCTTAAAGTACATTGATTGGCCCAATTTTGGGCATTCTCTGCAGCTTGAGGACACCATTCCTTAATGAAAGAAGAAAATATCTGTCACACACCTCTGAATAACCCCTCATAAAGGAGCAACATTTAGAAATTACATTCAAATAAGCAAAAAGTCAAATGCAAAATCCTTTTCATCCCATTTTTTGAGGGGAGAGGTAGGTAGGAGCAAAGTTACTGTGCACCAAGGGAATGGAAGCCGTGGAGCCTGATGAAGAATGCATCAGAAAGAAATTAATTATGCTATGGATCTTTCTTGTCCTTTTAATTTTACTTCAAAAGAGACATTACTGTTGATACACCACCAAATTTTCCATTCTTTTTCGTCCACCTGCCCAGCCTTATGTTTCTCTTGGTGCTGGCTGTGCCAAATCCTTAGAAAAGGTCTGGAGAAGGAATTTATGGCTAAATAAAATAATGAGACCCTGCATACAGTCCTGTATCTCTCATGGAGTCCACTAGTCATTAAAAAAAGATTTCCAGCACATAACTTACCATCTTCATCATGTTGCTGGCAGTTGGTTTTACTCCTCTCCTGAGGGCATTATGTCTGTCAACAATCAGCTTTTGCTGCTCTGCTCTGCTGCTTGACAGAGCACTGAGAGCTTCAGTTTCCTAAATGGAGAAAAAAAAAAAGTTGCATTTCTGTTTTATTTGAATGTTACTAAATCCTGCATCCTGTGCAGGAAATATTAAAATACCAAAATTTTATTATCAACCAAGGAGATAATCCCTGTGGGGGAGGAAGGACTGTGGTCCTCCTTGTCTCCTAAGTGTCTCCTAAGTGTCCCCAGGGGTCCCTCCATGTGGAGCAGCATTTCAGTGGTCCCACAATGTAGAGCTTAGCAGTAATAGCACAGATTCCTGCATTGCATCTTCCAGCTCTCTGTGGAAGACTGAGATATTCTGGATTGCCTCTGTGCCTGTAGACTCGTACGTTTAGGCGACAGAACCAGACTTATTTACCAATATTATAATTTTCTAATGAGGTTTTGTGGAAAGAGGATCTAAAAATCATGGGGATGTATGAATTGTGTTTATGATGTGTTTCTTTTCTGTCTAGATTTAAACATCTCTATCAATGTTTTTCTGTTGAAGAAATCTGTTGTTTAATCACAGAATCATCTCAGGCCTCTTGCGGTACTTCATCAGGACATCTCACTGCACAGAAAATATTTATACCATTCATGGCATAGATTTTCTTCCAGTTCTGTCATAACTGATAAAATTTCTCATGCTTTTCATATGTTCTCCAATTAAAAAATAGCCATGTGAGGAACTCAGCCTCCTCTTTACATCCATTCTCAACTAGTTTAGACTGCAGCATTGAGAGGAGAAATTGAAGAATTAGGGGGAAACATCCAGTCACATCCAGTGTTTCTGATGCAGAAGTAACAAACTACAGATTTCAGACTAAGTTTGGGTTGGGAAGAACCACTTTGTGTGTGCATTCAGGGTATTAATTTAGCTATTTGAGGGAAATCAGGGATATGTGCTGAGTGGGTGGGACTGTGACCAAAGGGAGAGGCAATACCTCAGGACCTGTAGGATGAGAAAGGAAGAAAGGTAAGTAAATGGTATCTGTAAACTTGTGTGGAATTCATGGGAAAAGTGCTCGATCTTTAGGAGGTCCAAATTATTGGATTTGTGTATGGAAACTCCTGGTAAATGCAGTGATCTCTGACTCAACTTACAAGTAATGCTGAATGTTTAGATTTTTTTTTTTTGTGCAAATGTGGAACCAGACAGCTGCTTTGAAATGAAGGAGATTTCAAGAATAAATGCTTTCCAGATCCTAGATATCTAATACTTCAAGGATAAATTCTTTCCAGATCCTAAATATCTCATCAGACTCTTTCTGTGTATGTTTGGTGTCCATAGGAAAAGCCATATTCAGTCAGTCTGCAGGTGCCTCAGGGCCCACAAAAATTTTATAAATAAGAGATATGTATTCTACCTGTCCAGTGGATGGAAGCAGCACAACTGTGAGACACAGGAACACCACTGGCGGAATCATCTCTGAAAAGGTGTGAATGAGGAATTAATTCATTTTTTACAGAGCTTTCATTTCTCTGAATAAAAAATACATCTTTCTCCTGTGTGTTTCCTTCCTTCCTTCCTTCCTTCCTTCCTTCCTTCCTTCCTTCCTTCCTTCCTCTCCTTCCTTCCTCTCCTTCCTTCCTTTTTTGTTTTTATCTGTTTTAAGACAAGTCTTAATGATATTACAAGTAATAAGATGTGACAACAGAAATCAGAGCCTTCTCTAACATTCTGATTCTTGGTATTTCCTGTGCAGGGCCAGGAGTAGGGCTTTGATGATCCTTGTGGGTCCCATCCAACTCAGGTTATTCTACAAATATCTGATTCTAATTGAAGAAGCATCCAGCAGACCCTGGCCTCCAAGGTTCCACTTGCCTGGGAGGCTCAAACACCACTCCAGTGACCCAGGAGGTCACTGCAAAGTTCAGGTATCTGCAATCAGGCACACGAGTTGCATTTAGCTTGTTTCTGCTCACCTACCTCTGGCAGGCAAGCAGGTGACTAGAGTGGAATTTACTTGTTCTGGCAATTTTCCCAGCCTCCCACTCTGAGGAGTGGAATTTATGGGCATGTTACCACAGAGGTATATTATTAGCTTACCTTGTTTGGTTTTGAGGGCCTGCTGATTTTAGTTTTAAATTATTCTTGGGGAGAGGCCAGTAGGGTTTGCTGATCCTTTCACATTCAGCAAAGCCCTTTTGCCTTTAGGCAACCAGTTTATATAAAACATGGCGTGCTCTGGAGAGCACTGGTACTTGTGGAGAACACGTGGTTAAGAAAATCTATTCTTTTCCAGGTGTTACAGCAAGGCCCCAGTTCTTCACCAGCCTCTTACCTTGCTCTGGGGGTGACCCACAGTGCCCAGCCTTAGGCAGGGATGCTGCTCCAGCTCTGCTAAACAACAAAGCCCACGGACTGTGACTATGGGCAGCTGGAGCTCAGAGGCCAAAAAACTGGAAAGACTGGTCACATCTGTCCAGTTAAACTCTCACAGCCTTCAGAATAGGGTGGCTTATTCCAAGCACGTGTGTTTGAGGGAAGATCTAGTTGATCCAGGAGAAAACATATGGACACTTAACAGAATAAGTCATTGATCTCCTGTTCTTAGTATTGCTTTATGTCCCTTACTTTTAATTTTGACATCACCTGTGCCTCCTTGAAGTGCTTTAGTATCACAGAATTTTTTTCCTATTAACTTCCCTAACATGTATTTCTCAGAGCCATTACAAAACTTTGCACTTTGTCTGACTTAGGTGTTTAGCAACAAAAGGTTATACTCCCAATATCATGAAAAAAAATACGCTTTTCACTTAATTTCTAACTAGAATGTAAATAGAATTTGGGTTATTTTTAGCTGTACTCAAGTTACAAGCAAAAATATGTCTTTTGAGTGCAAAATATGATGAGATGCAAGTAGAAAACAACCCTTTTTGCACGCAAAACACATTTTAAAGGAAAAACTCTTCACTGAAATTATGAAGCTTTCAATTTTGCGAACCAAGCTGAAGAAGCTAACTTAGAGACATAGGCAAAGTATTCATTCACTGTAATATTTTCTATGAATTAACTTACAATTAAATATAATTGGTAATTTAATACATGATATAAGTTTCAAAATGCCATTGGAATGCTTTTTAAGACCCAGTGGGTTTCCCACTCCAAGATATTAACATACTTTTGGCAATCCCACTGATTTCAACCAAATGCTTACAGTTTATGAGATGTAAATTTAATTGCTCTGCATTAATTTCTAGGCACTGGTCCTAAAATCAGTCTCTCTCCCCCTCCCCTGTTCCCCCTCAATCAAACATAAATCAGGACATGTGCCAAGTCTTACTGACTTTCCTGCAAATCCATCTGTGTACTGGGATCTGCCACTGAAAGATGGTGCTTTAGCATCCCTAGTTTGTATGAGTTTGGCAAACTCATGTGAATATGTTTTTCCCGTCNGAAAGAAATTAATTATGCTATGGATCTTTCTTGTCCTTTTAATTTTACTTCAAAAGAGACATTACTGTTGATACACCACCAAATTTTCCATTCTTTTTCGTCCACCTGCCCAGCCTTATGTTTCTCTTGGTGCTGGCTGTGCCAAATCCTTAGAAAAGGTCTGGAGAAGGAATTTATGGCTAAATAAAATAATGAGACCCTGCATACAGTCCTGTATCTCTCATGGAGTCCACTAGTCATTAAAAAAAGATTTCCAGCACATAACTTACCATCTTCATCATGTTGCTGGCAGTTGGTTTTACTCCTCTCCTGAGGGCATTATGTCTGTCAACAATCAGCTTTTGCTGCTCTGCTCTGCTGCTTGACAGAGCACTGAGAGCTTCAGTTTCCTAAATGGAGAAAAAAAAAAAAGTTGCATTTCTGTTTTATTTGAATGTTACTAAATCCTGCATCCTGTGCAGGAAATATTAAAATACCAAAATTTTATTATCAACCAAGGAGATAATCCCTGTGGGGGAGGAAGGACTGTGGTCCTCCTTGTCTCCTAAGTGTCTCCTAAGTGTCCCCAGGGGTCCCTCCATGTGGAGCAGCATTTCAGTGGTCCCACAATGTAGAGCTTAGCAGTAATAGCACAGATTCCTGCATTGCATCTTCCAGCTCTCTGTGGAAGACTGAGATATTCTGGATTGCCTCTGTGCCTGTAGACTCGTACGTTTAGGCGACAGAACCAGACTTATTTACCAATATTATAATTTTCTAATGAGGTTTTGTGGAAAGAGGATCTAAAAATCATGGGGATGTATGAATTGTGTTTATGATGTGTTTCTTTTCTGTCTAGATTTAAACATCTCTATCAATGTTTTTCTGTTGAAGAAATCTGTTGTTTAATCACAGAATCATCTCAGGCCTCTTGCGGTACTTCATCAGGACATCTCACTGCACAGAAAATATTTATACCATTCATGGCATAGATTTTCTTCCAGTTCTGTCATAACTGATAAAATTTCTCATGCTTTTCATATGTTCTCCAATTAAAAAATAGCCATGTGAGGAACTCAGCCTCCTCTTTACATCCATTCTCAACTAGTTTAGACTGCAGCATTGAGAGGAGAAATTGAAGAATTAGGGGGAAACATCCAGTCACATCCAGTGTTTCTGATGCAGAAGTAACAAACTACAGATTTCAGACTAAGTTTGGGTTGGGAAGAACCACTTTGTGTGTGCATTCAGGGTATTAATTTAGCTATTTGAGGGAAATCAGGGATATGTGCTGAGTGGGTGGGACTGTGACCAAAGGGAGAGGCAATACCTCAGGACCTGTAGGATGAGAAAGGAAGAAAGGTAAGTAAATGGTATCTGTAAACTTGTGTGGAATTCATGGGAAAAGTGCTCGATCTTTAGGAGGTCCAAATTATTGGATTTGTGTATGGAAACTCCTGGTAAATGCAGTGATCTCTGACTCAACTTACAAGTAATGCTGAATGTTTAGATTTTTTTTTTTTGTGCAAATGTGGAACCAGACAGCTGCTTTGAAATGAAGGAGATTTCAAGAATAAATGCTTTCCAGATCCTAGATATCTAATACTTCAAGGATAAATTCTTTCCAGATCCTAAATATCTCATCAGACTCTTTCTGTGTATGTTTGGTGTCCATAGGAAAAGCCATATTCAGTCAGTCTGCAGGTGCCTCAGGGCCCACAAAAATTTTATAAATAAGAGATATGTATTCTACCTGTCCAGTGGATGGAAGCAGCACAACTGTGAGACACAGGAACACCACTGGCGGAATCATCTCTGAAAAGGTGTGAATGAGGAATTAATTCATTTTTTACAGAGCTTTCATTTCTCTGAATAAAAAATACATCTTTCTCCTGTGTGTTTCCTTCCTTCCTTCCTTCCTTCCTTCCTTCCTTCCTTCCTTCCTTCCTTCCTTCCTTCCTTCCTTCNGCCTCCCACTCTGAGGAGTGGAATTTATGGGCATGTTACCACAGAGGTATATTATTAGCTTACCTTGTTTGGTTTTGAGGGCCTGCTGATTTTAGTTTTAAATTATTCTTGGGGAGAGGCCAGTAGGGTTTGCTGATCCTTTCACATTCAGCAAAGCCCTTTTGCCTTTAGGCAACCAGTTTATATAAAACATGGCGTGCTCTGGAGAGCACTGGTACTTGTGGAGAACACGTGGTTAAGAAAATCTATTCTTTTCCAGGTGTTACAGCAAGGCCCCAGTTCTTCACCAGCCTCTTACCTTGCTCTGGGGGTGACCCACAGTGCCCAGCCTTAGGCAGGGATGCTGCTCCAGCTCTGCTAAACAACAAAGCCCACGGACTGTGACTATGGGCAGCTGGAGCTCAGAGGCCAAAAAACTGGAAAGACTGGTCACATCTGTCCAGTTAAACTCTCACAGCCTTCAGAATAGGGTGGCTTATTCCAAGCACGTGTGTTTGAGGGAAGATCTAGTTGATCCAGGAGAAAACATATGGACACTTAACAGAATAAGTCATTGATCTCCTGTTCTTAGTATTGCTTTATGTCCCTTACTTTTAATTTTGACATCACCTGTGCCTCCTTGAAGTGCTTTAGTATCACAGAATTTTTTTCCTATTAACTTCCCTAACATGTATTTCTCAGAGCCATTACAAAACTTTGCACTTTATCTGACTTAGGTGTTTAGCAACAAAAGGTTATACTCCCAATATCATGAAAAAAAATACGCTTTTCACTTAATTTCTAACTAGAATGTAAATAGAATTTGGGTTATTTTTAGCTGTACTCAAGTTACAAGCAAAAATATGTCTTTTGAGTGCAAAATATGATGAGATGCAAGTAGAAAACAACCCTTTTTGCACGCAAAACACATTTTAAAGGAAAAACTCTTCACTGAAATTATGAAGCTTTCAATTTTGCGAACCAAGCTGAAGAAGCTAACTTAGAGACATAGGCAAAGTATTCATTCACTGTAATATTTTCTATGAATTAACTTACAATTAAATATAATTGGTAATTTAATACATGATATAAGTTTCAAAATGCCATTGGAATGCTTTTTAAGACCCAGTGGGTTTCCCACTCCAAGATATTAACATACTTTTGGCAATCCCACTGATTTCAACCAAATGCTTACAGTTTATGAGATGTAAATTTAATTGCTCTGCATTAATTTCTAGGCACTGGTCCTAAAATCAGTCTCTCTCCCCCTCCCCTGTTCCCCCTCAATCAAACATAAATCAGGACATGTGCCAAGTCTTACTGACTTTCCTGCAAATCCATCTGTGTACTGGGATCTGCCACTGAAAGATGGTGCTTTAGCATCCCTAGTTTGTATGAGTTTGGCAAACTCATGTGAATATGTTTTTCCCGTCTCTCCTTCTAAAATAAAAAAAAAAAGCATATCCTAAATTATTCACTTAATTGAATAACCTTTACCAAAAAAATCCCACTTATTTTTTATTATCCTTGAAAAAGACCTGAAATAGAATAAAGTTTCTGTCATTGCACTTGTACAGCATTATTTCACAAAGGCTAATAAGCAGCCACTTTGCAGAAGAGGAAATTAAACAAGGTGGTAATTTGCCCACTCTGAAAATAGGTGGTGATAGAAACATGAACCAATAGAACTTACTGAGCTGAATATATATCCCATTCAATATGTTTTACAGTCTCTCTGTCCCTTTCTCCATGTACATATAATTTACTTAGATGCTGCTTTCTTGATATAGGTGGCTTTTTCTTGTATTTTTGATTGTTCATCCGTTTTCTCTACCTTTTTGTTTCAGCTTGTATTTCACTATTGCCTATATAATCCTTATTTTTCATGGAATAAGATCCTCTTCTGTGACTGTCCTAAATTTTTCAAGAAGTCTTCTTATTATAGGTTCTATTTTAATACATGAAAAAAATCTCAATAATTTAAGCCAACAAAGCAAGGCAAATCCTACCTTTTGTTTCCACAAAGATCGGAAGTTTCTTCTGTCCTTCGTCAAGTAGTTGTGGAATTGGCTGGAATTCTTCACTGGAGGGTGATTTATAGCTCTCCTGTTTCCTGATAGGACAAGGTGATTCAACGTCACAGGTATTACAAAATTCACGTAGTGGCCAGACAGCACAGCATATTTTTCAAGTGTAGATTCATCCCAAAAAGGCAGTTGTTTGCTTGTGTTCCATTTTAATTTCCTCTTACTTCTTGTACTGGAAGAGATGGAATACTCTGAAATTATTTTTGAATGTATTAATACTTAAATGTGAAATTTGCAGTCAATGGGGACGCCAGGTACAACACTCTCTGCTAATGATTGACACATCCAGTTGTAGTAACATTTGATCCTAATCTACAGCAATGCCAATAAACTCAGCTAGCTACTGAGTTTTTTATTATTATTATTAAACAATGCCTCCAGACTGACATTGCTGTAACCAAGATGGAATCTTGCCCATTGATTTTTCCATGGGAGTTTAAAAAGCCTTGGGCCAAGTTCCTGTTCATGCTGTGGCTTCTTTACATTGGTCTTATAGCGTAAAAGCCAAAGAAGGAGACAAGGATGTTCCTGTAATTTATATTTTTAATCAATATTGGATAAAGATTAAAAGATTACCATGTGCACTAACATTAAAACATGTATTTGTTTTGGCATTTCCAGGTACATGGGGTGAGATGGGATGGATGAGAACACTGCCAGATCAGAAGGGCATTTGTGTGTGCACTGACTGCTTCTGTCCAATCTCCAGTAATTGCTGACCAGAGCAGCTGTCATTGTCTGCTTTTATATCAAATGTTGCTGTTTTTCTATTTAAATTCAGATCTCCCCTCTTCATAGTCACTCAGCTCCTCCCTGAGTCCTCATGTTGTGCCTTCAGAACAGGCCTTTTCTTTTCCACACCTGGGAAAGCGGCACCTTGGCTCTGCCAGATGAAATGACTGTGGGGTGGCTTGGTGGTTTGTGATTATGTGAAGAGGAACACACTGTCAGCAAGTTTGGGGTGGACACCAAACTGCAGGGAGCAGTCCCTATGCTGGATAAAAAGGCTATAATTCAGATGAATATCAAAATCTGGAGATGTGATTTGACAGAAAAGATCTGAAAGCAAACAATTGAGAGACACCAATTGTCAAGGGAACAGCTCTACAAAAATGCATTAGGAGTTGGACTTGATCATAGAATGGTTTGGGTTGGAAGGGACCTTAGAGATCATTTACTTCCAACCCTCCCACCATGGACAGGGGTGATCTGAGGGGACTTTTCCAACGTAAATGATTCTGTGAGAAGTTGCACAAGAGTCATCAGGAGTGACAAACTGCCCTGGATTAGCCACTGCATAGTGCACGAACTGAAAATAGTGATTGAACCCACTTTTGAGCAATTCTGAAATGGTGTTGGGACGGCTGTGTCCAGTTTTAGAGTCCCCAGTACAGGAAAGGCATTAGTAGAGTAAGCCCAGCAAAGGGCTACTGTGCTGGAAAGGGAGAAGAAGCCAGAGATCAACTCTTTTACAACACAGACTTGAGGTTGAACATGGTGTTGGACCAGATAAGCTTCAGAGATCCTGTGCAACAAAACTGTTGTAAGGTTGTGTGGTTTTTGTGTCGTTTACACCGGAGAGGAACAAATTGAGACTTGTCTTATTTTATTTGTTGACAGATATGACAGTTCAACACATTACAGTGGGAACCTCTAATTGCTGTATGAGAAAACAAGTGTCATTAGCATAATCATTGTAACCATTACTAATGAAAAAGTTCTATGCATGTGATCAGTGAGCAGTGGAGCATAAGGTAAAGACTAGATCCTGTTATGTTTGTCAGTCATCTCTCTGCCTAACTTACACTGAGACCTCGTGAGTCACCTCCCCACTCAAGTGTAAGAGCTGCCTCTAAACCCGAGAGAATGATTCAGAACAGCAACCTATCCCCTGATAGCCCTTCTGTCAATATTCTCTCATGACACTTCAGGAGTTGTTCCTATAGTTTATTTTCATGGAATCACAGAACATCTCAGGTTGGAAGGGAACTCGAAAGATCATTTCTCCAGCCTGTTGAGGCCTCTCTCAGCAGCAGCTCAACCTCCTGGTGTAGCAGCCCCTCCTTTCAGGTTTGCATCACCTGCAAACTGGCTAATTATGTAAACCTCACTTCTCTAGCAAATCCCATTCAGTCTCAGGCATTTATAGTGACTCTTTATGCCTGGCATTGCTAATAAGAATACAATTCCTTGGCTTTAAATTTTCATGCCAGCTCCATCTCATTAGTCATAAGCTACTGTTTCCATTTTTCAGGTATGTAGAGCCCCTCTTTGTCTCCTGACATTAATCTTTCACCCAAAATCTTCAGATTTTGACCATGACTCCTTCAGCACCTGGTGATGAATTTAACCTGTTAGTTGGTATATTTTCAACATCTTTAGTTTTGTTATGGGAAAATGATCAATAAACATTTGAAGTTTTTTCTGGATTTTCTTAGTTTTGATGCCTACAAAATAGTGCAGTAAGCTAGATCTAGTCTGTGGATACTGTCCTATATATAGATCAAACCTATTTTGTTTTTATTTTCTCCATTTACTATCCCTATTTATCTGTATCCCTCTTTTATTTTGTGTCCAGCCATCCAATACCTAGGAGGAAAAGCATCTGCTCATTCTTATTTCTACAGCATCTTCTGGAGTTCCCAGAGCAGGGTCCCAGAGCCTATCACAGCAAGAACAAAAAGCACTAATAAACTATATAAAGAATTTAGATTCCTCTCAGCTATCTTTAGATATCCAAATGATACATATCTAACACAATATAGGTGTCCAGATTCTCTCAATATTCAATGGACAGAGACACCTTTCTGTTTTCTTATCTTAGACTCCCATCTTAGTAAATTAACTTCTGAAAGTATTTTTCTGTTCTTGTTGGCCACACAGTGACTCCGACAGAATAAATGTCACAAAAGCCTCTGAAACTCAACTCTGCCGAGTTATTTTTGTATGTGGGAGGCAGTCTTCAGATATCTAGATGCTCCTGGTAGTTTTACACTTTGTGGTTGAAGAGAGAGAATTAGAGGTAGAAAAAATTAGCTTTTTTCCAGTGGAGGAAAAAATAACTGTTATCACAGGTTAGGATTAAGCTAAACTAAATCTATCAAACTAAAAATTATTTTTAAGTCTTTAAAGTGGTGGGTAACCTCCAGGTTCATCTTACTTAGAGACCAACCTTGGGTGACATCCCTGTTCACTGAATAAAGCAGAGACCTGAATTAAAGATATCAAAACATTTGAGATATTTTACCTTCATAACCCCATACCCCCTTTCTGTTCCTCAGTCCTAAATGGGCTGAGTTTTCTCATTTTCTATCCACCACAAACTGAAAACCCAGCTGCTCAGCTGGAGTTCCATTCCTGTTACACAAATGGAATGGCCAATAAATGTATTTCTCTTAAAGACTTTCTTGGCAGTTTTCCCACTGGAATTTGAGATATAATCAGCCACATTCTTTTCTCATGTTCCATATGATAAAAATTTTCTCATTTATTAGACCATATAATTTTTTTATTAGCCTGAACAAAAGTGTGGGTTTTTTCTGTGTATCATCTGCATTTATCTCAGGGAGGTAATTCAGTGCAGCCTCACATTACATGGCTTAATAAATATTTTGAGTCCATTATGGAGATTCTAAACTATATTAATAATCTTTAAGAAACTTAATATGCCTTGGCTTTTATTTCTACCTCAGTTTTGTGTTTCCCAGGACTTTAATTCTCCAAGGAAATGGATGGACACACTGTGACATCAGCACAACCTTTGGAAAACAGCAGCCTGAAGGCTCCACTGTGTATCTCTAGGAACAGACAGATTGCAAAGTCAATCACTGAGGTTTGGTACTTACATCCTAAAAATTATACTGGTTCTTTCAAGAGTCAGTGTCTCTTTCATCCCTAACTCTGAGGGCACAAACCCCAGGGTCTCCTGTAGCTCTTCCCACAGCCAGTAACTCTAAGCCAGCAGGACTCTGAAGAAGATCAAATTTTTTAGTATTTTCAGATTTCTGCCATGGCAAATGCATTTAGCAACAGTGCATTTATTTAGAAGGATTCTGTTTCAAGGATCGACTCGTCCAGGCAATCACAAGAGAAATGCAGCTAAAAATGAAATTAAATTTGCATAATTTATCTGAAAGAAGTGTCTCTGTGTTTAGGGTGAGATGTTGTTTGCCACTATCCTAGCGGTGTAGCAAGGCTGTGTAACATCCTTATACCATACCACACTTTTCTATAATGTCTCCTTTAGCTCTTTGGTACAGTTAATTCCCAGCATGCCTGTCATGTTACCAATTCTGATTTTAAAATGTCAAGAAGAAAATGTTAGATGTCATGGAAGGCAATGTTTATGATAAGCATTTTGTGCCTGGAAAAAAAAAATAGAAGCATTCTGTGGATTTTTATAAATGTCTGATATATATTTCATACCCTTTTTTGAGCATGGATCATAGAAGTACATCCATGGAAAAGTTCCAAAATTCAGTTTCATCATTGATTGCTGCACTGTACTAGTGGGAGTCCTCGTTTCTCTCATTTCCAATGTGATTTTTCAAGTCTTTAACCTGATCAAACCCTGAGGTAGTCTAAAACAAGAGTCCTTACAGGAGCAGCAGTATCTTGTGTTTAAGAGTAGTAATGTACTTTATAAAGAAAATAGACTTGGATTTAAGAAATTTACTCTGTTAAGGTATCTAAGTAGCAACAATTTTGTTGCCAAGCTATATTTCTGTTTTTCTTTATCCCTGTCTGTGTTTATTTAACTCTCCTTGACTCAGAGAAGAAAAGGCACTGGAAAAGGGGAATTTTGTTCACAGCAAATCTGTTTTTCCCCAGTACTTGTAGCTCTCCAGGCACTGAACACATTTAGGTTGTCCTTAATGGCAGTGCAGAATTCTACCTTGTGCCCTGTCACAGGAAGGGAAACCCATAAAATCTTCTTGATCTGCCTGCAACAGAAAGGTCTTGTCTTAACACCACACACAGGAAATGTTCAAGCACAAGTTTTCCACTCTTGGGGAGCTTAATAATTATTTCTATGAATAATGTACTTCATTTTTATTGAGAATAATGTACAGTTTTATTGAGAAACCCCACAATATTTGGGACTAATTCCCTTTTCTTCTAAGTTTGAAATCATATCCTGGTATTGAGTATCTGGACATAATCCTAAATGGCTTCGAAGTAATATTGTCTCCATCATCATACTAAATCTTATGCATATAAAGATAATAAAAGAGAAACCTTTTTGTCAGGTATTCTATGTTAACAGACACACAAAGTGCAATAAATTTTATCTATCAACCTACAGATCTAAAGAACTTCTGTGCCAAAATTAAGTTGTGATAACAGTGTATGGAAGAAATAAAGATAATTCTAACAAATTGTGCATTTTGATTTTTTAAAGTAAGCATTTGCAGTGTATACATTATATCTGTGGCCATATTCTATATTGATAGCTTATATAGTCACATCCCTGTTGAATTCACCTAAAACCAAATTTTACCAGGAAAGATGATGAGACATTCTGAAGAAAAGAATACTGCAAAACCATCAAGACCACTTTCTACAGGTAGTTTATGCACCTGAAATGGATTTAATTTAAATAACCATGGGCATCTACATTGGAGGAAGACTCCTTTCACAGACTTTGAAAATTAACATGTATTTTTGGGACATGTTTCCCTTGATCCCAAAGTTAACATCTAAACAAAATTATATGTTGTCCTAGACGAACCTGTAATCATAATATTGTGATTATTGAATGGCTTTATTAAAGTCTCATATATTTTAAATTCAGGCTTATTATTTTAATTATTTGTATTTAACTTATTAATGAAAAGGATACTCACCTTGTTGGGCTAAACATGTAGTAGAAGCTGAGAAAATTTTGGTGAAGGAAGAGAATAACTCATGAACATCCCTGCAGAATTCATCTCTTCTGTTCTTCTCTTCACAGAGAAATTTTGCAGCTCCTCTCTGGTTTGTGTGGTTTCTCATGCTGGGGGAAGACACACTTTTATAGACAGACTGAGAAAAGGTAGAATTCAGTCAGAGTCAGAGCAAGGGGAAGAGAATATTAAATGCAAAATTTTGGAAGAGAAAGCAAATTCTGCTATTACATGAAGGCTGAATTTGTGGAGATGAGCTGGGGCTTCTTGGTGCTCATCATGAAGACAAATAAGGAACAGAGAGGTGGAGAGAAGTGAAAAAGTTCAGCATTGCCAGGAGGAAACTCTGATTATTTCTCTGTCAAGAACTTCTGTAGTTGTTGTTGTTGGCACGAGGGGTTTACCAGTTGTCTTGGTTCTTTCCCCTTATGTATAAAGACTCTGACTCTAGATATCAGAAGGCTTAAGATAGTTTATTTATGATGGCTCCATGTTCAGGCTGAAGCTTTTGCCTCAGCCATGTAGCTTGGTACAATTTTAGTACAATTGTTTTCTTCTATCAGTGCCTTAGCACAAGAATGTCCTGCTGCCTGTGTCAGAATGCTTCTGTGTCTAGAATGCTTCTGTGTCTCTGCTCTGCCCTAGTAAAAGTGAGAAAAGTGGTAAGACTAGCTTCTTCCCCCCACATGGACAGAGAAGAGGGAGATATGTGTGTCCTTGAACAGAACACAGCCCAGAGATATTTTCCCAAATCTCTCTTATTTCCCTTGGGAATGAAACCTAGCAGGCTTGCTGCTAGGAATTCATAAAACCCAAAATCATAATTACCACAAACCCTCAAGGATTCTAAACACTTCAATGGTAAAGATATTTCTGGACATATTTGATAAGCATCAATGGATGTGCCCACTCAAGTAATCTCAGAAAAGGGGAAGTGATGTTGATTATAGGATGAGATGGAAGGAAATAAAAGGAAAAGAGGTGCTTGTCACATCCAGGAAGGTTGTGGCTCAGTCACAGATGGAACTCAACTTCTGCACACAAAGCCAGGATTTCCTTTCACCTTCTCTTGAAAAAAATGTCATTATGGGGAGCTGCACCATGCAGATCTCAACCTGTATGCTGAACATGCACCAGAAGGGTCTGAGCATCCTCTCTGGGTATGTCCTCAGCATTAAGTGTAGAGAACACTGAATAAGCTTGGATTATTTGCAAGAATCATAGAATCACAGAATTGATGTGATGTAAGTTGGAAAAGACCTCTCAGATCAACCACCAGCACTGCCAAGGCTGCCACTGAACCGTGTCCCTCAGTGCCACATCTGTTAAATTCCTCTGGGCCTGGTGACCCCACAGCTTCTCTGGGCAGCCTGTTCCAATGCCTGAACACCCTTTCAATGAAGAAGTTTTTCCTAATATCCAGTCTGTAACTCTCCTGGCACAATCTGAAGCCATGTGCTGTTGTCCTGTTGCTGGTTGCTCGGGAGAAGAACCAGACCCCTCCTGGCTGGAAAGGAAGGAGCAAATGTCTCCATTCCCAGAGCCATGTGCTCCCACTGCCTGGGAATGAGGGTATCTTGGATTGCACACCAGACTGCGCTGCTCTGTGCCATCACTGGCTGACGCTGCTCTGTGCTATTTGGGTGACAACTTGCAAGGTGGGATCTCCAAATGCTCAGGGAAGTTGGAAGTGCGGGCGCGTAGGAGAGGATTTTGTTGCTGAAACATGGACGTCTGTTGCCAATTTTGCTGTAGCATATTTGAGACATATGCATGGTACTAACAGGTATTACACAGCATTTATGGGAGACTCCCCTTCTGGAGTGTCAGATGGAGGCAAGGTAGGACATTCTGCAGTACTTAAAATAAACCTAAATGTCTACATGGAGGTAAATCAATCGCGTTCCCATTATTTCATGTGTGATAAGTCAAATTGCCTGACCTCAGCTATGCTTCCAGCTCTGGGGATTTACCAGGCATTGTCTATCAATTGCTTCCTTTTTCTGTTTGAGTATATCCAGGAGCAAGTTGTTCTGGTGTTTTTGCCTGCCTTCCTCTGTTTTTGGGGTACATGACACTAAACACCAAAGTTTGGGCAGCTGAGTATAGCCCACTGTCTTATTCAGTCACTTTCCTTCAAACTGGATTTCATTTGTCTCCACTTCAATGCCTGGCACTGTCTTGAGATGCTGTAAAATATTCTGCCTCAACATTAGCTACTGGTTCAGAAAGTCTGAGCTTCCCATTGATGTTTTGTAATGTCTGACAGCCCTGGGTGGCTGTGTCAGATTTGACAGGGCGTCTCAGACAGCCAAGAACAACTCTCAGGGAGAGGAATGGACACTCAGCTGTCTAAATGGTAGCCATTTAGTCCACTTTAGGGCTCAGTGAAGGTAAAATTCAGAAACTTCTATTGAATTTATATTTATTTATATTTGAGTTTTTTCTCAATCTTAAAAAAGGGTGAACCACCCACTACAGGTGCCTATACCTCTGCAGTGACAGGGAGTGAGCCTATGGCAGGATTCAAATTCCCACACAATAATTGTAAATGTCTACACTTGAGGAACATGTCCTGACTCCTGTAATCTCTGGCAGTAAAATTCAGTTTCTACAGGCATCCAGAGATATTAGGAATACCTTTGAATATTAGACATACTCATGTGGACCATGCTTTTTGCTTAGATTTATAAATGACACTGAAAGAGTCCTGTGGCCCAGGGGCCCTAAACTTTCTCTCAGAGTCAAAAAGAAATCAAGGAGTTTGTGTCATTTGTGTACTCCAGCCCAGATGCTCTGTTTGGTGAGATTTTGAACAAAGAAAGCTTTTCAGGATCTGATCTCAGACTGGATCCACCTGGGATGTTTCCTTTGGTTTCCCTGAGTACTGCCTTGTGTTTTCAGGGTGCTGGAGGAGAAGACAACATTCTTTTATTATGGTACAGGGCCCAGAGAGGCTATTTCACTTTGGAGCACAAACTGAAAAGTGATCTGGAATGACCCTGCTTGATCAGGGATGTTGGAGCAGGTGACCCATCCTGCTCCTTTTCAACCTGACCCGTTGTGTCTGTGATTCTGTGAAAACCATAAAATACGCTTTCTTTGTTTGCAGGATCTCAGACTTATATAGAAGCATTCTCTCCCTTGGGTTTTTTTTGGGGGGTTGGGGAGTTCTGTTGTTTTTTCCATGCTTGGACACGAGCAGTAGCCAGTGATGGCTGTTTCTCTCTCTATGTGTGTGTGTGTGTTTGTGAGCCCAATGCCATATTTGAAGTCTTTCACCTCATGCTTGTCTGACAGCTGACCAAGTACTGAAAGTGTCTGTCACAGACAGATTTTCAGTGCAGTTCACAGCTCACATAACAGAGGGAGAGGGGAGGGGAAAGACAGTTCACAAAATGTATGAGGAAACGTGTCAGGAAGATGCAGGATCTCTGTGCAGACAGAGTGTCTTTTGTCTCTCGGGCAGAATGACTCCCTGGCTCAAAGCCCACCGTGAAGCAAATAACAGAGCACATTCACTATGCCCTAATGTTGCTACATAACAGTATATTTGGGATTTAAATTATAGACAAAGGTGTGCCCTTTCACTATTAATTTTTTTTTTGTGATCTCACTTGCTTTTGTCTCACCATTCAATAGGTTCTTTGTACTCACCAGATTCGCACATGCAGCCCGAAATTACTTTACTCGAAATAAGTTACAGTTGCACTGAAAAATGTTTCTTCATATTAGTTTTCACTCCATTTAGAAAAGAATAAGGGTTTATTACTCATTAGAGTTATGCAAAACAGATGGTATTTTTCTTTTTTATATCAAAGGATAACATAACCATATTTAGGTATGAATGGTGAGATAATTTTTCAACAAAGTTTTCATATTTCAAAGCCTAGTGTCTGGTCTAAAATAATCATATAGATGTCCTGTAGTGATTAGACTGAAAAAGACATCATTGGAGCAGGATTTAACCCACTTGGACAACTAAAGACCAGACCTATTGCTTTTGGAAATGCTTGCACTGCTACATTGATGGCAGAGCCCTTGGACACAGATGTCTGTCTTAAAAATCACTGAAGTAAAAGACCATAATTTCTTCTGAACTCTAAAAATTTTGACTTTCGAGTGAAATTTTTTCCTTCTACTTAGGTTTGGAGAGGTTTTGTTTGTTTGTTTGTAGTTTTGTTTGTTTTTGTTAAACCCAGATGAAACTCCTTTTTTGTAAAATTTTTCCTGAGTAATTAATTAAAACTTTAAACAAGGTTATGAAAGAATCTGTAAACAGAGAAACAAAGAAAAATTATGTCAATATTAAATACTCATGTCAACAATTTTTATAGTTATTTACAGGTGGAATGAAACACTTCCACCATTTTTCTAGTCACTGTTTGCACCATTTCCATGCCAGTCCTGCCAGCACTGATGAATGTCCTATTTTTTCCTGAGGTCCTTGACACTTTCTGCACTTAATTAGTTGCACAACCTTGTGTCATTCAGCTGCAATGTAACAGTGAATTACTTTAGGAAGCAGTGGGTCTGCTCAGAGATAGTTCATAGTTTCAGTAAGATAAATCTCCATGAGATTTGATATGTCAAGGGGAGCTTTACACCAAGTTGTAACACACGGTGTTACAACTCTTCCAGACAACTAATTTCTTAAACACACAACAAAATCTCAGGAATTGCTATTGCTTCTGCATTGATTACCACAATACCTCTGATTCTTGCAGGTATACAGGAAAATATACACAAGGGAAAGGTGTTGTAAATGGAGATGGGAAAAAGAGGTGTGGAGGAAAAAAGATCCCATCTCATGGTTTATATGTTGTGTGAAGCTTATGGGGAAGGAAAATGAGATCTTCATCAACATTAATATTGCAGAAGAGAGTAATTTCCCACACTGATAAGGGAAAGGTTCAGTAACAACAGAAACACATTGGTCATATATTGGTCGTATATTGGTTTTCCTAAGGAAACTAGAGCACCATGCCCATCACAGAGTTCACAAGGATTGATATGAAGGATTTGGGTCATTCTGCCATTTTTGCATCCCTCTCTTTCCTCCAGATATCTTGAGGAAAGATTGATTAACTTGATTCTCTTGCAGTCTGGAGATGTTCACAGAGGATGAAATATGCTTTTGTTTGTTGTTTTATTGTTTTTTTTTTTTTTTACTTTATCTGCTTGAATAACTCCTGCATTTCTTCTAAACATTTTCTACTTTTCATTTTTCTGACTTTCTTACTGCCAGTCTGAGACAGCTTTAGTTACCTAGGATAACCTATTTGGCAGTGCCTGTTGGGGGCACACATATGGTCCATGATGGAAACCTCAGGTTTACGTTCTTGAAAATTTCCATACTCTGCTAACTTTTCAAGCTGTCCCCACCTCTGTTCTATGTAAATGCATGTCCTAAATCTTGTCATTTCCAGATCAATGGAGCAACTGCCTTAGTGAAAATCCTCTTCTGCCAGTTGTTAAAGTGTGCAGCTGACTGAAAACAGAGAAGCTGATTTTCTGGGGACTGCTCAAATCATAATGTTAAATATTCCTTGCTGAGTAGGTTCACATTGACTATGACTGTAGGCAATTAATATGAGTTTCCCAAATGACAGCCATTTTCTCTTGGTAGTTTCTTTTTTTGTTGGTGTTTGTTTTTGTCTCGGGAACAATTTCACATGGGCAGACTAAGACAGGTTGCTATTGTGAACCTGCTGCAATGCTTCCAGGTATTCATAACATTGTTTGCATTGCTAAGTGCTGTGAGGGGAAAGTATCAGAGCTAAAGGATTATGCTCTGCTGAAGCTGATTAAACAGTTCCTCCAGTCTGAAGAGTTATGGCAAATGAAAACCTCTTACACACAAACCCTAGTTACCCAGGTTGTCTGTTAATGAAACAGATGTCAGTTTGCTAAAATGTCAGGCTTCCTTTTTTTTTTCCTGTTCTTCAAGTCCTTGAATTTCTGCCTGAGCAGAAGTTAGGAGTGTGCTCCTGTGCAACATTTGTCTATATGGTACAAAAATTCCTTAATTTGACTCCTCCAGAATTAAAAAGAGGATATCTTATATATATATATTTATTTATTTAAATAAATTTTTGCAGAAATTGGATCACATTTCTTTCTTCTGGTTTTCATCTGATTCATAATTACTCCATTGAAATGTATGTATACAGTAGTTCAGCAGAGCGTAGAATTGATCTGACCTTAATTGATCTGAACTTAAATCTTCTCACGTTAAATGTCCAATTTAACAGGTTCTGTAGGCTCCCTGTGCAGTAGATGAAGAGAGATGGACAGCTGCAAGAGGGTTCTACATCACCTCTTTGCAGATGTCTGAAAAGTAGGATAAAACATTCTCTGCAGTAGATTCTTTTTATCCAGGGAAAATGAAAAGGCTACACTGGATCATCTCCTTAAAATTTAGAAATCTGCAGTTAGACAAGATACCTTGAATTTTCTTTAGGTATTCAGAAACCTGGAAAACAAGACATTGCAGATTATCTGAGAATTCAATGGTGATTAAAAGCTGGAAGCAACTTTGTAAAAGTAGCATCTTTCTTGAGTTCTCTCATGTGGTGTCAAGGCAAATAATATTGAGGAAAAAAAAAGATTATGAGGGTCTAGTTATTTCAGTAAGGAATTAGATTGGCAAGGAGATTTGAAAGGGACATATCTCTAGTTAATAGGTAGCAAAACTTAATAGAAAAGAAAGGCCAACTGGAATATTATAATATGGCTGTAGTGTAACTATAGAGTAAAGCAGACAGTTTTTACAGATTGGAAATGAGATTTTAATACAGATAATTTTCATTGTACCCCAAGAACTAATCTCCTTTATCTCAGTTGCATAGCACTTTTAAAGCAAGTGTTTTCCTATCAGTGATGCAATTAGAGGAACCAGTACAGTGTTTTCAGACACACCTGTGGTTTTACTTCACAAAGTTCTGTTCTGACAAGATAACTGGCAAAATATCTGCACCTGCTCCACTGAAATGGGCTCATTTGATGCTGCTTTTGTAACAGTTTGACACTACTTTTGTACCAGTGGTGTAACTCCGCAGGAGCCATCACATTTGGGCAGTGGGAAGCCATTGCACTCCCAGACATAAAATTTACCACTTACCACTTTTATTCCTTAAAGAGATATAAACTCACACATCTTCTGGATTTAGAAGGCCATGACAGTACATCCCATCTCTGTTGACGTCTCAGGCAGTTCTTTATGCACTGAATATGAACATGTTTGGTAATACAAACATTTGTTTTTTAAAACAAACAGGAAGATAAATCCCCTTCCCTGTACCTGTAATGGATTCATCAGCTCAACACTGCTAAAGCCACATCAAATATCCACAAAAATTCCTATAAACTCTTCACTTATTGCTTAGTCCATTGTTGCAAATGTGAGGACAGTTTCTGCAGGGGGTTTTTTGGGGCAAGGTGTGTAAAAATAGTTCATTAGTTACCCTTTGAAATTTTGAAATTATGTAAAATGGAAAAAATTATTTTCTTCATATCTGTTCCAAAGAAGACCATGACTCTTTTTCTCTGGTACTGCAGCTGTAACCCAAAGAGAGAAACTAATATCTAGTACTTATCTAATTTTCAGACAGCTGAATTCTAACTTCCATAAAGTGTTGGGACTGGAAGAGAAATGCTGGTCTCACTCATTTCCATGCCTTATTGTTGTCTCTCCATATTTGGGAGAGCTTAACTATAGCATAATTCACCAAGTTCTGAAACCAAGTGTAGGTACTAATAGTACTTAGCAGCACACAGCTGTTGCAAAGTCAAAGAGGTTTGGCACAGTGAAAGGTTTTTGTAATTTTTGTAGTTCAAACAGTACCTGGGATTGATTTCTCACTACTGTCCTGGATGTTGTTGGTCCATTAAACATGAAGGTTTGAGTTTCACCAAACCAGTCCTGGACTGAAGATGATCCTGAGATGTGCCCACTTGCAACTAAGGATCCTCAGCCATGTGAAAAATACAGATGATAGATATTATGAGAGTTTTCTCACTTTTGTCAAGGAAAATTTCTAAAACCATTGAGACCTCAGAAGAATTAAAGAGCATAGCATACAAATGAGACAGAGCAAGTGTTTTGAAGTACCATTTTGGACACATCTCAATGATTCTTATCAGCATTAGGCTGATTGGTCTTGCATGCCTATATGTACCTTATACACTTTGATTCTGCTCCAGCATGGTAAGTAATTCAGAACTCTTGTATTTTTGGAAATAATGTTGTTTAACTTCTGCTCTTCCTTTCCCTACATGCAAAAGAATGTCAAGAATCTGAGACAAGTTAGGGAGTACTTAAGGAAAACAAACAAACAAACAAACTTATATTTACACTGTCTTGCATATTTAAAATTACAAAATAAAGTGCATTTCTCTGCCTAAGGTTTAACATTCTTTGCAGCAGCATAATTTCATACATCAAGAAAATAAGGCATAACAAATACTATTAATTCAAACAATAAAAGAAACCACTGAAGGGATTTTGTCTCATTTGGTGGCTTTACCTAAAGTTGAATATAAAAGCTTCTATTTTTGATATCTATTAAGAACTGACTCTAAATCCCTAGAACCTGTTGAATTTCTTAGCCCAGATTTGTGGACAGAGAGTTCTTGTCTGCAGAACAAGTGCTTACAGTCTCTTATATCCCTCACAGAAACTGTGTTTCTCTTGATCTATAAAACTGGCCACGTAATCAGGTTTCTCACTAAGGAATTAGATCCCCAAACACAGATATCTAATCTTTGAAAAAAACCATATTCACAGTCACTTAGTGTACCAAATGCCTCATGAGATATAATGATAAACTTTTACCTTTAGCTAATTGAATTTTTAGTTAATATATACTGACCTAAAGCCACATTCCTCAGTTCCTTGTCAAACTGGTTGCTGTTTTCAATTCAGTACTATTTGCGGAACTGCTTATTGAATAAAGAAAACTTCCACAGAAGCACAAATTTCCAGCATTATTGGCTAATTAAGGCTTTGTCTACGCTGGCAGCTGGGGACTTTAGGCAATCTCATGCCCATATGCACTAACCATTTTACATTGTAAATCTCTTGGCTGGGTCTTAAGTGACAGTCTTGCCTGATGCTGCAAAAAATGTTGGCACGAGGCTGATCTGACCCCTTCATACCATGTGCTTTGAAATTATCTGGGCACGCAATCTGTAAGCACTATAAATCGGTCTGCTGCAGACCCACAAGTCCTTGTCTCTGACTTCTTGCAGTTCCTGCATATCCTTTCTTTTCTTTTTGTCACCCATAAGCACAGACAGTCTCAGAAAAAAGCAGAAAATTCACAACTGGTTGCTAAAAAAGGCCGTTTTCACATGTTATAAAGGAAACTGGTTCACCTAAACATTTAGTCAAATAATATGAAGCAGCAGATCCATGGTTTACAATCCTTGGGAATGTGGGGGAATCAGTCAGGTTCACTGTGGATAATTCAAAATTGGTCATAAACATCAGGTAAGATTTCCCTTGTGCATCATGAGGACACTGCTTCAAGGCAGCTTATGGCAGAGGCAAAACATTTAACAGGATAAAATAAAATTTACCTTAGAAACTTGTTTTATGCACAGATTTTTCCAAGGCGTTTTGCAAGAATATTGCTTTTGTTATATGAGCACCTAAGAGCAAATTGAGCCTTGAGTGTATGTGCAATATGTATTGAAGAAAAATATTTTCAGGCTAATAGTCTTGAAAACTTCAGGAATGCTGGCATTCCTCAGACCACTCAGAAAGCAGATTGGTTTTATTGAGTCCAAAGCAAGGCTTCCTTTTCCTTTCTCCCTTTCCTTTCCTTTCCTTTCCTTTCCTTTCCTTTCCTTTCCTTTCCTTTCCTTTCCTTTCCTTTCCTTTCCTTTCCTTTCCTTTCCTTTCCTTTCCTTTCCTTTCCTTTCCTGACATTTTGTTCAGTGGCTAACAGTAGTTTCAGTCCTTAATTTCTGCAGTTCCTCTCCTTTTCTTTTTTCTTCTTACAGATTTTCTGCATTTCTCATCATCATCATCACAACTATTTATTCTTCTGATGAAAAGTATCAATGATGATTTATAACCTCTGCCTTCTTGACCTCTTTGAGCTCCACAGCATTGTGCATACATATATAGTATAGCCAACCTAAATCCTGCTTAAATTGGAGTTATATTTTAGATTTTTTTTTTCAGGAAGTCTTCATTTTCCTAGGCAGAAATAGAGGTGCTCACATGGGAGGAGGTAGATATTTACACTAACAGAACAGCATCCTTTCAAGAGGAACTGAATTTCCAGCTGGAAAAGGGAAGCAGGTGGGATAATCAGCCTGGATCTTCCTTCTCTGCAGAGGCTTCAGTGTGAGCAGCCTTAAAGGTGGCCTGGTTAGAAAGGGAAAGTTACTGAACAGAAGAAAATGTCTGCTGGAAAATACTGGCAGAGATATTTCCAGCCAGCCTGCCAGCTGCAAGCTGGGAACTAAAATTTCATACTAAAAACATCCCTGACAACTGCATCTGGCCTCCCTAAAGTACAGCTGGGGTTCCCAAAACCCAAAGACATCCTGAGGTACCACTGATAAGCACAAGAAATTGTGACAGCCCTTTATCAGCTGAAAAAGTGGAAACAGTCTGGGGACATGGTCATGGTCTGAAAGAACCAAACTTATCATCATCTATTGGCTGGTTCAGGTGAAAAATTGAAATTAAAACCATCCATTGTGTCCTTGAAATTGTGATGTCCTGTGCCTTCTTATGTTTCTTTATATAAAAAGGACTTATCCAAATTGTAGCCTCTGTTTTTGAGAACTTCGTGTTCTGTATGCTTTCCCTTCCCTTCCCTTCCCTTCCCTTCCCTTCCCTTCCCTTCCCTTTCTGAGAGTACAGATTCTCAACAGGGATATCTCGTGGATTCCAGACTCCATGAGACTCAGTCCATTGTCATATTGATCCCTCTTTGGTTCCCCTTTTGAGATAAATTTCAGGAATTGTTTTATAGTTCAACAGCTGTTATAATATTAGAAATATCGTGCATGAATACAAGGAAAATGAGCAGCCATGTCGTTTGGTGGTCTGGAAGACAGACTCTTAGAACAGCTGGGGATGGAAAGGACCTCTGGAGGTCAAAGCAGAACTATCCAAAGCCAGTTTCCCAGATGGCCAAATGGATTTTGAATATCAGCAGGTCACGGTTCCTGGTGCCAGCCTGGGAGAGATGTTTGCCATCAATACTTGAAATTTTCCATGTCAGCTACAAGTGCTTCTTGTGGCCACATGTTGGGCCTCCTCAAAAGACTTCTAAGGAAGGCTTAGCTGTCTGAGGAGTATCTCAAATTTGAATTTTATACCCATGTGAGGTAGAAGAGATCTAGCAACTGGCTGGATGAACACAGGTGGTAGACTCATCTCTGAAAATGAAAAAAAAAATTGAATTCCCTGAAGTATTGCAAGTTGAATCACCTGCAGAGCTTCCATAAAACCCTCTGACAAAGACATATAATTAATGCATGAAAAGGTGGGATTTCATTGAATGACTGATAACAAAAAATACGCAAATGCAGGAAGGGGTTACCTAAATCTTGGCAATAATTTTTGACTGTGGATGTTCATTCTGAAATGCTCCAGTCAGATGTTACAGTTGGCTTTTTGGGCAGCCAGCAGAGTGGTGGAAATCTCCTGTTCTTCCTTCAGGGTGAGCAGGGACGTGAAGAGAAGATGACAATGTTTGGACCTCAACCATATCAAATGAGTCTTCAGATATTTAGTATTTTCTTATATTTTTTATATAGTCTTGTCTCTGATGTAAATTAATATCCAGTTCTACTCCTAAATTGACAGATATGGCTTTTCCAATACAGTGTATGATAACATAGAGTTTAGCCCATAACCAGGGCACATGTTTCCTATTGCTTAATGCTCCATTCTTAGAGATGATACACGAGTATTATAAAATCTCTGACAATATTCCAGAAAACTACTGACTACTTACAGTATTACTCCACTAATACTGGCTACTGAAACCATTAATTTCTTTTAATTGGCACTGAATGCACCAAATGATGATAATACAATATGTGACTTCTCCAATGCTTATAAATATTATAGATGCTTTTGCAGAAGTTTCAACACCATGTCAAAATATTTACTTACTTATTGTGGAATTGGGCTTATAATGAGCTAAAGGATCCTGCCTCATTCATCCAAAATAATTGAAGAGATAATTGAGTGAAAGCAATTTCTCCCAGCCACCTGCATGAGGAGCATTTGTTGAAATTGCCTTTTCTCTGTAACCAATTATCATGTTGGTTACTGAGAGTATCACATTGAACTTCATTAACCAACAGCTCCTGGATCCTGCAAAACTGAACATGCTTAATTATAATCCCAGTCTACTATGCTTATTATTGCAAACACATCCTAACTATAAAAGTTAAATTTATCAACTGAAGCTTTAATGCTGAATGAAGCAATAGCACAACTAGATTTTTTAGCTTGTGTTTGGCATGGAGCTTGTGTGGTTGGGCAGGGAAACACTATATTGACAACTGAAGGGTGTTTTTGTCACCTTTGTAATATCTCTCAAAGCTGAGAGTGCTATTGCTAGTTGACAACTTTGTCTTGCAGCACTTTCACTACTAAACAACAATTTTGGGAGCAGTGGAACTGAAGCAACGGATGGGCTTTTTAATTCTGCAGCTAGGAAGAAAAAAAAAACATTAAAACCCCCACTAAATTGGTATATTATAGAACTACCAGTGCCTCTCCTTATAAAAAACCCAAGAAAACATAATTTAAAAGGAGATACCATCATCTGTGTCAGCAATGTGGTGCTCCTACGACACAGGAACAAGTATGAGGTAGGAGCAGTGACTGAATCACTGAGGTGGAAAAGGAACATCAGATATCCTGGCTGACGTCTTCCTTGTTTGGATGAATGTTCTCTGGAGGTGTTGACACAAAGAAAGAATTCTGGAGTCATATCATCCAAACTCTTACTCATTGTGGAATTGAGCAGGAATTTTCACAATGAGAAAAGTTAGTCTCTGACCCAACTCTTGGAGTTCTTGACTCTAATAAGGCTCTTAAAAAACTTCAATAATGACTTATTTCTGTTTAAAAAGTGATTTATTTAGCAAGATATTACTCTTCTCCTATTTCTATATACACAGAAATATCATCCACATATTTGATATCTGAAGATCCTCAAGATATTATGACATTATTTTATGTAGGAAATTAAATATGGTTGAGATCAAGGTTTGATAACCAGAACAGTAATGTTAGGGGCTAAACTAGATGACTTTTAAAGGTTCCTTTTCTACCCAAACCATCCTATTATTCTATGTTCAAAACTAACAGCTTTTACTACCTGGATAACTGTGTTCAAACCTTCAAGGAAAGGATAAAAATGCCAAAACTCTTGTTATCCTGGTCATTGAATTTAGCTCACCTCAGTGTTGATCATGATTTTTACTTTGAGACAGGAAAACATAAATTGTGTCTATTTTTAAGTATCAACTTGGTTTCTACAAAGTCACTACAAGGAAAATGGAGTCTCTTCTCGCTTAATCACACAAGAAAACTGTTTGGATAAACCTCTCCAGCTGCAGACTTATACGATTTTTTTATATTAGGAATTTCTTCACTGAAAGAGTGGTGAGGCACTGGAACAGGCTGCCCAGGGAAGTGGTGGAGTCACCATCCCTGGGAGTGTTCAGAAAATGAGCAGAAGTGATAAGGTTCATGGTGATACTCAGTCAAAGGTTGGACTTCATGGTCTTGGAGGTTTTTTCCAGCCTTAATGATTCTGTGATTCTCTTCTCTAATTAGAACTAGGAGGTGTTTCAAGGGATTGGTCCATTACAATGTCTTGGTCCACAGATAACAAAATCTCATTTGTGTTTTAAACAAAGCCAGTGGGTGTTGGCACACATTTTGTTTAACTAAAGAAGTATTTTGCACATATATATTGGAACTTACAAAGATTCAGTGGTTATATTTTAAAAATTCTGTTTTCCAACTCCTTTAGCTAATCCTAAAGTAATTTCAGAGGTGTAGATGTCTCTGTTTTGTAACAATAACATTGCCCAGAGGCTGGTACACCATACTTTTTTACAAACAAGCAGAAAAATGTCCATTTCATAGAATCACAGAAGAGTTAGTGTTGGAATTCATGACTAGGTTCAGGTCTGACTCACAAACATGCCATTCCCTTGCCCTGTCATTTAAGCCTCGTCATCGTCTTCTGAATATGCTTTATGCGTAACAGAGACTGTACTCCACAGAGAATCCTAGGTGCTATTTTAATGAAATAAAGTGCAATTAATATAATAAATATCATCAACAGGAACTCCTGGATACAGCTGGCAATGTTCCACTTCCCCATGGAACTTCAGTGACTAAAATACATTGAAAAAAAAAAGTGTAGGGAAAGGGCTGTGTTTCTTTTCCTCCTAAATGGAAGGTCAAATGTTTGATGTTTTCAACCCCAGCACAAACAGCTTCTCTTTTTGAATCCTGGTTTCATTTTCATCCTGGCGTCCCTGTAGAAACTTGTCCCTTTGTTGCTTGCTCAGTGCCCAACTCAAGTGAAAAGGATTCAGTATTGTAGTGAGGATGAATAAGTTAACGTCAGCAAGGTGCTCAGCAGAGTGGGTGGATGTTAGGAGAGAGAGGGAAATATGGATCATTGACCAGGGCTTCCCATTTAATTGTAAAGTTTGGTTAATCTGTAACGACCTTCTCTTTTCTGGAAGAGCTGTTTTACTTTAATGTCATTTTACTTCCATGTAGCCATACTATACTCCATGCCCATATCGCTCTATATAGCAACAAACTACTGTGGATACATAAATAAATATAGAGAGGAAGAGGAACAGCAAGAGAGGGAGTTTTTGACAACTACTAGAATTAACTCAAATATTTCATCAGCACAATGAAGTCTGGATGAATGGTTCTTCATGTTAAATCCTTCTAGAATACCTGGGACTCTAAAAAAAAAAAAGTAAGCAATACGTTTTATTGTAATAAAAACAGAATATTAGGAGTTCAATCATGATTGAATTTAAGAAAAAATAATCAACGAAAAGCCCTCATATCCTATGACTTTGGTGATATTTCTTCCCCCCTCCCATTTTTCTCTCATTTTAACATAGCTATGCTATAGCTAAATTTCAATTTATATTCTTTTGAGCATATTTTTAAGCATATATCCCTGGTATAGAGGCTGAGAATTGAACATCTGGAGAGTCACTTAAGGCAGGATCCATTTCCTCTACTTTAGACATGGACTGTAAAGCTCTTTTAAGTTCTTCATCTAGACTCTTTTTACAGTCAGGGAGAGAGAGCTCCTGGTTGCAGTTAATCTCATCCTAACTGGATAGTTAATAAAGTTTATGTACATCAATTTAAATTTTCTCTCAGTTTTAGTTCAGTCACTGTTCAGAAAAGAGCTCCTGTAGACTGGCTGCAGTATCACTGTGAAAGAAATATTTCCTGGAGCACATCTGATTGTTTCCTGTATTTCTCTGTCCAGCTGCAGAAAACACATCTGGAAGACTGAAAACAAAGGGAATGAGGGAACTCTGATTTTACCAACTGTATTTTCTTCCAAACTGAGACCAGTCCCTTTTTCAATGAACCCACCTGCATTGATCTGGGTTTTGTCATAAAGAGGAAAGTCAAACAGGTGCAGAAACCATCATAATTTAATTTTTTTACTACTCAATACTTAATTAGAAAGGTAAGACAAGTCTTGGAGCAGTATCAGTCTCTACCACATAGGCTGTATGATGCACCCCACTGTGCGTGCACACATACAAATACAGATGTTCAGGAGCACTTGTACTCACTTGAAACCCCGTGTTTGCAACTGTTAGTGATTTCTCCAAGGCTGTTGTGGCATCTTAAATCTTTTTCCTATGCCTTGTACGCAGGTGATTTGACATGTCTCAGGCAAAAAAAAAATCACATTTTGCAGCTGTGACAGAAGTGTGAAGGTTTTTATGGAGATCGATGTGATGATGGGTGACAAGAAAGATCAGTGGGGTTCTGAATGAAGGTGTGGGTTTGCAGGAAGTTTCAGGGATGTGGCAAGGGGTTTAGGGGTGAGACAAAGAAGTTACAACGAAGATTTGAAGAACAGTGAATGATGTCAGGAAGTTATTTCATGTATGAAACTGCCTTTCCCCCTTCCTTTCCTTTCCTTAACTTCCCCTTGACAGCTGATCACACTGTGAAGTTGCAGTGGGACCATAGAATGCAGTGTCTTTGTCTCCAAAAAGCACTTTCTATCTCTAACATCCCTTTATAGGAATGTAGAGTCATAGAATGATTTAGACTGGAAGGGACCTTAAGGATCATCAAGTGACAACCCCGGTGCCATGGCAGGGACACCTTCCACTATCCCAGGTTCCTCCAAGCCCCATCCAACCTGGTCTTGAACACTTTCAGGGATGGGGCACCCACAGCTTCTCTGGGCAACCTGTGCCAGGGCCTCAAGACCCTCATTTTTAAAAATATTTTTAATATTTTATCTATTACTTTCATCTTTCAGTTTAAAACAATTGCTCCTTGTCCCCTGCTCCGTTTCCTGTCACTAGAGGCCCTCATGAAAAGACTCTCTCTGCCTTTCTTATAGGAAAAGGACCTCTGGAACCCCTCCAGCAGGTCCATGTCTTTGCTGTACCAGGGAACCCAGATCTGGGTGCAGTGCTCCAGGTGTGGCTCTCACAAGAGTGGAGTAGAGGGGGAGCATCCCTTCCCTTGACCCTCTGGCCACACTTCTTGTGGTGTAGCCCAGAAGGTAATTGCCCAGGATTGACTCCCTGGGACTCTTGAGCTTTCATCACTCCAGGGAACACTGGGAAAGGATCTGCCTGGTCCTGCCTTAGGACAATGGAATGGGGAGAAGCGTTGTAGGCAAAGCCTGGAACAGCCCTTGGAAACTGGGTTCAGGGCAGGAAACGGCATGGCAAAGACATTGGCCCTGCTGAGAGGGACACAGAAATGTCTCTAGACACTTGTTCTACTGTAAGGCAGCAGAAAGAGAGACATTTGTCTCAGAGTTCAAATCTGTTTTTTTTTTTCTCCATAATCTCTACCTCCAATCAGTTCAGGAGGCTGAAAGCCTACTTGGACCTGATGAACTCGAAAATCTACTGCAGTTTATTCTATACTGCAGTTTATTCAGTTTACTCAAAAATCTACTGTTGTTATTCACTGGGATTTGATAAATTGCATAAGAAAATAATTACCCCCAAAGGTTTCATTGCATTTAGGGCCACAGCCTGGAAATGACAGCAAACATAGCTCAGACTCCTGGTGCAATCTCAGCCCCTGGTGATCTCAGTCCCATCACTGTCCTCTGGGGTGAATCTTGACAAAAATAAAAATTTGGTCATAGGGGAAAGATGTTTGTGTTCAGCTTTTCCCATTGTGCCTCCAGCTGAACGACATGGAAAACCTACACTGAATAACAGGAGACAAGGGAGGATTTCTACAGAAGATCAGTCCTTTAACTCAGAGAAAGTTGAAGCTAAAACAAACAAAAAAACCCCACAAAACAAACAAGCAAAACAAAACAACAACAAAATCAACAAAAATCAGCATCTGGAACTATTTCATGTCTGATTCTTTTAAATGGAGGAGGCCAAGCTCCAAGGCCCAGTATGTCACATCCCAAAGCATTCACGTGTCCAGCCTCACATCATGGGATCAGAACATGGATATGTAGCCAGATTCATGGACTATTTGGCAGTGGTAATTTCAGCAGCTTCCACTGGGTCATTTGCTTTCACAAGAGCCATATTAACCAGCAGTGCTCACCCAGCACAAATCCATGGCAGATTAGGTGATGTCTTCATCCAGCACTGCCCAGGAGCCACAGAATGACAGATCAGACAGCTGATGGGTTTCTCTTAAAAAGGTCTCAGAAGATTTGTTGCAATACCCATATTTCAAATTGCATCTACCCACTGCTGTCTTCCAGCCTTGGTTCACCTTCTTGCCTGTTTCCATAGCCACTGGAAACCAGGACACGGCTATTTAACACTGAAAATATGGTGTAGAAAGTTGTGGAAGTGGAATTGAACTGAACAGGTTAAAAAACAGACACTCCCAAACAAAAGGAGAAACTCCAGAGTGGAATCACAAAATCACAGAGTGGGTGAGGTTGGAAGAGACCACTGGTGGGTTTATCTGATCCAACACCCCTGCTCACTCAGGGTCATCCCAGAGCACAGTGTCCTACTCATTATTGTCCCCTTCACTGTAATGGGTTCCATTTCTAATTTAAATCACATTTTTATTCAGATTCTACCAAAGGCATCAATGAAAATTTCTGTCTGCAAGGCCAAGGCCTCTGATACACAGACACCCTGGATGAAGGTCCTGTAATTACATGAGGCTTTTAAATTATCTTAAGTCACTTTTAGGACAACAGAATTAATGCCCAAGAAAGCTCTGAGGTTAACTCATTCTTAGTTATCCATTACTCAAGGAATGCTGGGCTAAGTGCAGTTGTGTGGAATAAGAAAATCTGTATTCAAAGACTACACATACGTTGTTTTATGCCACACCATTGTGCTTAATCCTCTGTTCAGTAAATCACGCTGCAAAAATAAATTGGCATAAAATAAAATATATTCTGAAAAGAAGTAGGAAGTTCCTCCTGACTGACAGCAGCTTGCAATGCCA
Source organism: Leptocoma aspasia (assembly GCA_013399835.1). Classification (NCBI taxonomy): domain Eukaryota; kingdom Metazoa; phylum Chordata; class Aves; order Passeriformes; family Nectariniidae; genus Leptocoma; species Leptocoma aspasia. Next base: position 601,585 of record VXAX01002327.1, on the reverse strand, counting down.
GGGCTTGTTCTATATTCATACTTACAAAATGCAGATTATATTTCTCTCATGCTGGCAAGCCAATAACTAAGATTCACTGCTTTTGGCATTCACTAGATTTTTGTCATACCTCCCTAATATGCCTTAAGGGTACTTGTTGATACCAAGAATTGAAACAAAGCTTATGCTTTTGGTTGCCAAGTCACTTCAGCCAGATGGAAACATAAATCTGGAGCCAGAAAATATTATTACTGTTATTTGAATTTGGAATGTAAATGGTGGCTTTGTCTTTACCATGTAAATGTTTCTTCTGTTGTAGAAAAGTCTAACATGAGAAAATATCTATCTCTGTCAGGCTCCCTTTGTTGCTGCCCTAGCAATTGGTTTGAATATGTTGTGAGGTCTATAACCCAGTTATAAAATAAATAAATAATTAATGAGTGTTCCATTTTCCTTTATGGCATTTATTTTCTCTTCAGCCGAGGAAGGAATAACAATGAATAAAGGGTGCATGACAAAGCCAGACAAATCACAGCAAAGCACTGCACATGTATTTAACACAGAAGGATGAACATCCCTAATAGTTCATCTTGGTGCCTTTAAATCAGATTGTCTTTATGGAATATCTATTCTCATGCAACTTCAGGGGGGTTTAGGATAACACAGTGGTATATTGATATTAAGATATTCTTGCTGTATTGCACAAAAGATGTCAGAAATTGTAACCATCCCTTTATAAATCTATAAAATTCCAAAGTCAACAGTAAAGGTCTTAATTTGTTGGGATTGTGCTCAGGACATCTGTAAAATAGCAGTACTTTCTGACTGTTTGTGACTGTTTGTGACCTTATATAAATGTTATTTTTCTCCACAGTTTGTCTGGGAAGGTTTTATGAAAGGAGAAAAGTGATGTGAAATAGAGAGCAACGTGTCACTGTAACAACTGAACTGCTTCAATAACAGGAGTTGTTTCCTCTGTTTGAAATAAAAAAGACCGGTGTACTGTTCTGAACATCAAGAGGTGTTTTTGTTTTTTTTTTTTTATTTACTCCTGAGACAGGAAATTAAAATTATCTTCAAAATATAGTAACTTAATTAGCCAATGTGTACCACCATGGAATCATTGAATCTCAAAATCACAGCAACTGAGAATGGTTTGGGTTGGAAGGATCATCTGTTTCCAACCCCCCCGCCATGGGCAGGGATCCCTTTCATTAGACCAGGATGCTCCAAGCCCCATCCAACCTGGCCTTGAACACTTCCAGGCATGGGGCAGACACAGCTTCCAGTGCAATGCTGTGAATTATTTAACAGAATCTACCTGGGTTTAACAGAGCTAATCTGATATGAGACAGTGTCAGCTGAGAAGGGGGAAGCCTTTAAGCAGCCATTCTTACTTGTGTAGTCAGTGCAGCCCCATCCTGCTACAGAAGCTCCTTATTCTCTCCAGGAAACATTAATCAGATTAAGCTGACAGCTCCAGCCATTCTGACTACAGTGTCTGTTTCCCCTGTTCTACAACAAGCAGTAGTGAAATAACCAGGTTTGTTAAACTTTCCCCAGTGTGGGACAAGTCCAGACTTCTCTGAAGAGGGATGGCTCTCAAGAAAGGTGACATATTTTCTTCAGATGTGGAACTGCCCACGGAAATAAAAACTGATGGACTCTCACTGTAGGAAACACCAGCCTCCTGGTCTAAATTTTGCAATTTTATCTTCTGTCCAGCCCAGTGAGACTGGAGAGAAGCAGCATCAGCCAGGCCAGGACACAACCCAGGAGAAGTGAGAGCTGATGAGAAATTGGTGATGCTTTTACATATCCCTTGCCAACTGTCAAATAAACAACAGGAGCGCTGGAGACTTTTCCTAATGCACACGCATCCCCAGGGATGGCTGTGCTGCTCGGGACGTGTGGTGGTTCTGTGGTGGTTCTGTGACATGCTGGGTCCCCAGAGCTGCAGGACTCGGGGCCCAGCGCTGTCACCAGGCTACCCACACCCGGCATCCCCCTGGCTGCTGTCCGAGCCGGCAGCCAGATGGTCCGGGAGGCTGGAAAAACACGAGTTCGGGCTCTTCCAGGGCAATCTGCATACGTGCAGCCTTTCCAGGGCTGATCCCAGCCTTCCAGCCTGAGCAGCCCCGGTGGAGCCCGGCCAGTGCCACCGCCAAAAGGCGCTGCTGTGACAGACCAGATTGTCCCTCGCTGTCAGCAGCCGCCAGGGTACCTGCGGAGGGCCCTTTGCTTTGCTTTGGGATCACCCGTGTACCAATATTGGTGAAAGAATCCAGGGCAAAGCCTTTTTTTTTTTTTTTTTCCTTATGAATATGTCTGCGTTTCTGGCTGTCTGTCTTCATGCGGGATAAGTTTTCTGTTCTGTAAAAATCCCTATTCCCCAAAGCTCCGGAGTTCCTGTGCGATGATTAAAACCCGTGTCTGCGAGCACGGCGGGTTTTAGCAGCGGCTAAAAGCACCATCTAGTGGCGTCGGGGGAGCTTACGGGACACGGAACGATTCTGGTTTGTTTGGAAACATAAAATCGTCGAAGTTTGAAAAGACCTCTAAGATCATCGAGTGCCACATCTACGTGCTTTTTAAACACTTCCAGAAATGGTGACTCCAACACTTCCCTCGGCAGCCAGTTCTAATGCTTAACCACCCTTTCAATGAAGAAATTGTTTCCAATATCCAATTTTAAGTATCCCTGGCACAATTTGAGGCCATTTGCTCTGGTCCTCTCTCCTATTCCTTGGGAGCAGAGCCCGACCCCACCTGGCTGTCTCCTCCTGCCAGGGAGTTGCAAAGAGCAAGAAGATCCCCCCAAGTCTTTGTTTCTCACAGCTGAGCCCCCCCCAGCTCCCTCAGCTCCTCCTCATCAGACCTGTGCTCCAGACCCTTCCACAGCTCTGTTCCCTTCTCTGGACACACTCCAGCCCCTCAATGTCATGAGGTGCCCAAAACTGAAGCCAGGATTTCAGGTGTGGCCTCACCAGTGCCCAGCACAGGGGACAGTCACCGCCCTGGTCCTGCTACCACACCATGACTGGCACAGCCCAGTTGCCTTTGGCCTTCTTGGCCTCCTGGGCACATCTGGGTCATGTTCAGCTGCTGTCACCAACACCTCCAGGTCCTTTTCCAGCTTTCCAGCCTCTCTGGCCCAGCCTGTAGTGTTTCAGGGGTTGTTGTGACCCAAAAGCAGAACCTGGCACTTCTCCCTGTTGGACCTCATGCAATTTGCAGTCGATTTGAAGTCAGAAACAGCAGAAGTTTCATCACCTTCCTCTGGTGTTTCTCTCCATGGCTGCTGTTGAAAGATGCTTCCTTCATGACAGACAAGCTTGCAGGATGCACAGAAGAGCAAACCTTGCTTCGTTGCAGATTTTACACCTTGCTGTCCCCCACACCACCCTTTTGCCTCCTCACAAACAGGATAGTGACAGTTTCATGCTTTTCTCCCAGGAACTGCCAGTAAATCCTTCAGTCAGTACTTAGATACTGCAGAGAAGAAAGGTTTTGAGCCAAAGGAATCGTCCTGCTCTTTTCTGCCCACTCACCACTGCCTGATCCCTCCTCCTCCCACCCCCCAAGACTTCACTCAGTCAGTCATGGGATCATAAAACCTAAAACCAAAATAATTCAGGATAAAAAAGGCTGCCAAGATCATAAAGTCCAACCTTCATACTAGGCTTCACAACACGATATGCTATTATTTGTGGCAAGACATATCTTCAGACACAGCACTCAGCTTTGGCCTGCACCTTTTCCCAGCTGGCAGCCTGACTGACCAAACCCCTTTATTTCCACCCCAACAGACTTATGGATTCACCTGCCTTACAGGTGACTCACTCTCTAGAAACACATATGGAATGGTTTGGGTTGGAAAGGACCTTAAATAAAGTTATTCATCCAGTTCCAACCCCTCTGCCATGAGCAGGGACAGTTTCCACTATGTCAGGTTGCTCCAAGCCCCATCCAACCTGCCCTTGAGCCCTTCCAGATATGAAGCAGCCACAGCTTCTCTTGGCAACCTGTGACAGGCCCTCACCACCCTCACAGGGAAGAATTCCTTTCTAATATCTGATCTAAATCTCTCCTACTTCAGCTTAAAGCCATCCCCCCTTGTCCTATTGCTATGTCACTATATCTGTCCTGTCATGGTGTCTCACTTCTATCATGTAGGATTTCCCACCCCATCCCTGCCTCTAAAATGGTGCAGGCCTAAGGCACCTAGAGATCAATAATGGAATGATAAAACTAAGGAATTAGGTAGTAGATTAATGATGGAAAAGAAAGACAGGAACCAGAGGCCAGGCCTTCCCCACCTGAGTTTATGCACACTGCTTTGTCAGACTTGAAGGCGCATGCAATAAAATTTCCATCAAGCAGGCATCCCTATCCACATAACTGATCCATCTCCCTGCCTTTATCCACTTCCCTATACATTGCATCATTGCCCCTATCACCTTTTATTACCAGCCTTCCTTCCTGCTGACTGGAAACAGCAAGGTTCAGCTTCAAAGGTTGAGTTCATTAACAAACCTGCAATTGGGATCATTATTAAACTTGTGAGGTCTCAGAAATTCCCTCCCCACCCCCCCATTCTCTCATGCATTTTCAAGCACTGTATTACTGTATTTTGTGCAGGAGAAGCACAAAAGGACTTCTGCTCGGTGCTGGAATGCTGAGAGTAGTTGTGAAGTCCTTCTTCTGACAAAAGTATTGGCTATGGGGTAATTCCAGTTTTTCTCCCAGTCATTTTCAGTCTCAGGAAGAGATCCAGCACATTCCTTACCTGATCACACAGAACAGTTTGGAGTCAGCCTCATTTCAATGGCTTGGGCTTAATTTCTTCAGCAAAAGATGTCAAAATCTCATGGAAATCATTGGTCCAGGGAACTTCTACTGCAAAAAGTCTTCTTTCCTGTAATCCATGTCCAGCTACTGGATTAAAAACTATTAAGAAGGGCAGTGATACCCTTCAGGCCTGACAATCCATGAATATTGATTCTTGCCTGTTGGCTGCCCCAGTGGTAGGTCAGTTCCTCTATGGAGATGTGATTTGAAATTGTGATAACGAAATCTGTTGTAATAAATTACATATGTTAAGAACATAAACAGTCCTTATTTTTCATATAAAATGCAGGAGGAATATACCTTGATTGCCTGCTAATTACAGAAAAATATTTAGAGTTGTCTTAAATCCGAAAATGTTTAAATAAAATATTTCTGTCCATATGACTGTTATATAATTACAACAGCACATAGTTAACACTTTGGCAGATTAACTTAATTAAGCAACTCCTGGTTATATATTTTTAAAAGGTTGCATTTACCCTAACCTAGAGAAAATTATTTCCTTCTTTCTCTGTAATACCCCATATCTGGTAGGTAGGTTAGGCTTTTGGCCAGCTAAATCTAACCAGCATGCAAAAATCAGCCAAAAAGCAGTCAAGGTACCTTTAATATACGGAGACCCACATTCCCTGGTGACATAAGCTTGGCCAAGTGGCATCTCTTAAGCTTCTTGTAACTCTTTTTGGGGTGAAAAAGCAGGTCTTGGACCATAAACAACAACATGAGTAACAGTAATTAATGACTGTGGTCTCTAAGCCCAGCTGGAAGTGTGAACCGAGGCGACATTTGTGTGAAACAGCAGCTCCTGCCTTCTGCTGAGTTACAGAATCAGCTTGAGCCAGGGAATAAAAGGAGCTTGAAGGGGTAAGGATGGCGTGATGAGAGAGGAGTAAGGGGGAGCAAGAGACTCAGGAAAGCATTTTGGTGGAAGGACGTTCCAGAGTCAATAAGGACAGCAATGTTCCTGATACAATATATTTCCCTGGCTTTTCACTGGGAAAGATTGGATATGTCCCAGCTGAACTGCTTTCACTTGTGCAGGAGAGCAGTACCCTGGTCCCAAACCTGCTAATATAATTCAGGAAGGAGCAAACGTTACTCAGGAAAACAACCTGTTTCGAGTCTGTGTTTGTCTTTCAGCTGCTGAAGGTGGCAGCAGTTAAGCACCTGCTTGACTGGGGAGGTACACACATCCTTAGAAGCATGTGTAGATCTTAGATTTTGCTTGAATTTTTCTTGAATCCAAGTTTTTGATTTTATTAGTACTGTTAAAATATCATATGGGCGTAGCTTTACAAAGCAAAGATGAGCCCAGCACAGAGAGAATGGAGAGGCAGAAAAATCAGAGCAAAACGTGAAGATCATCAGTTCATGCTGACTTCATCTGCAGACTTTTGCTTAACACTTAAGTTAATCCTCATTCTGGGTAGCATAATTCTTGTGATCTTTACCTTAGCAACCCTTTCTTTCATTTTTCATTCTGCTTTCCCATTGTAGTGAAATATGCAAATTCTGATACAGAACAATCTGATTTCTTTGAAAACCTAAACTCTGCTGACAAGACAGGTTAATGCTGATTTTGATAGCTCATATCTGATGCACAGAGAAAATGCAGATATAAGATAAACTGTGATGGCTTAAGAGAAAGACTGAACTTAATCTGTTCTGCCTGGGTGTACAGACATCTGAAGTTTCAAAGTGCTCTTTCAAAAATACTTCTCTAGACAACACATAATCTTTACAGGTGTTAAAATAATCAGGGAAAATATTGGGAAACTAAAAGGAGAATGGACTTAATATAGCTCAACCATAAACCACAGAATAGTGTCAAGTGAGGTGGGATCCTTCTACAAGAAATATCACTTCAGGTGAGTGTGGATCCTCTCTGGAATGTGCTAAAATCAGGGATATTTAAAGTATGGACAAAAAATTTTATTGCATACAGACTGGCTAACCGTGCAGGTTGGAGTAGAAAAGATCCTTTGAATCCTAAAAAAGCAAAATGCAGAATTAGCAGAGAAAAAAAGCACTTCAGCTGCTCCTCCCATCATCACTGCCCAGCATCACGTGTATTCCTACATCAAATCACACACTGGTCATGAAAACAGAGTGGCTTTCCTTATGCCAGCCCTCTCCCATGTTGTCTACCCATGGGTTCTGTGGATAAAGAAGTGACTCACCAAAATTAATTTAATATTATAGTTAAAACTACAAATAAATATTTTATTTGGAAAGGTGAAGAATATGTGGACATAACTACACCAGATTTCACAACCAAAGGCCATGGACAAGGGAGTTCTGTCTCAAAAAGATGTCTTGAAAACATGTGATCTGATGGATAAATTGACTGATTGGTCAATTATTTATTTTATGTGCAGCTTTGTTAAGAAAAGAACAGCAAATGCTTTGTCCTGTCAGCACTCAGTCTAGAATTCTGACTCTTAGAGGGTTTAGGCACTTGACTCCTCTACAGCTGTTGGAAAACAGGAGCTGGAAACAAACCTGAGTGCTAAATACCTGCTGAGTATTTGGTAGTTACATAGTTCAGGGGAGGAATCTGGGCAGAAAAGCCCAGTTTCAAAAAGGAGCCACCACAGAAGTTGAATACTATTTTATGGGGAAGGAGCTATCTGACTTGGCTTCATTACAGATTCACACATTCAATCACACCAACATCACTTTTCAAATACCATCTCTTACAAATGGATGTTGTTAACTTTCCCCGACAGTAAAGGCACAGCATGTGATTTTCATCCATCAGAGGAAGCTTAATAAATCAACCAGTACATTACAGCTTCACGCCAAGTTAGCACCTTCATCATGGAATGAAATTAGCAAAGCAAATACACTGGCTAATTGTGAAATATGCTAATTACCAGCTCAACCCGTGAAATAAGGCATGAGTGATGTGTGACGAGCTTTGTACAGAGTCGTGAACGCTTGGAAATGCGACACTTAAATAAAGTCTAAAACTGCTTATGCAGAGAGAAAGGAGAACAGACAGGGCTAGGGAACAGGCATGGTGGAAAAATATTTTCATAAGAAGTTTGAAACCTTTTCACTTCTGCTACTCTCATGGGATTAAAGGCTGGGAGTAGGGAAATGCGCTGATAGCAGGCTACAGACCATTTTCCATCTATTTCACACCAATCTGAATCTATTCAAGGTCATTACCAAAGAGAACTGAGCTACCGGTTTAGGATAAATTCACAAGTTGGCACAGTTTGACTTGAAGTCAACAGCATGGTGGTTTTCCATTGGTAGAGAATTTGTCCTTTTATTTGATGAATTCAGACTCTTTTGCTCACCAACCAGGCTCTGACAGTTGGGCTTTGCAAATGTCTTCATTTTTGAGAACAGGAAGATGATTCACCAGCTTAGGGCTTTCTCTGCCATTCACCTTGGCTCTTGTGGAGACTCTTATTTTCGTTTCTACACAAATCTCCTGCTTGTGTTTTTGTACTTGTCTTCTAAATTATGTAGTGTTTTCTCTATTTAAACTCCTCCTCCCCAAATTTTCATCCTGCTAGAGGAGGGGAAAAAAGACTCTGAGAGAAGGATAAAGTCTTACTGTGGTTCATCAGCAAGGGAAGACTTCACAGATGCAGAGAATGAGCCCTGTTTTATAAGGTTTTCCATTTAGTGCCCAACAGTCCTTCCCCTCTGCTCTGCTCCTGTGAAACCCCACTTGGAACACTGCATCCAGCTCTGGGGCACAAGAAGGATGCTCACTTGTTGGAACGAGGCCAGAGGAGGCCACCCATATGATCAAAGGGCTGTCTCTGCTGTGGGGACAGGCTGAGAGAGTTGGGGTTGTTCAGCTTGGAGAGGAGAAGGCTCTGGAGAGAACTTAAAGCCCATTCCAGTGCCTAAAAGGGCTCCATGACAATGGGATAGGGACTTTTTAGAAGGGTATGGAGTGACAGACAAGAGCAAATAGCTTTAAGGTGAGAGAGGGCAGGTTTGGATTAGATACTAGGATGAAATTCTTCCCTGTGAGGGTGGTGAGGGTCTGGCACTCTGTGCCAGAGTGCCAAGAGCAGCTGTGGCTGCCCCATCCCTGGAAGTGTCCAAGGCCAGGCTGGATGAGGCTTGGAGCAACCTGGGATAATGGAAGGTGTCCCTGCCCATAGCAGGGGGGTGGAACAAAATGATCCTTAAGGTCCCTTCCAACCCAAGCCATTCTGTGATTCTATGATTCCATGATAACTGTTATCTTATCAACTCTTTCCATAGAGGTCAACTCACAAGGTTTACTCACACGTAGGGTTGAGGTTCAGAGCCAAGCCTTCAGAGGCTTTGAAAATGTCTGAAAATGTCCTTACATTTTGACTTCTGAGTATGGGATTAAGCCTTACTCTGTAACAAACAAGAAAATTCTATATCTTTGAATTCGGAAGATTAGTACCTGGAGCATTCCCAGCTATCCATTAGATTCTCATGCAAGTTTTTTTAGAAAGGTCACCTGAAAAAAAGTAGTAACTCCATGATCACTTTCACTTACACTGCACAATGCTGTTGCCAGAACGTCCTATCCCCAGCTTTTTACACTCCCACCCTCCCTCATGCCAACATGTGTGTGATGGGCTCCAGATGTAAACTGGAGTCAAACTGCTACAGATCTTTGCCTCCAGAAACCACAGAAAATAATGGGTGACCAGGATGAGTGGAAAATAGGTTAGAAGTTGTGTGAGGGGAGGTTTAAGTTCAATATTAGTAAAAGGTTCTTCACCCAGGGGATGGTTGGGCACTGGAATAGGCTCTCCAGGGAAGTGGTCACGGCCCAAGGCTGACAGAGCTCGAGAAGTGTTTTTACGACTCTCAGGCACATGGTGGGATTTGGAGTGCTCTGTACAAGGCTAGGAGTGGGAATCAATGATCCTTGTGGGTCCCTTCCAACTCAGCACATTCTGTAAATCTATGATTCTGTGAAATAATAATGACCCTGTAGGGTTCCTAGCTAGGCAGTTTGAGAGGCAGAACTCTGGCAGGAGTCAGTTGCTGGCTTATCCCAGCACAGAATGGGTCAGGCTGGAAGGGACCACAGTGGCTCCTCTGGTCCAACCCCCTGCTCAAGCAGGGTCATCCCAGAGCACAGTTCTGGAATATCCCCAGTGAGGGAGGCTCCACAGCCTCTCTGGACAACCTGTTCAGGGCTCGGTCACTGCACAGGAAGTTCTGCCTCCTGTCCAGGTGGAACTTGCTGGGATCAGTCCCTGCCCGTTCCTCTGGTGCCATTGCTGGGCCCTGGAGCAGAGCCTGGGCCCTGCTCTGAGCCCTCCCTGCACACAGGGACACCCAGGGATGAGGTTCCCTCTCAGCTGTGTCTCCTCTCGAGGCTGAACAGCCCCAGCTCCCTCAGCCTTTCCTGGTCAGGGAGATGCTCCAGTCCCTCCATCATCTTTGTCACCCAGCGCTGGACACGCTCCAGGAGCTCCATGTCTCTCTTGTCCTGAGGAGCCCAGAACTGGACACAGCATTCCAGATGTGCCTCACAGGGCTGAGCAGAGGGGCAGGATTACCTTCCTCAGCCTGATGGGACACAGCTAACAGGATTTTGTTAAGTGCATTTCACAGAGTCCCATGCAATGTTGGCAGCAAATAAAACACACTTTTTAATTATTTTTTGGCAAGACCTCTGATTCACATTTTGCTTCCTGGGGGATTATGTTGTGGCTGCAGAGCGGGGAGCACTTAAAACATACGTACATGAGTTTGATGAATGGAAGAACTAGTTTCCAGTTTTTGTGGTTTTTTTTTATTGTTTCATCTTGAAGGATTAAATAGCTGAGCCAATTTATCAAAAGTTTGTTGCTGAATCCCAGCAAGAAGATGCCCCACCCCTGGAGGTGTTCAAGGCCAGGCTGGATTGCTCTGAGCAACCTGGTTTAGAGGAAGGTGTCCCAGCTCATGTCAGAATGTTGGAACGAGATGATCTTTAGGGTCCATTTCAACCCAAACCATTCTATGATTCTATGCCTCACCCTGTCATGAAAGGCTGGGTGTTGCTGCTATCATAGAATCATTAGAATTAAAGTTGAAAAAGAACTTTAAGGTCATGAAGTCCAACTGCCCACCCAGACCAGCACAATGTTCACCATGAAACCGCATCCTTAAGTGCTGTGTCGACATACTGTTTTAACACTTCCAGGAATGGCAACTCCCCAGCTCCTTTTGGCACTCTGCTCCTGTGGCTTACCACACTTTCTATGAATGTTTTTGTCCTAATATCCAATCTAAACCTCCTCTGTCGCAGCTTGAGGCCTTTTCCTCTCTTTCTGGTACTTGTTACCTGGGAGAAGAGATTGACCCCCACCTGGCTGCCCCCTCCTGTCAGGGAGCTGAGGAGGGTGAGAAGATCACCCCTGAGCCTCCTTTTCTCCACGCTGAGCCCCCCCAACTCCCTCAGCTGCTCCTCATCAGACCTGTGCTCCAGACCCTTCTCCATCTCCGTTCCCTTCCCTGGACACACTCCAGCCCCTCAATATCTTCCAGACACAGCCCAAAGGAAATGAGATTTCAAACTCTGCTAAATTGTGGAATTAGACTTTATTAACCTCATTTTCTTCTCATTTGCTGGTGGCCTGAATCAGTCACTAAAGTCATTCCTGCATGAAGCTGATCAGTCTGACAGGAGACCCAGGTGTGAGATTTTAGCATTTGGAATTTCAGGTGTATAAGAGACGTGGGTAGGGGGGGAGCAGGATGATATAAAGGGACCCAGTGTATTTAGAGGAACTTACATGTTCCTCAGTGCATTTCCCTTGACAGTTTGCAGAAATACAGTGAGTCAGCTGTCATCATATAATATATTAGTATAAAACAGTGTAAAAAGGGACAATATGCTTAGGCACTGATTAAAGAGAAAAGGGGAAAGGAAAAAAAAAAACTCCAAACAACCAAGCTCTTTGTTAGTGAAAGGGAATTGTGTGAAAGTTTGGAAATGTGCCTCTGCTCGACTTCAGGAATTAGTTTTCAATTAGTTGGAAGTATTTCCATTCCGGCTGCAAACCAGCCCAAAGACCACCTGCTGTGAAATAAAGGAGCACAGACCAGAGGTTATTATAGCAATAGCCATAAGTTTATTGCTTATTGGTACTACACTTAAATTTTAGTAATTTTGAATTACTGAGTTAGCTTAGATTTATGGAGATGCAGGATCATTTAGAACTGCAGTCATTCCAGAAGGGTATATTATCTAAACCAATTTTCTTATAGTGATGCTGTTGCAATACCATAGTTACGGTTGTATCAGCCTTTCCATTATAAACTCCTATTTTCAGGGGCTTGTAATTTGACCGTAAAAATTCACTCCTTGTTGAAACATGGCATACAAGGTCTGAGATGAACATCTCTTTTTTTTTTTTTTTTTTCAAAATTTAAAGAAAAAAAATTAGATCTGTTCAGCCACTTCTAATGCTCCAAATCTACCAACAAGAAAAGCGACCAAGTAGAAGTTGGCTGTTTGACATCCTTCAGTGCCCTTTTACCATAATTCAGAGGAGAATCTTCTTGGCAGTTAGAACATGGCAAATTCTGGTGGAAGGTGTCCCTGCCCATGGCAGGGGGGGTTGAATTAGGTGAATTTTAAAGTGTCTTCCAAACCAAATCACTCTAAGACCTTGTAATTCTATGAAATTGCTCCTGTGGTGTGATGGGCAGGAAAACCAGTCATGCACATTTTTGGACCCACCTGGGGGAAGATTTGCACTCCTGTGTAGATTCTCTAACATGTGTGGATGAGACTTCAAGATTCATAAAACAGGTACAAGCAATTTTTAAGACTTTTTAGGTGCAAAAAGATGGTTTAAATTTTAGAAAGCTTTAGAAAGTGAAACAGTTCATGGAAATCATGGGCCTTTAGAAAACACCTACTCTGGTTTATTTTTGCTCTTTCAGCAATTTTGATCAGAAGCATTATCAACCCCTTTCTGCTAAAAAATTCCTATGACTGTAATTGAGCTAAAATATTAATGTTTACCCAAATTATTTCAACATGGATTCAATTTATTAATTTTAATTCTGATTTATTTATTAGCATTCCCTCATAAATCAGTAATGCTGATACATTAGCTCAACCTGCTCATTTCAGATGTCCCTCTCTATCCACTAGAAGGCACCTTACATTTTGATTAATGTATTTACAAACGGGAGGCTTATTCTGAGCCATGTTTAAAAGCACTTTTATTTTTTATCTGATCTTACAATAACACAGATAAGGTTTGACATTTCAACCAACACAAAATATTTTAGTTTTGGCTTTAGCATTAAATGAATCTAGCAATGATTATTTTGCCTCTGGCTGCTAATTGTTGCCATGCAGTATTTGAGAAATACTTAAAACCATGGACTGTGTAAACCTACAGCAAAGTTTGCCAAGTCACAGTTGGATGAAGCACCTGCACAGCAACTGCTTGGGAAAAGACTTTTCTTAATCTCATGGTGCATTTAGCTGCCACTGAGACTCTGGAAAATCACCCCTGTGTAAGCAGTTCTTTGAATTGTGAGAAGGACTTGTATTTTTGTTTATGTCTCCTGTGGTTAATAAGCCATAGAAATGGAAGGTTTGGGTTAACCTCGGAAAGGACATCACACACTCCCATTCCTTGAGGGGTTGATCCAATGCTCAAGGAATTCAATGGCAAAATGCCTATTGGTAGCAAGGAATTGAGATTAAATCAACAATAATAATAATAAAAAAACCCACAGTGTGTTGTATTCCTAAGAATCTGGTCCTAGACATGATTTAGAAAGTGGAAATGACATGACTTAGCATTAGAAACACATTTCACACCTATCAAAAATAAATGTCTCTGATGAGGAATAGGAATAGGTGTTAGCCCTGGATCTAAGGTACAAATCCCTGTCTGATTTATGCAAATCAGTATTTATTAATGTATAAAATTAAGTTCTTTTTCTATTATTGCAATTGTCATCTTGTTTAAAGCCTCTAAAACTGACTTTTATTCAAGCCTGGGATTGAATAATTATGAACAAAATTGACAAAAAGTTGAAGTAGTATAAAAAGCTAGGGGTAACACCAGGATTTATTTCTGCCGGCATCTGGATCTTGAATCTCAAGCATTTAAACTTTTATACTAACCAAACAACTTACAGTGCTTACAGTTTACTTTATTCAGCCAGAATATCTCAAAACCAAAATAGAAGTGTTGTATGGAAAATTATACACCATCCATGGAATCTTGAAAAGTGCTGCTAAACTGTGAGATCATAGAATTATGGAATCATTGAATGGTTAGGGTTGGAAAGGACCTTTAAAATCCTCCAGTTTCAACTCCCTCCCATGGGCAGGGACACCTTCCACTATCCCAGGTTGCTCCAAGCCCTGTCCAATGTGGCCCTGAATACTTCCAGGGATGGAAGGGATGTTTTGAAAGAAATTTTTCTGTAGACTTAAATACATAACTTGAATCAAGCAAGCTTGATAATCTTGGTTTAGCACTCAGCTGGTAAAATATTTAACTGTTATTATTTTAAATTTGCATTATGGGCTTTATAATAGATATAATTAAACACTTCTGTAATTGTATTTGTATTGGTGTCCTTGAGACTGGGCAATTATCAAAGGTCAGCTCTGATGACAACATTTTTCTTAGAATAGAAAATATCAACTCTAGGTAAGGTCAAGGAACTATCACCTTTTCTATCTACAAAATCAAGGCTTGGAAGTATCACAAATTGGAGGCATCCTTCAGGTTTAGAAAATGGATTTTACATCCAATACAGTTCTATAGGGGAAGAAAATGAATTAGATATTCAGAGAAGTTGGTTGGTCTCTCTAGGTACCCCAGAATCTCGAAGGAGCAATTCAGGATGATTTGTCCCCCTTATTCAGGGGTTATTTTGATGATGGCATGAGCAGAGCTTCAGCTTCACTGGACTTTGCTCCCAGTTAATGACGTGATACCTCCATGGAAAACCCAGGAGGAATTGTCCCCAGCAGGTGGAATTAGCCTGCACTTTCCTAATTCCACATAAAATTTATTGAATCCACATAAAATACATTGAACATGTAAGACTGCATGGGGACTTTTTATGCTCTCTCTGATGGCAATGAGACCGAGGTAAATAACTCAAAATCAGAACTGGCAGAAAAGTGCCTCTAAACCATGATAATTTTAAATTTTCACACTTTTTTCCCAATTCTGGTACAAAATGAGAGAGTGAAACAGCAAAGACTTTTTACTAGACAAAATAAAACAAAATAGATACTATTTTGGATCAGGTCAAAAACAATGTTTGTTTTCATCCTTTTAAAGCATTTTGTTTCCAAACCAGGTTTTTTTTACACATTCTTAAGTGGCAAGTTAACTCACAGTTTGGAATGCTCTTGAGATAGAAAAATCCTTGAAAATTATACTTTCTCACACACTGAAAATTTTGTTTCTGTGAAATTGGCATATTCTAATATTCTGCTGAGGGGGGGAAAAATGAAAACCTTCAATTGGAAAATTTCTGAACAGAATCACTAAAAAATATATGGCTGTTAGAAAAAGCTTTGGATGGCAGCTTATCTTTCCTGTTGTTTTTTTTTTTACCCAGTTTTGGTTTGGTCACTGTCAGTGAGAGGACACTTGGCTTTGTCAATCTAGCTCTTGTTTTCAGGTATTCCATCTTCATTTCTAAAACTGCCTGCTGCCTTCTTCCCACATGGAAGATTTATTCACATATGCTTCTTGCTTTCTCAGCAAAACAGGGACCTGAATTCTCATGGGAACTCACCTTTTCAGGTCTGATGTCTTTTATTCTTGCGTTCCACATTGGGCATGAACCATAATTTATATTTTATTTCATTTTAGTATTCTTATCCTAAAATTCATTGCTCTGGATTAAAATCTGGGTTTAAAAAAAAAAAAAAGGTATGACAGCATTGGCAAAGACAACCATGTTTATGAAAGACAAAAGGGGTGCTGGAAATGGATGACCTTTTGGGTTCCTTCCAACCCAAACCATGCTGTGATTCTATGAATTGGAGAGTTGTAGAAATTCTTGTGCTTATTTCAAGCCAAGCAAAAAAAATCCATTGATTATGTAGAGAAAATAGGGATCATCATAAGGAGAGGCATGAATTTACATTAAGGGATGAATCAGTACCAGCAAATAAAATGGGCCTTTCACCAGAGGGAAATGGCATTATGGAATGGTGCTTGTTTCCAGACAAAGCTGTGCTCAGGAATCTGCTAACAAATGGTGGGAAGACTCTGGCACCCAGCTCAAATCTGTGCTGTGGAGCTGGTTTGCTTGTTTGTATAGATGTAGTCTGGGGAATTGGGTTCTGGTCTTTTGTATTTTTTTGTTTTTAATATATATTTTACAAAGAAATAAAACTTCAGTAAACACACTCCATCTGCTTATGTCTGTGTCCCTGTTTGCTAATGGGCATAAAAATCCTGACCTCTTTTGCAGAGATCCTTGAGATCTGCTGACAGAAAATGCTGTATGTCAGCAAAGTTTTTTTTTTTGTCAGCATTATGGACATCGTAATTTCTAAGGACAACAAATTTAGATCACAAAGTCATTGCTGGGAAGTGAAATGACTTTGGCACCACTCACTGCAATGTAGAACTATTGGTGTGATTAGGGCCAATAAAGCTGGGACAACTTTGGTTCTTCCAGCCAAAACTGTGGCTTGCTGGCAAATAAAAAACTACTGAGCCTCTGCCAGATACTGCATGCACAGCTGTATAGATTATGTGCCATTGCTTTTCCATCAGTAAAACAGGGCCACAAATCCAATTCTTCATGACTGGACTAAAGTTGACAGGGAATTTGTTGGGGATAAAAAAAACCCCATGACTTATATCTTTAAACAAGAGCTTAAATATTATTTTTGCCAGGTTATCTGCGTTTTTTTTTTTACAAATCCAATAAAGTGCAAACTAGTAGCATTAGTTTATCTATTGCTATAGGGATCAGAAAATTTTGTTCTGATCTAGAACTTTACTGAGACATGCAAAAAAAAAAAAAAATGCCCCAAAGACAGAGAATGAACTAGAGTGTGTTCAGTATTCTAAGGAACCAAGAAAAGTTCTCTCAGGGAGTGACATATCCAGGGTGCAATATGTGCCTAAGATCACTGTTTAGGAAAGCACCAAATATTACTGTAAAAATACTCTCTTTCTATTTCTTCCAACCAAGGAGTCTAAATGACGATGGAAACAAAGACAGAATCCTCTGGCCTAACCCTTGACCTGCTGAGATCTAGGGTGTAAAGATAAAAATACTCTCAAAATCATGCTAAGGGAAAGTTTAGAGGGACTGGAAGAAACTGGGACAAGACAACTACAGAAAGTAAAGAGAGTATAACCTGATTTCAAGAAGACATTTTGGATTTACTTGGTTAGCTTTGCAAAAAGACTCAAAAAATATTACTCTGGGAAGCAGTTTTTGAGATATGACTGAAGAGGTTAATAACAAGACCCAAATTCATTCAGTGGAGGGTTTATGAATCAATTCTGAATGGTACAATAAAGAACAGTGAAAAATGAATTTCTTTATATATGAAGTCAAGTGTGATATAACTTTACACTGAGTGGTCAGATGTATCATTAACATGTTCCAGCTTGTTAATTTGTTATTCTTTGAATAAAGTAATGAATTTGTAATGCTAAGTACCACAACAATCTGAATTGGAGAGAGACCAAACGTTCCTCATAGTTGTAATGTGTTAATCTTTAACCTTCACTTCTTTCAGAAAATATTAAAATTTATAGCTAAGACTTTGAATAGTGGTTTTGAATAAATGCTGAGGTTAGACACCACAGTTAGTGGCTGTAAGGACAGGCCAGCACTGGGTGTCTTGAACTGTCATGACCAGGTATCCTTACCTTGCCTAAATCATTGCTTACATTAACAGTAACCAAATAGACCAAAAGGCAAAACCAATGAACACACAACAGAGAGTGGAGTCAATGCAGATCTCTTCTTTAAATAAATAAATAAATAAATAAAATCTCTTGTCTTCCAGGGCAAATTGAATTTTCTTGTTCAGCTTAGACTTAGCTTAGAAATCAGCTTAGATTTCACCAGTTTACATTTGTTCTCTTTCAGTGTACTTTTATTGATAACTCAAAATTAAATTTTCTTTTAATGAGCGCTCAGTGTTATGACTATATTGTTAATTTCCCCCAAATTCAGTGATCTTTTGTCCTGTCCACTGATTCTGCCAATCTAAACTGAGGCATTTCTTTACCAGAACCAGTATGCCTGTCCCTGTTAATTTTTTTTCCCTCTGCTGAAATCGTTATCCAACCAAATGCGCTGCAGTTTGAGATTCACTTCACTCTGATTCTCTGGGATTTTTTCCACCATAAATTTAGATTCAGAATTCCCTGCCCAGTAGGAGAGGGAGGAAAGATGCGTGCTGGTCATTTGCATATTTTAACAGACGGAGCTGCTTTTGCTGTGCAGCTGTCGATGCAGAAGAAATATTCTTTGGGGTAAAGCACTAGGCTGGGCAAAAAAGCCTGTGAAGGCTTCCATCTCTTCCACTCCTGCTTTTCTACCAATTGGAACAGAAGAAATTGTCATGGTATAAGATTATCTACTCTCCATTGTCACAAGGGCAGATATCCCTAGTGGCTCCTGGAAAGCTCAGCTCCTCCAGACACTAAAATCCTTTACATTTTAATACTCCAAGAGCAGGTGACTGTGCTTTTCAACTGCTTGGATTTTGCTAATCAAACAGATTGGATTCAGTTTTGCTCTAGATCCATAAAGCAGAGAGATTTTAACTCAATGGTCAGCTGTGGCATCTGCTGCAGCAAAACTCCATATATTATTTCTGGGAGAAATTAAAGCTTAGGACTGCATTAAATTCTGCTTCTTTTGTAAACCAGGTATTTGCTACCATAAAAAAACAATAGAGATTGATAAAGAAAAGAACAAAAGCTTTAAATCTGTTGCTGAAGATGGTAGAATGGTAGGATTTATCTGTGTATGTTTAACTGAGTAAAATTCAGATATGCAGGAAAGTTACTAATTCGAAGTATATTGATAACATAGCGGTCTGAAAGTGAAGCTGAACGTGATGGTTGTCAATGGGGAAAAATAAAAGCCATCCTGAGTGAGTTATTCATCATGCCACAATACATAATATCTAATGTAGAATATTCCCCTGAATCTGTCCCATTTTATTGAGAGTGAGGAAATATTGATGATGAGCTTATACTGAGCACACAAGTATTAGAAAACTAAACATGGATGTGAAAATTCCAGTCTTACTGGATTTACTGAGCTGAAGCAATAAGGATTCATCCTTTCTTTTGGTAATGGTCCCTAATATGTTGGGTTTTTAGAAATCTTCCTTTGTATTTATATTTTTCAGGTTTCAGGTTCTGAGCACAGCGATTTGATGTGCCTATTCAATTAAACTGTGTCCAAAATTGCTGTGAGGATGGAGGCAGTTCCTGAGTCAAAGGCAGTAGCACCAAAATATTGACAAGAAAATTTTAAAAATTCGAACAGAAGATACAGAGGGCAAATAGCAATATTTTATCTATGATGGACTGCAGGGAGATAGCAATGAGCCAGTAACTCTCTCTATGTATCCAACCTTTTGTTCTGATCACTGCCGTGTGACCCAGAGCATATTTATCAACCTAGAAAGTTTTAATTTAACCCTTATTTCAGTTCCCTTGGTACATTTGCAGAGCTACATTTCCCACCATGCTCTTTGTTAGAGCATAACCCAGTTATTTCATATTCTTCACTCCTCAGTGCAAAATGCCATGTCTCTTTTTTTTTTTTCTTTCCATTTATTTTGTATTTTATGAGCTCTGTCCAACAATACTGCCCACATATTTTAAAAGTGGCGACATAAGGAGTTATTTGCAAGAAGTCTTGAAGCACCATCAAGGACACCTGCTTGCAGGATTGTATTAAATTGAGATCAGCCAACATTACAGTGTATTTCAGCACTGGAATCAGCCAAAAATATGTCCCTAGCAGTGCTATTTTCATTATTCAGACCTTCACCCAAAATCTGTGTAACTGCCTCTTAAATTAATTTTCACACTTGCCTGTCTCTATAACTAGCTGCAGCAGTGTGCTGTGTATTTTAACTACAAGGAAGTGTTGCAGGTAGAAGAATTCTCCCTGAAGTCACTCGAATCCTCCTTAAATTCAAGCCATGGTCTCTCAGTCCCACGCTTGCAGTGGGGGGCACCTGTCATCTTTTTCATCACAGCAAGCTGTGCCCTAGATTCTGCCCCCCCTCCCCTTCCCACCATACAGGTATGTGTGAGTGTGTGTTCTTTTCCCACTGAATTTTTTATTCAATAAATAAATAAAACTTTTCTGAAGTTGCTAAGGTCTCAAAGGTGTGGGAACTTGTAATGTGGGAAAAAAAAGAATAAAAAATAAAAAAGAAAAGACAGAAAAAAAAAGAGTTCAAAGACAGACAGCCAAGGTAGAAAGGAAAATATCTGTTCTGTGGGACATGACAGGAAAATGGAGTTGTTCTAGAGTAACATCAGTGGAAGGGATAGGAAATATTATTAAAGTTCAAATAAATATCATCTTGATCTTATTCATTTGGTTGAAAGTCATGTGGGTTTGCTGCAAAACCTAGAAAGAGAATCTAAATTCTTGGGGGACAGATTTTCCAGGAAGGCAACAATTAATGGTGCCACAAGAAAATTGTTTCTTTCCTTCCAGTAAGATGCAGCTGTACTGGACTGCTCTTCCTCTTAGCTGATGTGTAGACTAGGCTTTACTAATACATTAGGCATGTCTTACAGATCAACATCAGCTTTTCCTAAAATCAGACTAAATCTCAGAGTTTTCAGTGGTTTCACAGAATCACAGAATCATTAAGTTTGGAAAAGACCTCTAAGATCACCAATACTAAACATTTACCCAACCTCACTGTGTCCAGCCCCAAACTACATCCTCAGGAGCTCCACCCACACACCTTTTGAGCAGGTGCAGGTGACTCCACCACTTCCCTGGGCAGCCTGTTCCAGTGCCTGGGCAATGCTTTGCCCCTCTTTTGCCAAGTCCCATAAGTTGAAGCCGTTGCATAATCTCCTTTATTACATGGTACATCACATCAAAACCTTTTGGACTCAATTAGTCCTAACATTCTGTATCTACAGGTCTCACATTTCTATCACAGCAACCATGAGATGCCTTAGAAGTAGAGAAACATAATTCTGAGACTATTTTCTACAAATAATTTTCACCATTAACTTCAGGCTTGGAGCAACTTGGTCTAGTGAAAGGTGTCCCTGCAGGGGGTTGGAACAAGAGGATCTTTAAGGTTCCTTCCAACCCAAATTATTCCTCAGTTCTGTGACTCCACCTAAATAAGAAGCAACAAACAGAAGCTATTTATCCTTTCCCTGCTTTGAGTAACCTTTCCTCTTCACCTTTCTGTGTGGAGCACAGGTTTCAGTCCTTCACAAAATGCTCACTCACTGAGGGCCAAATATTCAACATCCAAACCTTTTGATTTTGGAGTGGGTGCAGCAGAGAATGGACAGATTTCCATTCAGGAAACCTGGGACCCCCAAAGATTATTTTTTTGAAAGATGAGAAAGTCCTATACATTAAAATTACCAGTTTTATCTAAGAGCAGCACTGATGCTAAAATAACTTTTTGTTCTGTCTCTCTACTGAAAAAAAATCAACTTGTTTGTTGATATGGTTTTGATTGTGGGCCAAAAGTAAGCATTTGAAATGTGTCTGTGAAATGTCTCAAAGTGATGTTGGTAGGCAGCCAGTGTCAAGGATCTCCTTGAGGTTTATTTTGGGTCCCTAAATAACTCCATTATTAGGATATTGCCTGGCTTAAATTATAAGTATTTTAAAATAAATAGTTTAAATAGAAATAATTTTATCTGAATTAAATTATAAATAATTTTCTTGGAGAGGACACATGTCCAAGATGGATAACACTTCCTTCTTGCCAATCTTTAATCACAGTCATCTTAAAGCTGTGCCTGGACAGAATTCTCTCAGTGGTATTTCTCATATCTTCCTTATGTTGTCAGATTCTGATGTCTTGGTGACCCCTTGCAAGGTGGTTCAGGATTGCTTAAAGTTGCTGATTTGCAGTGGCCCAGTTCAGGAGATGTGGCTTCTTTTACTCACTGTTTGTAGCTTTAGGTGCTACAGTCACCTCAGGGGTTTCTTCTCATGCTGGTTTCTTGGTTAAAACAGGAGGGTCCTTGGGGTAGGAGTTTTTTGGACAATGCTGAATGCAGTGGTGCTCAAGTTCATATATTCAAAATGTTTTCGTAGCGTCAGCAATCAGCAATAGCAGGCTAAGGGTGTCCAGGGCTTCCCCTGGGCTTCTGCAAAAGGGGAATTTGACCTGCTGAAAAAATCCCACACTGAAGTGGAAGGAACCTGTGATGCTGCTATCATGCTTCCAGCACACACTAAATTATCTTTTCCACCCTCCACCTGGTAATTTTCCAGATGAGATTTCTAAAGCCATTTTCTTTTCCCAGATATTTAATTTTTTTTTAAATTATTCTTTTGCATCCATCTTAAATCTACTGAACTCATGAGGGAACTCAAAACAAACAAAAAAATTTAAAAAGAATGAGGCAGAGAAGGAAGTTTAAAAAAAAAGACAAACAAACCCATAAAAATGATAATTGCTAAGTTATCGTTTGCTTGCTCTTTTCCAGTCTAGCTGCTGCAGCAGCTCCTCTCTCGTCTTCCACTCCGCCTTAGCTCCCAAATGGTATCAATTATCCACAAATCTCACAGGGCCTGCACCATCTGAATAACAATTCATTAACCTTCACTTTCCTCCTGCTGATTAACTCGCCCCCACCACCTCCCCAGCGCAGGAGACAGCGTGTCGGAAATTCAGCCAAACTTTTTAATTATGCAAATAATACAATACCCGGAGATAATTATTTAGCCCAGGACTCAGGCTGTATATTCAATGCTCTGCTCTGCTCTCACAGGCTTTTCAGCTCTGTTCTCTTCCTTACATCATCTTGGCTGTGTCAAGGAGAATGAAGGATTTTGGGTTCCGCTCGGTGCAGGTGATCACTCCCAGAAGCTGGACGCAGATGTGCCAATACCTGGGGAGGAACAGGCTGCTGCAAGTCTGGCCAGGGAACACAAAAAGCCAGTTTAAGTTTTCAGCATCTATCTTGCAGCTCCAGCAGCCTCCAGATGAACCCTGCGTGGATCCAAAATCTCTCACTGCAGGGCTGAGTTTTGCATCTTACATCTGGTAGGATCCCATCTGTGCAGCTCAAGTCTTTGCACTGCTCATGTCTGGTATGAAATTTCTGAGCATTCCTCACTTTTAAGCAGTCAAACCTCTTTCTTTTCCCAGGCAAATTTAATAAATGAAAAATTGGAAATCAAGTCTAAACCTCCAAACTTTTCTTTTTTGACAGAGACAGCTTAAAAGCCAAACAAATTTATGACCAGAGTTTTGTTTCATACAGACACACATAACTTTCACCCAGAGCTAACTCTGGAATGGCAGGATGGATTTGTTTCCAACTCTCTAGCACGCTTGCTGACAGACACATATGGGATTATTTCTATTATGCACAGGGTAAGATTCTGAGCACATGAGATTTGGAACTTGGGTCTGAAATCAGTTCACCTCTTGGCTCTGACAAAGTCCCATAAATATAACTTTGCACAAGTACAAGTTGTCTGTGTACTTACCTTTGGATCTCTGGGTGGTCTGTTGAGTTTATTTACCCATAAATAGGGGTGGTATTGCTTTATGAGGAATTTTAGAACCTCTGAAGTGAAACTTTCTTAGCATTACAGATCACATTGGCAATATTGAATTTTGCCATCTGCTACATTCATCTGACATCATTCCTGTACAAAGAAAATAACTGATTCTGCCTGATAACCAACTTCAAATATAGCAGCATAAACAAATCTTTGTGAGATTAGACAATGCAAAATTCAGGAAAGCTTGGCAAAAATTTATATGTCTCAGTTTAATAGTGTTTAAATTTCAGGTCATGATTATGTAGTCAATATCTCCAATATTTTTGTGAGTAATTTTTTAAAAGTTCAAGATTTCAAATGCATTCAGACTGATTTCACTCTCCAGGATGTATAAGAGAGCAAATCTTTGGTTATAAACATCCAAATCACTTCAAAATAATACATAATAATACCAGACCTTTCTTTAATCTCATAGTTCTTGTTTTCTTAGACATATCAGAGTAGCTGAATATAATTACCTCAGTCTGGTAAGTGTAACAGTGAAAATACAGGCAAAATAAGGCATTGCTTTTAAATAACTTCTTAAGCTCAAGTAAGAATTGCTAAATCCATACATGGACTATGAAGATTGTTTTCCAAGATGCTTCTTAATGGAAGAGGAGTCCACTCCTCCTTGATGTCTTGATTGTTCTCCAGGAAAACCTCCTTTTTTTGCAGTGAATATGAACTACTCATATCATGGTGATGGAAAGTTCATCACCTAAAATCCCAGTATTTCACAGAAAATGCATTGCCTAATCTCTCTTGTCAGTTGAACTCAATCTACTGGGAAGGTGAAAGAGCTCTGGGTGACACAAAGTGTATAAATGTCCGTAAGAACTGTGAAAACACATTCATTTTTCTCTCACGTTTCTTACTCTTACAGGCAGTCCTTTGCTCAGGCTAGTGACTTCTCCAGGGCTCATCCTTAGGTATCCAGCTGTTCTCATACCTTGTGCAGGAAACCACCCAGCAGCAGAAGAAAGACGTGACAATAAGAAGTCCAAACCCAACCTTTAGACCAAATGCCAAAAGTTGTTTAACAACCCAGTGCTTAAGGAAATAGCTGTCTCACAGAGTTGCTGAAAACCTTTAGCCATTACTGAGTAAAACGGAAGAGTTAGATGCTCTTACTGACTTAATTTTGTGTGTGGTGCTGCATAACTAATTTCAGGCACCCAAGTTTTAACACTTCAGCCTATGCAACTGGAGAAGATCACACTGAAAAGCAGAGTCAGTGAAGAAAAAGGCAGCCTTAGCTCTTTGGCCCACATTCATTGTCTCTGATTTTATTGTTTTATATCAGTGCTACCTGTGAGCAGCTCTTTGCCTGCCTAGGGCTTGCTTCTGTCCTTCACAGTGGTCAGAAAAGGACAACATGCAGAAATCATGTTGAGAAGGTAAACAAAGAACAATATTTGATATGAATGAAACATTTGGGACACATCAGACCTCTGCCAGGATTGCTAATGGAATGGGTTCACTCCTCCAAAGGTTAGAGAAGCTCCCACTAAATATTTTCTGTGAAGGCAATCACTGGGAGAAGGTATAAATTCCTAGATTTAAATTGTATCCAGGACATCACTCTTGCTAAATCTCCAATCTATGTGAACAGACAAGGTTTGGTATTTTAACTGATTTAATAAAATCCTAATACCTATGGATTGCATGATGCCACCAGGGGACATGGGTTGGGTATCAGTATGAATACATTGGCAAAATTCTTCCTAAAGGAGCTCCAAGACCATGCCTTGCACCATTCTGAAGGTCTCCACATTTCTGGCTACACATTTGTCCTTCAAATTTTCTTCCTAAGCATAAAAACCTTCTCTGCTGTTAGTTCATTCTTAGCACCCAGTGAATTATTGATGATTAATTAGTTTGTGTGGGTTTTGGGTACAGGAACGTGCATGCAAGTAAATTTTAGTGATATTGCCGTGCCAGATTTTTGGCAGATATACAACATTGATTACGTGGCTTGTCTTTTCTTTAGTACAAACCTATATTCATCCTAGGCCAGGTTGGATGGGGCTCTGAGGAGCCAGATCCAGCAGGAAACATCCCTGCCCATGGCAGAGGGTTGGAACTGGATGATTTTTAAGGTCCCTTCCAACCCAAGCCATTTTGTGATTCTGTGTTGATGAACTTTCAGATTTAGAGCTGGAGTAAGGTTCCCAGGTACAACTTAACTTCTCCGGATTTTCTGTCCGTTTGGACTGACCTTCAAAACCAAAGCTGGAGAAGGACTCAGTTAATGTATGTCTACAAACTTGCAACTTGATTTTTATATAACTGCTAAGCTAACTCTGTTTAATTGATTTTCCACATTGTACACTGAGAAATAGGATTTTTATGGCTCTTGAATAATTCAGAACTTTGATTCCTAAGGCAAAAAAAATGGGCAAGGAATAAAAGCATAATTATCATTGTAGCAGAGGTCAAAAGGACAAGCTGGCCATAAGTTCATAATGTGCTTGTGCTCTCGGACTCATTGTGGACTGTGGAATATTACCTTGTTGAAATCTTATTACTTAAGGAAGGGGAAAAAAAAAGCACACAGGCAGTTAGCTGCAAAAGAAATGGAGGAAGTGTTAATTTTTAAGCAAGTTTGACAAAGATTGAGTTTCATATGACAAATACTGTCAGCAAGACAGGATTCTGTCAGTGGAAGAAGTTTAAACATTAACAATTTCTGTCAGGCTGTTGACACAACCACGGCAGACATTTCCCAAGATGCTGAGATGACTGCTGGCATTTGTCAACAATCCTGTCACAGTGACAGCAATAAGACCATGTCTGGAAATGTGACAGTTTTGGCTTTGTGTTCCCCTGAGCATTGGCCCAGGTGTTCAGAGAAAGTGTGGGAAAAACCCGTATTTCTGCATTGTCATTCGAACGCGGAAAAAAAAAAAAAAACACAGGAGGAAAATGAGCTGTCACTCCAATTCCCATGATGCCTTTCTGCTTAGCATAACTCCACTCCACGGCCCAGGGTCCACTGGTCCATACTCTGACAGATAATTAAGAAAGCAGCAGCTTTTTCTAGACGGCTCTTCCTCATGATTTGCATTTTAGCCAGAGGCGACCAGTTATAAAAAAAACATGATGGAAAGATGGTAAGAAGCCAATTAGATGGATGGATGGCTGACTGACAGCTCTCTGGTGTTATTACTCCAGATTTCATTGTATGTAGCCTGGCAGTTTTCAACAAGAACCAACTTTTGCAGGTTTGTAGAGCTGTTAAATGAAGGACTATATATAGAATGCAATGGTTTTGCACAAATCTTTTACATTTTCCTGAAATAAACATTTATTACTTCCATTCTAGCTTAAGCACCGTAATCTTTCTTAGTTAATCACAATTTACGTAGCTGCATCCAGAAATTTTGGAAGACTTTGTATTAAAATAGATCTGTTGATGCAGCAATGATTAAAAAATGAGTTGAAAGTTAAACTGTGACACTTCATGACACGGCAGTAATTAATGTTTCTAAGGAACAAGTCTGATTTTAACATAAAGAAATGACACTAATTCACTTGTAGAAGTAAAGTATTTGAAAAAAATAAAGAGAAATCTGAATTTTGTTGCTGTGGTGGGAGAATTTGTTCTAGTGAATGTTTCCTTTGTTCTGGGGATTTTTTTTTTTCTGCTGTTTTTCTCAGAAAGAAAACATTGTTTGCACAGGACTTAACAGTTTTAAATATGAAATAGCTTGTAAATTGCTGCTTTCCAGCTCATCTGTGCAGCTCCAACAGCTGGTAGCCAATCAGAAATATTCCTCTCTGCTAGTGCCTAGTGGCTGTATCTCACTATAAAATTTAAACATTAGCAGGGCTTTTGTTACACTTCTGTGCTGTTTGTGGATTTATTTTTTTTTTGTTGTGAATACCAAATTTAACAAAGCACAGCAGCATTTGCAGTTCCAAAGCTGCAACTGCCACCCGATGAGTAATGGCCTTTGCCAACATAAAAAGTCCCTCAGCTTTCTTTGGCTTCTGCACGTTTATCCAGTGCTGGCAATTATCTCTTGATGAATGTTTGGTTGTTTTAGCGAAGTTTCCCGCAAGCCAGTGCTTCAAGGGATATGGCTTTGTGGATGTGAGTCATCTGAATTGTTGGGATCATGGGGAGCTGAAAATGTTATTCCTTTCTTTTTCTTCCTGCAATGTAAAAAAAAACCACCAAAGCAGCCCCGTTGGAATCTCCTTGTTCAGACCTTAATAGGATTTTTTTCAATCACATAAAAAAATAAGATAAAGATATAAATCAAATTCAGAACATGTTAAAGGACAGATTATACTAATGCATGTTAAATAGGAATCTGTGGGGTTTTCTCTGCAACGATATAGACTATTCACAGAATCATAGAATCCCACAATCCCAGAATCCCAGAATCACAGAATGGTTTGGGTTGGAAGGGAACTTAAAGGTTTCATTCCAACCCCCTGCCATGACCAGGGACACCTTCCACTAGACCAGGTTCATATTCATGTTAATAGAGTAAGTGAATTTACAGTGAGTTGCTCAGAGCTTGTAGAACTTCTGGAAGACTAAGAAATCTTCTCCCTGTATTGCTTTCTGTCTCACTTCTTTTTTTCTTACATCCCCATTTTTCAGATTCTGGGAAAAGCCTGAACCACAGGCTACAGGACATATTGGGGGAAAAAAAATTACTCCTAATGCCAAAACTTGCAGACCTTCCCAAAAAACAAATCTCCACTGTGAGATTCTTCATCTCTTTTTTTATAATGCAGCTTCACAAACTCCTTTCCCATGTGACCCACAATTACACTTAGCACAATAGATGGCCCTTATGACTCCTCATTGCCTTTTCACTGTATCTGAAATTTTCTGCTGTAATTAAGGCTTCTTTTTATCCTGAAAACCCTTAGTCTTGGACTTTTTTTTTCAGTAGTAATAATAAACTATCTCTCTATTAGTGATAACCCCAGTACACCACACATTTACCCAAAAAATATCATTGCTGGGGAGCACTGAAGGCTAAATACAACACAAAGCAGAAAAAATGGGGTTCCTAATTAATTTTGTCACCTAATCACCTTGAAGGGGAAACGTGTTGACTTGTGATGGGACTGGGAAAACTGGGACAATTCTGAAACAGACTAGAGTAGGAATTGTGATGGGCTGCTCAGGAAGTCCTGTGTGGCTGAGGAAAATCTCATTCTGTTTTTACTTACCTGAATTTAAGACCTCAGAAATGCGACAAAAATCAGGATACAGGCTTAAATCTGTATTCATATCCTATGATGGGAATTTGCCACGTTTCTTTCAAGTGGTAAGAAAGATGCAAAGATGCTGCTCATGACCACCTCTAAACTGAAATTTCCATCTGCAATTGGAATGGCAAAGAAGACTTAGGACAAAGTATTTCCAAATAAACTGAAAAGTCTGCTAATTCTGCATTTTACAGCTCATTTAAGTATGCTTTTCTCCATTAGACTTATTTTTCTCCATTACTTATTTTAAAATATGCTCAGTGAATTTTGTATAGTAGCTGTTCATGAGAATTCCTCTTATTTAAGCTCACCTTTATTCCTCTTGGTCTTCAAAATAAGAAAATTAATAAAATTATAACATCCTTTTTAGGAGCAGAATATTTTAATGACATGGAGATCTAACTAAACCAAATATTTTTTTAGCTTGTCCCAGAAATCATGGTACATGTATAGATATATATAGATATATACATTTATAAATATGCACATGCATGCATTCAAAGGGAAGTTTTTTGCAAATAAACCCAAAATTAAAGATCTGTCCTCAAGAAATTTGTATGTATTTCAAGAGAAACAAATCTAGAAGGAATAAGAAAATGTGGAGAAGAGGGAATGAGGGATGTTAACGTAAATTTTCTATTATAACATTCTTCCAATGCTTATCTGTCTATTTAACTATTTACTTTTAATCTAAGAGTGGATTAATTTCAATCACTTCCTTATCTTCAATCAGCGTAAGAAATGCTTATGGAATTTATTTCTGTCAGTGAGGTAACACTGATCAAAAAAAATCCATGGTGAAAATTAAATTGGCTTCACTCACCACTACTAGAGAAGAAAGAACTAAACAGACATGGCATAATTTTAAACTTTTTCATCTGGAAACATCATAAAAATGGCCAAAGTAAGCATTGCTAACATTGTTTGCTTGAGCTTCTTGTTTTATTTACATTTGGATTTCTGAGAGTGGGAGGACAGGGAATTAATTGGGAAATAACACAATCATTAAATGAGGCATGGAAGGAGGGGTGATAATGTTAACATTATCACTCCATTAACATTTCAGGGATGATTTTATTGTGCCAGGCTGAGTGATCTGATTTGGAAGATGAGCATGACAGCTGAAACCACTGTTGTTAATAAGATTTATGGTAGACAATGCCTTTCCCTGACTAAAAAACTTAAACTTTCAGTCTAAGTTTGATTCCTCTGATGTCAGGTTGAGAGAGTGGATCTGGGGATGATCCGTTCTCTTCTAAGAACAAGTGTCTTGATACTTTGATTATTTATCTTTATAAGCTCTGGGAGGAAGCTGAACCTCTGGTTTAAAGTAGTCACTTGCTCTTTAGGTTAGTGCTGGACAAAATAGATCTCAAACTCCCTGTACACACAGCTGTGCTTTGGGATATCAACTGTACCCAGTTCTTTGCTTTATCCAGATCTCTGAGTCAGGATATTGCCTGGCTCTGACACAGTGGCTGCCATTTCTTTAAGGAAAATCCAGAAATTTCTGTATAGGTCTTTTTTTTTCTTGTACTCAGGTCTGTCCAGCTCCTTAGAATAATATTTTATAAGCCTAGCAGTGTTCTAAGACTAACTTTCTTTGCTCTTTCAGTGTAAGTTGCTAGATGGGAACTGTTATTATTATTATTACATAGTGAAAATTATTCTTTTTGCCTTATTTGCCCCTCAGCAGTGGTGAAAGATTACATAAGAATTAAAGGCAGAAGACAGTGAAGGTGAGAACTGTTTTATTATTCACCATTATTTATTATTTCCAGTATAATAGAAGACAAACATAACACTCCAAATAGAGTCAGAATAATTTAGGAGAAAAAATTTGCCCAAGATTTTGAAGTCAACACCAACGTAATTTAATGATAAATGGATGTACTGAACATGGCACAACACCAGGCTCTTCAATTGAAACCAACATAAATGTGGGGGATGAAAACAACTCGTAAAGTCAAGCTTAAAGCAGAGCAAATGTTAGAAATATTGCAATATGTCTTAAGGTTTGACTAAAGACCAAGAAAAAAAATCCTTCCCTTTCCCTCATGGCCCAGACAGCAGGTTCAAAAAGCACAGGGCACGGCAGCAAAAGGTCTGATCACACAGGGGTTTAAAACCCAACAGGAAAAATCACAAGTATTCCCTAATTGGGAGCCCAGACAGAGCAAAGGTAAGTAGCTCTTTCTAAAATTCAGAAGCAGGAAGAATGAGGAAGATGAGGCATTCACTGAAATGTCAAGATAAAATCGATAAAGCATTTTCTGGGAAATCAATGCAGAGAGTGAAGACATGGGAGATAAGAGAGAGGCAAACGCTTTCTCTGGAGCAGATGAGAACTCCAACAGTGGCATTGAAAACAGGTGTTGTTTTCATAATTAAAACTCAAGGGAAACCTGCCTAAAGGGAGCTGTAATAATGAAATAGGGGGAAAAAATACCCATGGAGAACAATGTCTCATTAGGAGAGATAAACTTCACATGTGAACAACACGGAGTTAAATGACAAATTGTTTTTCTTAATGGCACTCTGGTGTGAGACAGGTTCAGAGGTTCTGCTTGTTTTGCTTCAAACTGGTGATTAATGACTGCAAATGTTTCCACACAAGTGTGAATAACAGGAGTGGAAAATGAAGATGCAAGTTGTCTCTCCAAAGGGACGCTTTATAAAACCAGTGTCTGGACAGAAATAGGAAAGCCTTTGAGAGATTAGAAAGCCCTTCTAATAACTGGCTGTGGAATGACCCAGTTTAGTTATTTTCTGTTTGGTTTCTAGTTAATGCTGTTTTCCCCTTGTAACCGATGCACACTAAAACCTCACGAATAAGACCCTGAGGCAATTCTGAAATCATCTACAGTGTATTTTCTCAGAGATAAAAACCATCAGCAACTCCAGTCCCTCTGACTCAGCTGGGTGTGCAGGTACTATGGAGTCAAACGTGGTGCAGACAGGCAGAGTGTTGCTGGAAACCCTCCAGGAAATCTGAAAAGTCTGGGTGATTCCACACTTGATTTTCCATAACCTTATCGATATTGTCCCTCAAATGGGGATGCTTAAAGAGGGAGAGAAACTGCTTATGTCAAGAACTGTTTTGTAAGGCAGAGGAAAACTAGTTTGGTCTGAATAAAACTCTTCTGCTACAAACAGAGTTTTTCAGAGGTGCAGTGTAGCACAGGGATTTCTGATAAGGGATTTTTGGGATAAATGTCTGCAGCACATCCAATGTTCTCAGGTTTCAATGTGCTTAGTAGGCACAGCTGGGATTCAGGAGCTGTTACAGTTGACTAACTACCTGCTGCATGCCCAGAAGTACCAAATAAACCAATAAATCCTCAAATCTGTAAGCAAGCAGAACCACTATTCCAGCAAGTTCCTGGGTGGGAAGCAAAGATACACCATAAAGAATTCTGTACATTGTTCAGAGGTACAATAACTTGGCTGTTGCAAACACAGTGACTTGAAATATTTAGTCAAACATGCCTATTCAGCATCAACATGTTTAAAATGTTTGCTTTCTAATTGATACTGTTTTATTAGATGTAATGAATAGTAAGTAATGATACAAAATTAAATAACATTAATTAAATAATACTAAAAATAATACTAGAAGAAAAGTCTTACTTCTAAACATGAAGTTTAGAAGTTTGAAGGCTTAGTTCAACATTTGCAAGCAAAAAAAAATTAGAAGGGGTGAGAATTAATAATGTTGTTACATATGTAACATGGGGTCAGTAATGAATAGCAGTGAATTTGTCCCCAAGCACATCACTGGTGAGATCAATACTTTATTGAGTTCGCATCTCTAGTCATTAAAAAAAGATGTTGGAAAACTGAAAATCATGTGGAAAACTACTGCCAGCACTGAAACCCTTGTGGTGGAAAACTTAAGGAGTTCCATCTCTTTTAATGCATCTCCAAGGCTCAACAGAGAGGGCCCTGAATTTTTGTTTCACATGCACAGAACCATATCAGGAACCACAAGAATCTTCTGCCTCATAGAGAAAAGTTCATGACACTGCCTGGAATTAAATGTAAGGTAAGTTGACATTAGGAAAAAAAAAAATTATTTTTTCATTCAGAGCTATAAATAATAAGAAAAATAACATGGAATTATAAATTATTTTATGGAATTTAGTAGAGACTTATATTACCCATAATGGCAACAGGATATTTCTATAAAAGCTACACCTCCATTTGATATGATTAAGCTGATATAAATGTCTTAGAAGTCATAAAGCCTTCCTGTGATCTCAGATCATCCAAAGACCTTTTCCTGAAGGTGGCACATGCAGACACAGCATTTTTCCAGTGTTTGGAATCTCAGAGTTAAAGAACCTTAGCACACATCCTTCTGCTCTGCCAGAAAAATTCACTTTATTTTGGGAGTCAGTGTGGCAAGCGTGAATCACGACTGAGCAATGCCCCATGAATTCAAGGGGGACACACGTGTAAGCTTTTGCAATTAAAATTGCACAGGGAACGTGTAAAGGTGAAATTGTAATTATCAAACTGGAGCCTTGCCAGAAAAGTAGGACAACCTTGTTGTCTTTGTTTGCTAGCTCAAACTTTTTAATTGAAAGAAAAAACATTTAGGATGCCTTTCCAGAGGCCCTATGCAATGTCCTCATCTGAAGCACTGCTTTGCAAATTGGCACTGATAACACAATATTTCCTTTTCCCAGCAGGGCTGTAGCTCTTGTCCAGCCAGGACTGTGAACCCCATCTCCTATCCAGAGAGTGAGACAAGTTATGTTATCTCACAAAGGGATTATTTCTGCTGAATTATTTTAGCCAACCAAAACAAAAACCCAACGAAAATAATTTCTTTTTGAGTTTTGTTTTTTTTTCAACCATGGGATAACTATTGCTGTGAATTGGGAATCACGGAATCATTAAGGTTGGAAAAGACCTCTAAAATCGTTGGGTCCAATGGTTCCCCCATCCAAGCCCACCACTAAACCACATCTCCAACTCTCCATCCACACATCTTTCAAATCCCCCTGGGAATGGTGATTCCACCACTTTCCTGGGCAGCCTCTTCCAACCCTTGACCACCATTTCTGTGAATGATTTTTTCCTACTATCCAATAAACCTCCCCTGGAAAAATTCACAGCTGGATTTTTACTTTTTTTTTTTTTTTTTAATCTTTCCATTATGAATAACAGAGTTAATGGGTGGAAACTTTTCTACATGGAGAAGCCTTGACAGTAGGTGCAGGTAGAAGGTCCTATCCTTGCTTGTGGTTGCACAAACTCTTGGTCACCTGATCCCAGTGGGATCACTTTCCTCTCTTCCAGATGCCCCCTTTGGGTCCTGAGCAACCCACAGATGTGTCAACAACAGCAGGAGTCTCTCCAGACAAAATGTTTTGGAGTTTTGAACATCTCCCTCTGTTTTTATTAAGGATGAAAATTCTGCCATAAAGGAAGTGTTTGTATTGGGTTGGGTCCCTTAGGCTGTTCCATACCAAGCACCTGCAATGAAATAACTTGCTTTTCTCTACATTCTTATTGCAAATATTTCAACAGACCCTCTCCCAAGTCAGGGCACCCTTTTCCCTAGAACAATGGTAGCCAAAATATGCCAATCATATTCCTCTGTCCTCTCCAGAAAACAATTCTCTGAAGATTATTGGTAATGTAAATATGACAGTAGTCATATTTAGGAGTAGAACTTGAATACAATCCTACACATTTTAAAAGTAAAGATTAAATATTGGGTGAGCTTCTTGCACTTCTTGCTCACATTTTATTGTTTACTTCAAGAAGAATACACAACAGTAAGTACTAAGTATGAAACAATAATTAGTCTAGTCACAATAAAAATGTATAGTAGCCATTTTATCTTCTAGATTTTCAATCAATTGCTTGAGTTTTCTCAGCTTTCTTATGAATTTTATGTTGTAAAAGAAAAAAAATGAACAACTTTGCTGGAGCACTTTGATTACAGTACAGCAACAAGGGTAGTTACAATCACGGATTTCAAGGAAGTTTCATGAGGAAAGTTTTCAAGTGGAGCTGTGCTCCTAAGGCAGAGCCAGCCTCAGGCCCAAGCACTGCCTTGTGGTAAAATTGCACTGTTCATTGCTGGAGTGATTCCTGGACTCCTTTTTTGGCCCTTTCCAAACAGCAACACAACCACAGAGCATCTTGGGGTTTGCACACAGGAATCATGGCTGGTAGAAAATTCAAGTGCAGTTGTTGGTTGTGGAGGGGGAGAAAGCTGATCTGTGTGGATGTGAACTCTGTCTTGGATTGGGGAGAAGTCACTGGGTAGTTTTATAGTCATAAAATTACAGTAGAGTAATAAATTATCATTAAATTATATTGCTAGCATAATCATAACAGGCTAAACTTAATTTTTTACTTTTATAGTCAGACCACAAGTCTGGAAATATAGCTGGAAAGCCTGTTGCTGGGTAGTAAAAGAGTCATGAGAAAGCCAGAGCAAGGCTGGTCCTTCTCCAGAACCTGCCCCAGACTCCAGCAGCTGAAGGCCTGGGGCACTCCTGACCCACTGATGGTCTGATGTATTGAAAACCCTTCCTTGCTTCTGGGATCAGAGCTCTGCAGAGTCATTCAGCTTCTGGAAATTCACCTGTCCAGGAAGTAACATTTGATTGGCCAAAGTAGCAGCCAAGTCTGATGCCAGATAGTGCTTGAGCTGTGGAGAAAGCAGAGAAGGGAGATGTGCTGCAGTGCAACAGGAATGTGGTGAGGATTTGCTGCAGGAGCAGCTGATAGCCACAATCAGCATTGGAGCGTTTGAGGTCTGTGCACACACAATAAAAAGAAGGTTTTTAACCTTCCTCAGAAGGTTAAAAAATAATAATAAAATCAACCAAATAATATTCTGTTCCTGTTTCTAGGCAGTGATCAGAGGCATAAAGAGATTAAATGATTTGCCCTACCTTGAACAGGATATGTGTGTCCTGAGCAGGAAATTTTCTTCCTCTGCTTTTTGCCTTAGATTTTCTTCAATCAGATTTGTAAGATTCAAACTGCTTCCCACAATGGCCATCAATACATAACAATTTGTAAGGAGCCCTGCAAGTAAAGCCTGTGTCCTAATGTCTGGTTGGGCAGGGGGACTGAAGAACTGCAGGAATTTAGAGGAAGGATTTGAAAAAATCACAGAATGAGGAAAGCTACTTGAACAAGACCGCAGTTGCATTTTATGAATATAAGGTATATTTGCAAAAGCATATTAGCAGGAAAACGCAGTGACAGCAAACCCCCTGAATCAGTCATCATACACTCATTTTAACAGACCTGCCAAAACTCCTAATTAAGGCCTCCCTCAGGACTCCTGTTTTCTGTCTCATTATCCTGATAAAGTGGACACCAATAAGTCCCTTAATGAGGATTAAACTGTAGGCTTTAGTTGAATTTGCATCTCACATTTTGTATTGATGAGACTCCTGAAATACACCAGATACACTTGCCAGTTTCTAATTCAGAATTCAAAATACTGTACGGAAAAATCTGGTGATAGAATTCCGCTTCTTTGCCTTACAATTGTCCAAAAATAAGAGACAAAAAATGTCTGTTTTGATAAATACAGCATTTTCCCATCCACAGGCCAACAGTGTGTGTCATATTGCCGTGTGTGTGGCTTAAAAGGGACAGCTGCTCCAGGGATCTGGAAACACTCTCTTTGGTTTTTAACAGAAGGAAAAACTGAAACGGAAGCAGATGTTTGTGACTGTACCATGCGTGAGATAAGGCCTTTGGAGACTTATTTTTTTTCCCCGACAGCAAGTGTTTAAAGTCTCGTCTTCCTTAAAGGAATTTTGATTTGGTGCCTGACCCAAGAAATATGCTTTGTGTAAATTCACATGACAGAGTTCCTTGCTGATGGTTTTAGTCAACACTGGGGCTGAGCCTTTAGGATGTTCTGGACACAGAGGGGATCCATGGCCAGGTGGGAGTTTGTACTTCTGCACATCCTCCCCTGCTCTCACCTGTGAGGTAGCACCACCAAGGCCAACGTCCACACAGTGGCCAGGAGCCTCAGAGGTCCTGGGAGACAGGAGGATTACCTGCTAGAAATCAGATAAAAAAAAAAAGTTGGTTTGCCTTCCTAAAATCTGCAAGTCCAGAATTAATGTCTCAGTTTATCCAGAAAGTTCAACAGAACTTAACTAACACCTTCTAAATGAAGTTTATGTCCGTCCAGCAGAGATCTGCAAACCAAGAAGCTCATTTCTTTCTGAGTGTTCCTTGCTCTTCAAAATGAACAAGGATCAACACTGATGCTCACAGGAGGTTCTTATCTTCTTACCTCTAATCATTGACACCTGAATGCAGATTGGTGAGAAAATTTACACTTCAGAAAAGACAAGGACAAGGGGGAACAGTTTTAAACTAAAAGAGGAGAGATTTAGATTAGATATTAGGAAGAAATTCTTCCCTGTGAAGGTGGTGAGGCCCTGGCACAGGGTGCCCAGAGAAGCTGTGGCTGCCCCATCCCTGGAAGTGTCCAAGGCCAGGCTGGACAGGGCTCGGAGCAACCTGGGATAGTGGAAGGTGTCTCTGCCCATGGCAGAGGTGGAACTGGATGAGCTTTAAGGTTTCTCCAAACACAAACCATTCTGTGATTCTATGGTTCTACAATTTAGAGATCTTATTTAGGACTCTCCGGGGTGTGTGTGCATGCGTGTGACCTGGCACATAAGTTTTTAGTGGCTGGGAGATAAAAATTTCTTAGGAAGTGTTTTCCATCATTTTTGCATTTCATCATCTACCAAATCTGAGTTGGGAAGCATATCAATGCCACGGAAATAAGATCAATGTCCCCAGTTAGGTTCAGATAGGAAATAGCACACCAACTGTAACCACAATAAAAACAGTGATATTTGAAAGGAAATCAGAGACCTCAGGCAAAGCCAGAGGAAATATGCAGGAAGACTTCAGTCACAGAGGCAGTTTTTTTCCTACTTGGGCATCATTGCCCATAAAATTATGTCAGACACAGTTTTTTTTTTAAAAAAAAAACTTCTTTTTTTGCCCATCCAGCAACAGCTGCAATTACCAGAATTCTGCTCCCTATCTGCTGTGATGCCAAAGCAGTTTTAAGCTCACAGTGGGGATTTCTGTTCAAAAATGTTCCCCTCTACACACAAGAGCAGTGGTGGCTATAGGGGTGCCCAGCCTTATGTATCTTCCAGCAGCTGGAGGGAAGAGTGGCTTTGACACAAGCATTTTTCTTTTTTCCATTTCACAGCAAGAAATGAGTCACGCTTATTCAGCAAACCATATGTGTTTGGGAATGTTTTTCTTTTAATTCAATAAAAATGGATACACTGGAGAAGGACTACACTGGATCATGGTTTTGGTGCAACAGTGAAGTGTATCCAGTGAAAGAACAGATCAGAGATTTAAAACATGCTAAGAGAAAGTCTCTCATCATAGAACAGGCAGCCAGCCCATGGAATTCCCTCTTTCCAGACACTGATATCAGATATTGCAAAGGCTAAATATCCTGATAATTTCAAGTTTTGCTCATACAGCTTTGTAGACAAGTTCATGATGTTATGTAAAAAGCAGGATTTCAAGCTCATGAAATGCCTGAGCTGTAAGTTATTGCAGTCTGGGAGAGAATTCTGAAGAAATATTGTACATAGACATTAATTTTTGGCTCCTACTGGAGACAGGATATTAGTCTGATCCAGTACAGTGATTTTTTGTTCTTAAATATCAATATTTCACTTGGCCTTACAATGTGCAATATTTTGTCTTCCAGTCCTAAATTCCCAAACAAGATATTTTTTCCCACAAAATTTAAAAACAAGAAGGAAAAAAAAATCAACTTTGTTTTGCTCTGATTGATCCAAGATGATTTTTATTTTGCTTTTCTTTTTCAACATTAAATTTGTAAATATGTTATTTGCAGTCAAAGCAAAGATTTGCTTTATTTCGTTTAGTCACTAACTCATTTGGACTTGAATTTAAGCAGGTTTGCATAATGACAGTCTGTTGTGCTTCTTAATTTGGGAATTAGGGATCTTGGAGGAACCCTACTGTTTACCAGCTTCAGTAAAATATCAATTTAAAATTCATTCCACTGAGTTTGGTTTCTGCTCTTCCCTGTGGAGAAGTACACCTCATTTTATGTGGTAAACTGCTTCCAGTGGCACCCCAAATGATGGATAACCCAAATCTCTTGTACCCCACAGACCACACCTCTGCACATGAGACCTCACTGCTGACAGTCCTGAGATGTGTTTGTTTGGTGACCGTGATAAAGAAACTGTTTTGAGTGAAGGTTCTGACAGCTTGGAATTTTCTTCAGTCTTTTTCTAATGATCAGGGCATTTCTGCAAATCTTGTGTCTACATAAGAATATTCCCAGTGAATCTGCTATAAAAAAGGGAACATTTTGAACTGCCAGAATAACAATTGCACTGATTAAGATTTTCTTGTCTTCTTTCTTAGTTTAACAAGACCTACCATATACTGGTATTCTAGCACTTCCACTTTTGGCTAGAACTGTAACAGTTTAATTCAGATTATTCATTCTATTCTATGAAATGTGGACACAATTGTTACTGTCATTGTGCCTGACATCTTCCTTCTGAACAGCCTTGTGCTACCAGGACTGAGGTGACTGAAGTTAATGGACAATCAGCATATTGACATGAAGGAATTTTTAGTTATAACTCTGAAGTTGTCAGAAAATGGTTTGAATATGATTTTGAGTTGCAGAATGACACCGGCAAATAAATTGGAGGATCTCATCCTTACCTCACTTTGCAGGAAGTCATTTACAGCAATACCTGCTCCTAGTGGGATTGATCTGGTTACATTTCCATCATTTAGAGAATCAGAGAATTACAGAATGGTTTGGATTGGAAGGGACCCTAAAGATTGTGTAGTTCCAATCCCTGCCATGTCTCAGAAATAAATAAATAAATCCCTTCATTTAGCAGTGATGAACCCCAACCTGATATCTTCTCTACATTTCCTTAATATTCAAACCTAGAAGTCAAAGACTGGTTGAGATAGGGCCTACTCTGTATAGTTTGGTGAAAAGAATGAATGCAAGGTACTGGAATGTTCCAGTTTTCCTTTAAACACAGATTTTCCCATGCTCATCTGAAAAACAAAGCTTTGTTCATCTGTTATTCAGACAAATGGAGATTCTGGTACAAAGACAAAGATCACCTCCATATGACAGAGAGAACCAATATCAGATAAGCATCCTACTTATAACAATAAATTTTAGAATACCCAGTGTATTTCAGAGAAGTCACTTGTTACCAGGGGTTAGTCTCTGTGTAATTGTATCTCTTACCTTTAAAAGAAAGGAAAATACACTCTAAAAGCATTAAAAGGAGTAGAAACTCCTCCTATAGGTATCTAGAAAGTCATATGTAGAGCTGGAGGCTCCCCTTTCCAGTTTTCCAAAGCACATGATGCTTTCTAAAGAGACCACATTGCTCCTTACTGTATATTTTAGTACGGGACCAAAATCTGTCTCCAATGGTTTTGGACACCTTGTTACATCCCATTCCAAAATCTGTCAAGCATGTGATGACAGCTGAGACACAGAGGAATACTTCTCTAGTTCAAGAACAAGAAGGCCCAGAAGGAAAATTTGCTGACTTGCTAAACTCTTTGAGTTTCCAGATACAGCTGTAGGATACTGAGCATGTCACTGTAAAGCATCACAAATATCAGGACTTTTGTCTCCATGGATTATTGAGCCAGGCAGTTCCTATCTGAACTGCTCCCATGTAACTTGGGCACTGCCAATAGAGTAATCCTGAAATCTCATGTTGACAGATAGAGCTGCATTTGGATGCATCCAAATCCGAGGTTATGCCTGGAGGTTTTGATGGAACAACTTTTACAGGAGATTTCAAACCAGAACTCTAATGACTTGTGTTTGCTATCATTGTACAGAAACATCTTGCCTCAGAGAAGCAAGAAACATAGTATTGTGTGTATTTGTTTTAGGATAAATGGTAGCAGTAGGGGTAACCAGTTATTAGAGAGTTATTTAATATATCCACGATGGTGTTGCAATTAATATAATTGTTCAGTGGGAAAGCATACACAAAGGGAAGATGATTATATTTTACTTAAATTTTGTGGTAGAGGAATTCCCCAGAATGTTGTCTCCAGCTTAGTACCAATGAGACAATAAGATGTGGTGTCCTATTTTTTGGCACCAGATACCTACGTGCTCTCAGAGCCTTTGTAAACCAATATGACTTTAGCTAAAGCACCTTGTCTTTGGTTAAAGCCCATCTGGGACTTCACTAAAATGGTGCCAAGCATTGGGACAGGCTGCCCAGGGCAGTGGTGGAGTTACCACCTCTAGAGGGATTTAAAAATGTGTAGATGTGGCACTTGGGGACATGGTTTAGTGGTGGCCTTGGCAGTGTTTGTCAATGTTAGATTAACAGTTGGACTTGATGACCTTACAGGTCTTTTTCTACCCTAAAATATTCTATGAGTCTATGAAAGCAATGTGAAAGTGCCCAAAATTAGATCTTGTATGAAAATGTACAGGAGATTTAAGTGACTTTTAAAATCTTTCTGTGTAGGTAGAAGAGCATGGTCTGCAGTCAGTCTGTTTCAGTCTCATCTCAACATTTTTCCTGCTGCCAGGAATCTCCTTTCTGCAGTGGACCTGGAAATATGCAGAAAAGGCAGCAATTTCACTTGGCAAAAACTCAAATCAACACAGTTACAGTCTGCAAAACTTTTAACCTTGTCCCCAAGACTCTCTAGGATAGATGTTCTTATGCTGTTTTCTTTTGGGAATAAAATCCTGTCTCTCCCCTGCAGGTATCCTTTCTCTCTTTATAGTAGCATAGTTACTGAGATCCAATTTAAAATGTTCAAAACCCCAAATTCCTCAAAAGGCAGTGTGAAACTACACCTCACACATTGCTGCAAAAATAAGCAAGCTTTGATTTATTTCAGAAGTGGAGTGTTCCTTCACTCTCACTAAAAGTTAGCTGTACAGGAGAGGTGTTAACCTGGCTAAAATACAGGGTTATAAAGCTTCTGATTCTTTTCCCAGCTTTGCTATAATCTACACTTTGAGTGTAGAATTACACTCACCTTACCCAAAATTACACACCTGTAAGTCAGGCATCCAGTCAGAGTCCCTGTGGCTCCCTGGACAATGTGCAGAGAGAATGAAAACACAGAGAGGATATTTATTGTATTTATTACAATAAATATTGATGGACACATGCTCATCAATAAACACATGTTTATTAATAAATCAAGATTTTAATAAATAAATTCTCATGTAGGTTAGATGTGTTTTGTTCTGTCTCTATTTACAGAAGGAGTCTAGATGACCAGTTTGGATTTTATTTATAGCTTTTGAGCAGATAGATTTCAATATGATGAACTCCAGATTTTTTTCAGAAATGTGCAGTTATTTCATCAGTTTCTCATCCTTTGGGAGCACTTTACTCACACTTTAACCAAGATGGATCACCCCCAAACCCCACTGTATTTCTTGCAGCCTGTCCACACCTTTAAAATATAAGAACCCTTTTAGACAAACTTGTTTTGTACTTGTTTTGGTTGCTAAAACACATCATTTCGCAGGCCCTGGCTGAACTGTAGGAGAGGAGCACTAGGTGGCAATGCTGTTACAGCGAAAACTCCAGCAGCTCCCTAAAGCACAGCGATCCCAGCCACGCTTCACAGGCAGCGCACAAGCTCAGAGAGCTGACACCACTGCTTCAGGGGCTCTAGGACATCGTTTCCATTGTCCCCCTGTGCTG
Source organism: Leptocoma aspasia (assembly GCA_013399835.1). Lineage (NCBI taxonomy): Eukaryota > Metazoa > Chordata > Aves > Passeriformes > Nectariniidae > Leptocoma > Leptocoma aspasia. The sequence continues at coordinate 559,025 of VXAX01002327.1, read as the reverse complement.
GGCACTGCTGAGGCCACACCTCGAATCCTGGGTCAGCTCTGGGCTCCCCGTGACAAGAAAGGCATTGAGGGGCTGGAGCGTGTCCAGGGAAGGGAACGGAGCTGGGGAAGGGTCTGGACCACCAGGAGCAGCTGAGGGAGATGGGAAAGGGGCTCAGCCTGGAGAAAAGGAGGCTCAGGGTGGACCTTCTGGCTCTGCACAACTCCCTGACAGGAGATTGTAGCCTGTTGGACAAAAGAAACGCCCCTGAGTTGTGCCAGGGGAAGGTTAAGCTGATTATCAGAAAGGAATTCTTCATGGAAAGGGTTGTTAAGCATTGGAACAGAGTGCCCAGGGAAGATGTGGAATCACCATCCCTGGAGGCATTTAAAAGGTGTGTGGGTGTGGCACATGGCCTAGTGGTGGCCTTGGCAGTGCTAGTTTAAGAGTTGAATCGATGACCTCTGAGGCCTTTTCCAACCTAAATGATTCCTTGATTCTGTGGTTTCGCTTGCCCAGGCTTGCTCTGAGGACTGTGTGGTTGATTTGTTTCCACTTTCAACATAAAGCAAAGATGATGACCTGACATTTAGCACAGGTTTGGTCTTCCCCATATAATTTCCAGTGGTTCTAGGGAATATTTAATGGCAAATGTTAAATGAGGAATACACAGGAATGAGCTGACAGTCCTACCAGGCTGGGGCTCAACCGTCTCACTGGGGAAAGTGAAAACTCAAGCCTGATCCTAATAATGTTGGTGAGATCATAAAAAGTCTTCAGTTGTGCTTCCCCTTTCCATATGTACTACTTGCAGTGAAATCAAAGACAAAATTCCAGATATAAAATCTTGAATGTGGACAGCTTTGGCTAAGATAAGTTCTTTTGAAGACAAAAAAGCCAGTGCAATGTTCTACAGCTACCAGTTCTGTACAGCACAGCCAGAAATCCATGTTTGACTCTAATACAATTTAATACGATTAATCAGTATAATCAGATCATGGTTTTGAGAGGCGTTTACACACTTCCAGTATTTATTTTAATCCATTTTAATTCATATACTTTACCATTATCGTAAACTCTGTGAATTGCATCTATGGATACCAGCAGAATAAGGAACTGTTCTGGTCTGAGTTTATCCCATCACTACAGGAACTTGTTTTTAATTTATTTTTATGGAAATACTGCATCCTATTGATAGCAAAACTGCTCTCAGTACAGAAAACCCCTCCTCATGTCCCAGGGTGAGGAGAAGATTCATCTTCACTATTTTGGTCCTAAAATGCCTTTATAGTTTTACGTACTTTATATGAAGGTTGGACTTGATGATCTTAGAAATCTTTTCCAAACTTAGTGAATCTATGATTCTATTCCAAATGTAAGGCTAGAGTAAAAATAAATTAATAAAATGAATGGATGCGCATCCATGGACTTGTAAGAGTTTTGCACGAGTATGTGTAGCCAAATATGTGGAGTTGTTTCATGCATTTATACTTGAAATGCTAAATTTAGACTTTCTAGAAATTTTCTAGTAGGAAAAATGAGTAGTGCTGCTAACCTAAAAGACAAGTACATTTTCCTTTTTAATTCTCCCATTTATATAGATTTTTTTCCTCACCAAAATGCCTTTAGCATATTTTCCATAAGCATGTAAACGTAGCTACTCTGGGTGGAACTGGTTTTCCTTTTGGAGCAGCTCATCAATCCCAATTTCACAAATGATATGAGTTTCCCCAAAAGGATTTTTTCCCTGTCTTATCTGACCACCTTTTCCTTCCCCTCCCTAATCACTGAACTCTCCTGTAGTGTGTCAGAGGAGGGAAATTGACTGTTTAAATAAATTTTTTCATGTTTGTTGGGAGAAATCCATGGTCTGGTTGGTGACTGAGGAAATATACTCCAAAAAACCAACCAAACAAATGAATAAGTATATAACATCCAAAAAGTAGATGCTAGTCCTGAGGAGTTTTGTGGGTTTGGATTTTGTTTGTTCCTTTAATATGTCATTGCAAGATGGGAAGGCAAACAAGAAAAGGTTTTATTGCTATTATGGAAAGAGCAGTTTCTTTTTCAGAGTCCTCCATTTAGACCAGAATAAAGGCAGGAAAGAAATAAGGGATTTTTGTTGGGATTTAGCCAGGTGATCCTACACAGGCTTTGACAGCACAGCGAAGTTGTGCTGATATCTGAAGAAAAATCAGAAGCAGCTATAAGCTGGAAAGTTTAAAGAAGCGAAAGGATGTGCATTTCTGGCCTTATTCATGTCTCATTAGCTTCTGGCACAGTAAATTGCCTAGACCAGCAGAAAACATTTGTTCTTCTTCTTTTTTGATGCAAATTTCTTGAAAACAATTTGTAATGTCAGGGAAAAAATATGGTGCCCAAAGAACAGACTGGACATAACATTTTCAAAAGTATCAGCTATGACAATTAAGAGTTTATGTCCACCATCCCCCTTCCCAAACAGGTTTATCTCCCCATAATTCCCTCTGAGAAAACATATCAGCAAATTTTCAAAAGTGTATTCTTGCCATTAGATTCTCCATGCTTCTGTGCTCAGGCAAAAAATCCCTTTGACCAGGACAGGGATATGAGAACATCTACAAAAGAATTAATTTAACTGAAATTAACATTCTGAAATTTAACATACTGAAATCAGTAGTGTTTGGATGATCCCTTTTTCTCATTACATTCCTTACTGGGAATTCCCAGAGGTTGTTGGATGCTGAAAAATGTGGCTAAAATTTCAAGCCTTTTTGAAATGACCCTACACTTCCAGACACCAGAATATCCCTTACCTGGTCTCATGGATCACAGTGAAGTGACAGCCAAATAAATATCCCAGCAACATCCAGAGCTTCCTTTTCCTTATTAATTCCAAAATGAATGACTCCAAACTGCCAGATGAAAAAAAATAGGGAAGAGCAATGCCCTTTCTCCTTACTTGGGGCAGACACCATGACTCAAGAGAGGTGTTTTAAACGTCACAGGGCTTCCTTTATGCAGAGCATTTGTGGTTCTTGGTGATTTATCTCCTACACTCTTAACAGAATTCCCAAGGAGGAACCCCAGTGAAGGAATTTAAGATTGAAAACAGATACATGAGCCCAGTCAGATATCCTGGAACTGGGTAAGGCAACCAGATAATTAGAGCAGTTGGAACAATCCTGAAAAATGCCATACTCTCTGGAAAACTTCTAGCTGGAATGTGAATTTTTTTTATTTTTCTTTGACTTTTTAAAACAAGGACTTCCACCAGCCCATCCCCTGCCTTTTAACCTGCTTCCCATTAATTTTAACATCTATATTTTTAATGAAATACTTTGGTAAATGGTGGTGTTTGCAAAAAGCCATGACAAAAAAATGCTTTTATTTATTACAACTGAAAGCTACAATTAGGAATATCTGTATGATTGTTTCAACACAGATAATTAAAAATACATATTGGAGTTAAAAAAAAAAAAACAAAAAAACCACAGACCAAAACATATTTTTTTTTCTCCTTTAATGATATTTGCTTTTGAGTTCAGAGCAAATATCTTTCAAATAAGCAGAGGAAATTCAGTGACTCATAGAATTGTAGGATGGTTTGGGCTGGAAGGACTCTATTCTCTCAGCCTTTCCTCATAGCAGAAGTTCTCCACCTCTCTGTCTACTTGGTGGACTCCTCTAGATTTTCCCCAACAGATCCATGTCTTTCCTGTGCTGGAGACCTAAGGGTTGGATTAAATTGCTTAATATACATAACTCATTAATGTATGGTTTCACTGTGCAGTTTCACCTCTTGTAATTCCAACCTCAGACAGGCAAAGACACACATTACAGTGGAAAGCACCATTCTTGATGCTTCTTGCATCAAAACCCAGTGTTTTAAGGGTAACCTGGGCCTTCACAAAGCCCACTTTCTTTTGTTATAACCATTAAGGCAAAACTGGCTGTGAGAACAATGTTAATTCTGGCACAATGACTTGGGAAGTTTCATGCCACAGTGCAGCATAAAACAGTAATTAGATGAAGAAAAATTAAGTAACTCCTTTTGTTTTAATGGTGATGTGCAGTCTTTCAAAGATGCAGCTACACAGCCCATGACTTTCCCCAGACACATTAAAGCAAAACCTTCGTTTTCCTGCCCCTCTCAAACTCATAAATTCTGTTGGATTACATGCCAAGTTGATTTAAAGCAGTTGCTCAGTGAAAAGAAAGTGTTGACTCTGAATTTCAATGCTTCTTAACGTTCTGAAGGAAGCTGCAATCTTCCTTCGTGGACAAAATGAGACTTTTCACTCTTCAATTCAGATTGTGAAGTTTTTATTACTGGTATTATAGGATAATCACTGGTTTTAGGGTTTTTCACCTGGTTGAAGTTTTTCTCTTATTTTTAAAATCACTGAATTGCTCAGAATCACTGATTGCTCCAAGCAGAACTCACTTCATGTCCTCTGGAGTTTCTGTGCAGATGTTTAGGTCATGCTGTGTGACTCAGACCTGTACAAGGCACAGAGGGCTGAGCCCTCCATTCTGGGCACTCGAAATTCCCACTGAAGCACTAAATGCTGGATTCAGCCTTCCACAGAAAACATATGTCAATACACAGATGGTCACACCAGCAGAATTTTCCCACAGACATTTGCTTGATATTTTTAAGCAAAAAATATTTTCCATGAGTCCTCAGACCTGTTGTTCACCCAAGTATTCCAGGCAATTTAACCTGCAGGCAGTTGGGCTTGTTTTTTTCCCTGAGAAAAACACAGGGAAACAACAGCAAAAAGAACCCCAAAAAAATAAGCTGGGAAGAAGATGAATGAGCCAGATGGACAGAGGGACTGATAGTCTGATATGCAGAAATAGTTTACTTGTAGAAAATGCAGAAAGATGTTTAGAGAACACAGACTGCAGCTTGTAAATGGGAAGAGTTCAAAGTGGGAACCCAGTATTCCAATACAGGCTTGTGTAGGCTGGGAAGGAAATGTGTGTGTGACACACAAAGGCTTACTTCTCGAAAGAAAAATTCCCTTTTCCCCCCTAAAAAACAAGGATTTCAACTGTGAGGTAAATATAGAGGAGAATGAGTCACACTGAATAACAGGAACATCAACAGGAGGATGGAGCACCCTCTGGAGAGATTTGTCTCCACAGACCATGGTAGAAAATCCAGATGACTAACTGGGATGAAGGATTATCTTTCACAAGATCCTAGTAAAAGACTACCAAATCAACTGGTCAAGGGCAGTTTTAGCAGTCTTGGGATACTGCAGTTCCCTAAAAGCTGTAGTGCCCTGTCTTGAAAAAAAAGCACTTATGCTACTGAAGTCTCAATGAAGTGTGAAGCAAAGCACAGGGACAGAGATGAAAGACAATATAAATTAATCCAACTCTCCTGGGAATGGTACCGAGTAAGTCATTTGTCCTGAAAAAGCAGAAACAAACAGTTATGATTCTGTTGTACAGAAACCGGAGTTTTCATTAACACCTGGCTGTGGATGAGCCTTTGTCATGAAAAATGCAGAGCTTTAACAGACCCAGGACATGATTCATTCACTCAACTTTCATTGAGTTCCAGTGCATGGTCCTGCTTCACATACTGTTCTGTAGATAAATACGTACAAAAGTATGTAGATATGAGACATTCTTCAGTAACAGTGCAGTCAATGACTATTCTCCCCCCCACAAAGATTTCAGCATGTAAATAATTGCATCCCTTCTCTGTCCCAGAAAAATTGTTGGACTGCTTTTTCTGACTCAGTTTTATGGATAAAACTAGAACTGCCAGAAGATACTGTATTAGTGCAATAAGTATAAAAAGGGGCTTTTAGCCAAGTCTATTGGTAGCTTTTTAAATTAACTGATCTATTCAGTAATTGATTATTGGAAGGCTTAAAATTATTTATCTCTCCCCAGTACTCGTTCAAGTACCCATTACTAAATTCTGAGTAGCTGGAAAAATTAAATTTTCTCTTTCAAAACCCTCATGTATCTCCTGCCCCTTCATTTAGATTTCTAGCAGGCTTTTGTGACTATCAGATTTCTCAGCCCTTCCCTTCCCTTCCTCTCCATTTTCTCCTGCCTGTCCTCAGGCCTGATTTCTCCAGGACCCCACAAGTTTGCACCCTGCTCTGCTCTCCCTGTTATATCTCTCATCTCCATCTTCTTGTCAAACATTCTAATGTCTGATCTAATACAGGCTCACCACCCTTTGCTGCTGCTCTAGACTTGGCTCCTGTGGGTATGATATCCACGGTGTCAATCAGCATCTCTCTGTTGCCTTCACTGCAGCTACCTCTATTTTACACCAGCTGAGGATCCAGCCTTCTGCTGCCAAAAGTACTAATGATTTTGCAGAAATATGGGTCTCTCTCTCCCTCTCTTTCTCCTTTTTTTTCCTCTCAGCATGAAAGATCTAATTACAAATTGCTGAAGGCTTGCTACAAATAAAATTTAAAAAAAAAGAAGAAAAAAGATACCCTTTTGACTCTGCATTGTCTGTAATAATTTACTGAAAGGAACTGGATCTATGTTTTCACCCAAATAAATATTTCTCCTCATGAATACTGAGAACAACTATTCAGTGAAATATCTCCATGGAGAGGTTTTAAACCTATTTTCACAGCTGTGAGTTTGTTCAAGCTGATGTTACTGGATATCAGTACTCTGAATGATAGCGACATTACCACGGTATAATGGGAACAGAACCATCCAGCCTGGCTTCCTGCTCCCTGAAAATACTGATTATCCCACCTCCTGATATCTTCAATCCAGCAGGTGGATGTGTGCCATATTTTTATTTGTTATGATTACATTAAGGGTGACAACACAGTGAAGGCTAAAGGTGACATTCCTACTGGTAGGACGAACAGTGTGGGGGCCTTTTCTCTGCCCCTGGGGCCATCTGCAGCAGGGGCTATCCTGACTTCTCCTGGGACCCCTGTGGAGGTGTGCCCTGGGAAAACCAGCTGGGTCATGGCAGAGGCACAAATCTCTGCTTTGTGATGCTTGATGGACCCAAAGCATTGTGCAAAGAAATGAGACAAAGGGACAGTGGGTGCAGAGAATGCTCAGTAAAAATGAGACTCTTATGGGATTCAGGTGGTGAAGAAGGTACACGAGCCCTAGAACTGAGTTTCTGCCAGAGGCCTCCAAACCAGCTGCTGCTCCGTCAGAGAATGGCTGAGATTAAAGTGGCCTCTGGAAGTCATCTGGTCCCTCTCCTCCCTGCTCAAGCAGGGCCACCCAGAGCAGATCACCCAGGACCACATCTCCATCTGGAGAAAGAATATCTTCTTTCCATAGCTGGTCTTTAATCACAGCCCTCTGATGGTTACAGACTCAACAATCTTCACTGGAACATCTTTCTCCCCGTTATCATCCTGCATAACTTACAGTGCACTTCCTGCAACGAGCTGGTACCTAGGAAAGAATAGAGGTCCGGCTCACATAACTAGAAATAGCTCCACCCTCTTCCTGTTGGCATGGAATGACCTTGTTCTGTCTTCTGAAAGGACTATTTACCCTTAATTTGTAGTCACTTACCCCTGTAAGATCCCAACAAAACAAAGGTGTAGAATTGCACATTGTCAGAAATGTAAATGACAAATACAGTAAAGGTGATGAATACAGCAAGGTGGATTCAGAGAAGAAGATGGGGAAGCAAGACATCTCAGCTGCCTAAGCCTATGGACCATGATCGTACAGGATTCCTGAATCTTCTGGAGATGTGACTCAAGGCAAGGAGGGCTCATTGAATCATAGAACAGCTTGTGTTGGAAGAGACCTTAAATATAATTTTGTTCCAACTCCTCTGCCATGGGCAGAGACACCTTCCACTAGACCAGGTTGCTTAAAGCCCCATCCAACTTATCCTTGAACACTTCCAGGGATGGGGCAGCCACAGCTTCTCTGGGCAAATATTCCAAGACATTTCTGATATTCATAGGTGTTGTTGGCTCAGCAGATGCATTGCACACTGGACGGCTTAGTCTTAAAATTAACTTTCCCCAAATGTCTCAAACCATATCAGCCACCAAAATTGTGAAGAAAAAAAATTATATCTTCTGGAAAAAACACTTTTAAGATTTATACCTCCTCCAGCACCACTACTGACACTAGCATGGTGCTCCAAAACTGGAGTCACTGATATTAACAAATTTTTTTACACATTTGGGTTTTATGGTAGGTTCCAGTTGGTTAAATATGGTCATGTAGGGACATTTGAGACATCTTGTGATATGTGCACAGAGTGGTCTGATCTGGCACTGGGTTTGCAGGAGGTCTGTGTCCTATGGAGCTGCAGAGTGCTTCCAAGTGGCCCCAAAATAAGGAAACTGAGCCCTGTCTCCAGTGCCCCTACAAAGAGCAGGGACACAGATAATCCTCTCATTGCCTTTTCCTTAGAAAACTCTCTGATCTCTGTAGAACAAGCACCTGGAGACTATTCACCTCCTGCCATGAAGAGTTTGTCTATGGTTAATCAAACAACCCAGATTATCTACAGAGAAGCCAACAGATTTCCTTAATCCTTAGCAGTGAGCCTGGTCTTTCCAGCCCCTGAACATGTTCTAGTTCAGCTGATCATTGCTCATCCTCTTATGGTTTACAATGCAGGTCATGAACTTGGAGTATAATATTCCAGCACTTACGTTTTTAAAGTGCAATCCATGTACCATTTTAAGCAGAGAAAATACTCAATTAGAAGGCAGCATGATACTCCAAGTACAATGCTATGTGACAGGGCAAACAGGAGAAGTAATTGTATTTGTTTAATTCGAGAAATCAAGTGGACAAGGGTATCCAGACCTTTCTCTTACCCTTATTACTTGTTTCAATTTTGTTGCTGGTATTTTTTTTTCCTCCTGTTTAATAGGCAAGGCAGCTGACAACTGAATTAGTACTCTTCCCTTAGTATGCCACTGGCTCATGATAATAGCCTTAGGGGTAAGATATAGATAACTGAGAACTTTTCTCACTGTTGTGATATATTTTTTCATATGGTTAATAAGGCAATTGAAATGACATCCTGTCACAGTGGTAGAGTCCCGTGGATTTGCGGTGTCCCTTGCGTTGCCACTAGGAGGAGATGCACTGTGCTGTTATCCCCCACGCCTTTTCTTGGAGAGCATGTTGAGGGGATGTGACAGTCTGCAAGCTCAAGCGTCCTTTGGTGCTGCTAAGGATTAGCTGCTGTTTATTATCACTAATGGGAAAGGGCTTAGGGCTGAATTGTTGTTGCTCCACTGCGGATTTCATTTCAAAAGCCTCACAAGAGTGCCCTTATATTCCAGTCAGGGAGTTTGGCTAAAGAAACACAAATATGAGAATCATCAGCAATTAAAACAAAACAGAATTATAATAATGGCTAAATCTGCATGAGAAGATAATTAATTGCTTATGAGAAATTGCATAGCTTTCCTTATAACAGAGTCTATCAAAGCATGTTGGGCCCAGATCATTTCCAAAAAAATCAAGTTAAGGTCCTGATGCCAAGTCCTGTTATTGCCAGAGTAAATAAAGGAATTTTCACTGAAGGCCAGATCAGCTGAAGCCTCTGCTGGGTCTGTTTGCATCAGGATGCCCTGTCCTGAGAGGTGTGAAAGACAAAGTGAGGACCCAGCACTGAGCACCTTGTGAGGGCAGGGCTTTTGTCAGCAGAGATCTCCATCAGCACCCGGCACTGCTCTAACCCAGTAATTGATTATTTCCCAAAGGCCTCTGCCCCATCAGCTCTGATTCACATAAAACCAGCGCCTCCTTTCAAGCTTCCATGAGAGCTCCAGTGGCTGCAGGGGAAGGAGGTAATCAGAGAAGCAGGGAATGCCCTGTTCTCAGTGCATGGGCAATTGCCCCATGGCCAGGCAGAAGTGGAAGGTGGATTTATGCACAAGCACATATTGTTCAAGTGGTCCCTTCCTCTGAACATGCTGTCTGCACTCGAAGGGCTCCAGCTTGAGTGTTGCAGGTCCTTAATCTGATCAGTGTCTAAGCACAGAGCTTTCAGCTGCAGCTTGGCTCACTGCACACAGGCCATTGCAAAGCGTGTTTAGCTCTCAGCTCCTGAACTGGTTATTAGAAAACTCCAAGGACATAAATAAAACTGTAGAATTTTCCGTTAATCTTAATGATTAAGGGCACAGAGTATGTATGTATATATGTATAATTCTTTTTCGCTTTGAAATTTACTGTTGAAAGCTATCAGAGATCTGGAGTTCCATCCTTTCTCCCCAGCTTTGAGGATCATTATGAGCTCAGATCTGTCACATCCCATGCTTTGGGAATGCTCTGTAATTATTCAGTCCTATAGAATTATACCTCAGTTTTCAACCACTTCTCCCACCGTTTGACCTCCCTGGCACTGCTTCTTTTAGCCAAAAAGCCAGTGGAATCTGGAGAATGGGCTGGAGACAGTGGTGGTTAAGCAGCCAGAGAGTACAAGATAATGGAAACCTTCATTTTCAACATGGGTCCTTCCCAGCAGGTGACCCAATGTCCCCATATATGGGCACTTAATGATCTTGAAGGACTTTTCCAGCTTAAATTATTCCATTCTATGACCTCATGACCAGATCCTGCTCTGCAAGCTGAGCGTTGTGAGCTGGTTAACCAATACTGTGATGGTCACGTAGATATGCTGGACACAGCTCAGGGGTGTTTAATGACGCTTGAAATGCCAGCTGCTGACCTGCTGCTTCAGAAGAGAATGGGTTTCTGTAACCCCATTTCACCTGGTCATCCTTCTATGTGGCCTGGATGTCCTGAGGGCTCTCAAGTAGCACTGGACCCCAGTGTACAAGGATGGGTGGGCTCACTTAGCCTATTTTTGCCCTTACTTTATAGTTATTTTTTCTATTATAAACCCCTGGACTTTGTGCAAGTTTGTAGCTGAGCAGTTCAGAGGCAGCAACTACTCAATTCTGCATTTTTCTGGAAGGAACAAAAATGCACCCAAATTCAATCACATTTTTTTAATAGTTTCATTGAAATAGAGCTTTAGAAAAGACGAAACATTAAATGACTTGGCATAGGCTTTTCTTTTTCAAGTTAAATGTTTGAACTTTCCACTTCAGAAGGATGTTTTATTTTAAAATCAACTTACATTTTTAAAGGGAATAATAAAGAAGTGATAAATTAGACCAAGATACTTTGCTATTTCAGCCCTTACTGACAGGAGCCATGATCCTACAAGCAGGTATGCACAATTTAAGACTAAGGACTCCCTCCAGCTTTTCCTCTCTGCTTGGGTGCTGAGAATAACACAAGTATATTTTTTTGCAGGATGGAGGTCCAGGTGAGTTATATCTGATATTCTGCATTTGGAAGCAATGAGTGTATGAATAATACATCTGAATAGGCCTGAAGATTTAATGGTATGACAAGAGGGGTGCAGAGTACTGCAGAGCAAATAGCAGACTTCCAGTAACTTAAAGGAAATTTAGAGTTAAATAATGGCATATGAGGGTCCAGATAGTGATCAGGAACTCTTGATATTTTGGCAAAACCAAATTCTATGAGGTTACATGGATGGGAATTCAAAAGCAAGTGCTTTGTTCACGTAACTAGTGCTATGGACCTGAACATCAGAGACCAACAACAAAGTATGTGTGTTGGAAGAAAAGTTCTCTGCATCTGGACTTTGTTTTCTGCTGTAAATACCCACACATGTGACGAGATTATCCAATCTAAACTTCTCCTCATGCCATTTGAGGCCATTTCCTCTGGTTCTGTCACTTGGTGCCTGGAAGAAGAGATGAATCCCCACCTCGCTGTCCCCTCCTGTCGGGGAGTTGTGCAGAGCCAGAAGGTCCCCCCTGAGCCTCCTTTTCTCCAGGCTGAGCCCCTCCAGCTGCTCCTCATCAGACCTGTGCTCCAGACCCTTCCCCAGCTCTGTTCCCTTCTCTGGACACGCTCCAGCCCCTCAATGTCTTTCTTGTCATGAGGGGCCCAGAACTGAACCCAGGATTTGAGGTGTGGCCTCAGCAGTGCCCAGAACAGGGGACAGTCACTGTCCTGGTCCGGCTGCCACATCATGGCTGGTACAGCCCAGGTGCTGTAACCTTCTTGGCCACCTGGGCACACCTGGCTCATGTCCAGCTGCTGTCACCAGCACCCCCAGGTCCTTCTCCAGCTTTCCAGGCACTCTGTCTCCAGCCTGCAGCACTGCACAGGACTGTTGCAACCCAAGTGTAGGAACTGGCACCTGGCCTTGATGAACTTCATAAAATTTGCAGTCAATAAAGTGAAGCCACAGACAAGGCTTTTTTTCTGTATCAGCTTAGAAAACTGGGCTCCCCAGGATCCTGGAGGGTCAGGTACTGCATCAGCCCAGAGCAAAAACTGCAGGAGGGGTTACAGCCCAAGGAGGGTGTATGTTTATGTGAGTGTTATTGAACCTGACAGGGTCTCAAGCAGCGTGGTTTTGGCAAGAACTCCTTTGCAAAGTTTGCAGGTGCTGACTTTTTCCACGTTGCACAACGCTTTTTTTTTTCCACACTATGATTTCAATGGAGCAGCTCACAAAAAAAAAAAAAGGAAAAAAAGGTGTAACTGAATAAGAGCAAATAGATCAGACCTGAACCCTTTGAAGGTTTCTAGAGCTTGTGCTATTGACAGTTTCTTTCCTGAATTTGCTTTGTCTTTGTGCCTGGTGAGTATCTGACTGCTGTTTTAGGGACTACTAGCATATTCTACCGAGCACTAAATTTTACAGTACCCCTACAGTAAGCTTAATACCTTTTATCTTGAATACTGTAGTGCATGTACCTTTATTTATAATGCATTGTACAGCCTGTGATGCTCACTACTGCTGTATTTTTACCATTAGCACTCCAGGAAATGAAAGCACTGTAGCTTACATTAGAGCAGGGGCAATTCATGGCAGTCTTATATGTCAGGGCAGCTTTCATTTAAATTGGAGCCTGAAGTGGTCTATAGGAACAAGGAATAAACAGCTACTAGGCCAAAATACTAGAAAAAACTCAATTTGGGAAAGAAAGGCCCATAGAAGGTCATAATTTTGCTTTTCAGTTCGTTTTGAGATACACAGTGGGGCAGAGGTGGAAGGGTATGAAAAGTCAGAAACTACTGGCTGAAGGAAGAGACCTCTGCTACCTGATGGTATTAAGAATGGAGAGAAAATGTAGGAAAGAGTACAAAGGACAAAACCTGAAAAAGAAAGGCTTAGAGAGTGGAAAACATAAATTCATAGCTTCAAATTTAGGAGCATGGCTGTTTCCTAATTTAGTTGTACAGCACCCTCTGAAGTTATTTCCTTGAGTTCAAGGGGAAGTTGGGGTTTCTGCCATCAGCATTTGGGCTCCATTTCCTCTTCAGATGGTGAAAAAGCCTCTAAAAAGGAGCCAGTGCTCTTGACTCATTGTGGGGTTGAAGTGAGAGGACCAAACTGAGTGACACAAAGCCCCTGAGGGATAGGGGAAAAATATCTACTGAGTCCAAAAGTGAGATGGATGAAAGGAATAAATGCATGTGGCACAAGGAGAGTGAAGGCAGCTCCATCGTGTCCTGTGACACTCGTGGTGCATCACCACAAGGCTGGTGGCTGTGTGTCTGCACCTGAGCACAAGGGATAGGCCATGCTGGTTTTGGCTGGGGTAAAGTTCTTCACAGCAGCTGGGGCTGTGTTTGGGTTTTGTGCTGGAAATAGTGTTGATAAGGCAAGGATATTTTTGCTGTTGCTAAGCAGGGCTTACACAGGGTCGGGGGCTTTCTGCTTCTCACCCCACCCCACCAGAAAGAAGGCTGGGGGTGCACAAGGAGTTGGAAGGGGGCAAAGATGACCCCAACTGACCAAAGGGATATTCCAGAGCAGATGGTGTCATGGTTGGCAATAAAAGATGCTGGGAAGAAGGAGGAAGGGTGGGGAATGTTCAGCTTTATGGCATTTGTCTTCTCAAGCAGGCATTACATGTGATGGAGTCTTGTTTCCCTGGATGTGGCTGAACACCTGTCTGCCCACAGAAAGTGGGGAATGAATTCCTTCTTTTGCTTTGCATTTCCCCACAGATTTTACTTTACATATAAAACTGTCTTTATTTTGTCCAGCAAGGTGCTTCTTTTCTACCTCTCTGATTTTCTCCCTCTTTGAACCAGGGGGAGGTGAGTGATCAGCTTCCTACAGGGGTTAACCACAACAAATGGTGAGATCTTGGATTCCAAGGTAGGCAGTGCAATCCAGTTTCCCACTTGGGGCAGAATACTCTGGAGCTGACCAACCCCACTGGAAAGTTTATATCTGGACAGAGCTAAGAAAACTTTTATCATCTGAAGGAAGGTTCCTATACCCAATACACTGCCATTTTTTTAAAATTTGTTTTTGCATTAGAACCCACACCTTTGGGAAGAGCACTTTTTGTTATCTACAAAACAGATTACAAGGAATACAGAGGTCCTGATCCCGCTGACAAAGCGCGTGCTGCTGATCAATGACAAACTTGTATTGACTGAAACACCATCAAGTCCAAAAGATGAAAGCAAACCAGGAATGTTGTGATCTTTTTTTTTTGTGTTTGCTGGCAATGAACTATGCTATAGCAGAAAAATGGGGTTGATTCTGCTTTCTCTTCCCAATGTATAAAAGAGCAGTAATGCCATTGAGTTCAGTGGAGTTTGTGTAAGTGGAAAATCAGATTCAGCAGCTCTATCGAACCCAACCCCACATCTTGTAGGAGTCTGCATTTCCACTTCTTTCTCACAGGAGCTCTTTGTTTGTATTTTTCCCCTCTGTGTCTCTCTTTAGTTTCCTTTCCTTTGAAGTCTTAAATCCTAGAAGTGACCAATCTTTTATCTGTAATCTGCAGCATTCAAATTAAAGGGAATGGTCTATAGATTCTAGGATTTCCTGCACACCATGGCTAAATCCTAGTGGAGTCCCCTACGAGCTAAGAAAGCCAGGAGAAGAGTATGAAGTTAATTTGATCTAATCAATGTGCCACATGCAATCATGTTGTGTTCATTACTAGTCAACAAACAAGCAAAAGCCCTACATATATTTCTTCTTTTTAGTAAACTGTTGTTTTATCAAGTGATGGGCTGGCCAAACATGTTCAGCAATCTCAGTAATTCCTGTTCTTATTAATCATTGTGAAGCCTTGAAATTCCCAAGATTCCATAAATCTTTCTGCAACTGAACACTTCTAAAATCCTCTTTGTGTTATTGCAGTAATAAATATGATCATTTTTCATAGCAAACCTGTCTATTGCTTTAAAGAAAATGGATAGACTGTAAATAAGTGCATTTTCCTGCAGAAACATTAAACAAAAAGGTTAAGCTCCTACTGACAGGAAAGATGTATTTGCAAGTGATTAGTTATATTTCTACCATAGCGCTTGTCTGTGTTCTTCTTTTGATGTTTAAACAAAGCTCTTGAACACACTGGGTTGTAGTCTCTGATGTTGATTTATAGGTAGGACTGAATTCCAAACACTGAACTCATAGGCAGGCATTAATAAAAAGGAGAGACTTTCTTCCTGCTGGTTAATATGTGACTAAGCTCTCCTGTTTTAGGCCTCAATCTGTCAGGAACAGGTGTATAATAGGGGAGTCCTTGAGGCGCAAAGACTGGAGCTATACACAAAGGGTTTTGTTCAGCTGCACTCAGGACAAATGTTGAAACACCAATTTACAAAATTGTTTTGACACAGAATTATTTTATGGCTATTATGACACAGACATAAAATTATTTAGGTTATCTGGG
The DNA here is from genome assembly GCA_013399835.1 of Leptocoma aspasia. NCBI lineage: Eukaryota > Metazoa > Chordata > Aves > Passeriformes > Nectariniidae > Leptocoma > Leptocoma aspasia. The sequence goes on along the minus strand of VXAX01002327.1, from coordinate 543,351 downwards.
CCCAAGAGGATTGGTGGGAGCTCCAGGTAGACCTAACTAAACTACTGTAGGTAATTGGGCAACACAATGGCAGATGAAATTCAACACAGACAAGCGGAAGACAAAATGTGTTGAGAGAAGAGTTTAAGTGCTAAAACCCCCATAGACGTGAGGGAGATTCTTGAAGAACTGATAAGAACTGAACAAATCTCACTCAAAACACCCAGCTTGGTGTAGATGGCAAGCAGAGAACAGGGATCAAAAAAAAATTTTTTCTTTTATATCTCATTTCTAGTTGCAAACAACCTCTTGCATTTCAGAGGGAAACAAATCATCAACAGCCAATATATTCCCTCAAAAAAATTGTCTCACAACCGATATCAGGCTAAAATTCAGAAACATGAATTGGAATTGTAAGCATTGCCTAAATTTAGACTGTATTGTTCCTGAACATGCAAAAGACATATCACCATGGATTCCTTCCAGGTACTCGAAGAGAGGCATTTGGATTCCTCCTGTTGCTGCTGCAGACACAGACCAAATAATTATTCCAACACCTAAATCAAAATATATCGATAAACAGAGGTCAAATGACACTTAAAAAAAATCCAAAAGTCAAGTGCATCTGCACTGGTCAGGTGCCAGTGAGTCACATCATCTCAGTGCCAGGGAATTCCATCTGATTTAAACAAACTGTATTTATGTAAACTTCATCTTCCAGACATTGGATGTGGTTATGCCCTTGTTAGCAGGGATGACGAGCTCCCTGCTATCAAACATTTTTAAGTACCTTACACAGTGATCAACTCACCTCTCCACTCTCCCTTTGATAATCTGAGTTGAGCTCCTTAAGCCTGATATCGCAGAGCTTGTTTTCCAACCCATGGATCAGTTTTGTGTTATTTCTTTGAACTCTGTGTAGTGCATGCCTCTCCTCCTGAAAATTAGCTATGCTCTCTTAAGGAAAGCAGTTTATGGTCACAACATTCCCCTGTCCAGCTTCAAATTGACTTGAAACATTTTTATAGAGGCAAAATTCTTTCAGGTGTTTTAGTGGTGTTTGGACTGAATGTTTATGTGCTCTAACAAAGCAAAATGTTTGCATATCCATCAAATACTTAAAATAATAGCACTTTAATATTTACTTTACTCCAGCTTTTAAAGTTTGGGCTCAATGATCTCAGAGGTCTTATCCAACCAAAATGGTTCTGTGATTCTGTGATACTTGACTATGTACCTGTTTGGTGTCTCTGCTAGGGCTTCTATGAAAACAAAATCATATTCCTAAATCTGTTACGATTAAATCTCCATAGAACCCTTAAAGCTCTCAACGTCTTTTATTTCTAAACCTTATTGCTGCCTTTTAAACAAGACCCCCCAGTGATTCAGCACTAGGAGGAACAAACCAGAGCAGGTCACCTAGAGCTAGGAAACAGCAAAGCACCCATTGTATCACCCTTCTGCTGCTAAACTCTGAGGCTCACAAGCAGAGGGGTGACTGCTCTGAGAGTATCCACCCAAAATGGGTTTCAGAAGCCTGGCCTCCTCCCTTCATATACAAAATTATGGGGTTTCCTGAAATCTTGAGTCTTCTGCAACTTTATTCCTGAGCATACACATGTAAATGGATATATATATATATATACACGTATATGTGTATGTATATATGTGTTTATTTATTTTTAATTTTTATTTCTTTTTGTTTTGTTTGTATATACCCCATCAGGCTTGTGGTGCAGATCCTGAGCTAGAGCATCACCAGGGACACAATAAATATGATTCCATTGATTTCAACTGAGCTAAAGAAGGTTATGTAAGATGAGGATCTGTGGTGTTACCTTTACTTTTTAGTGGTGTAAGATTTTCTTAGTAATGTCAGAGCAACTAAGTCAGTGAGTCCATAGGTTGCAATTGTATTGTGATCTCTACAGCTGAAAGAAAGCATTCATTTAACTGAAAGTGGAGTACTGTGGGGTACCTTTCTCAGAAAATGATTCAAGTAGATTAAAAAAGGCCTAGGAGACATTGTCTTCACTTTTTATGCCTGTGTGCTACATTAGTGAAGGGGAACAATTAGATGAATTCTGCAGGGCTGATTAGGATTTTGCCTGAACAAATGTGTATCAGGCGTTGCTCCAGAGATGTCAGCAGAGATAAAAAGCATCAAAACAACACACAAATCAAGCAGTGAAATTATTGCAAATGCAGAAATGGAAGTAAAAATCAGTATTGTCTTCATCAGCATGTAGAATTTCTCTTTCCCAGTCTGAATTTTCCCTTTTGCAAATCATTTCATAGCAAAACATAATTGTCGAAGCCTTATCAGACAACAAACTGGAAGAGAATATTACACTCCCAGGCTCTCACTCATTCTGATATCAAACAGAAAGGAGACCATATCAAAACCATAACCATAGATCTAAGAGTATTAAATGTCTTTTTATACTGGCTTAAAATTCCCCTAAACTCTATGTTGGTTTATGTTACACTTTCCTCCAAATCTCTCTGTAGGGTTCCAAAATAACTCCCCAGGAATAATTTAGAAAAGGGAATAGTTCAAATAACATGTGGACGAGAAAAGAGAAAAAGAATGCTAAACCTTATGGAAAAAGATTTAGCTCACTTGATCCTGTGCAGCATCTTGGGTGTTCTATGAACCAGAGGTTTTGGCCACTTTGAAATCCGCAGTGTTTTCCCTGATGTTGAATTTTTGGGATTACAAAAAAACTAAAGCAACCAAACAAAGGAATTATTAAAGTAATTTGTGAACTTAATGTGTAGCAAAGAAAAATATTCCCCACCTTCTTATGTGATTGACACCAAGCCCTCATATTAAAGTCACTACAGAGTTTTTCACTATTTCCAAAGGGCTTTAAGGCAACGAGCAAAGTGATCCCTGTGATTTGCAGTGGTTCCTGGGAAACCTGTTCTAGTGTAAGGTGTCCCTTCCCATGGCAGGGGGCTGGAATGAAATGATCTTTAAGGTCCTTTCCAACCCAAACCATTTGTTGATTCCATGAACTCTGACCAAAAATTACATCTGTGAGCTGCAGTCAGAGCCTTCAATTGAAACAAAAGCTTCAGGGAAAATTAAAAAGAAATTAGAAAGAACAAACATAATCTGGACCAGTCTAACAAAAAAAGTGAGGTGGATTTTTAAAGTATCTTTCAGCACTAAAAATTTTAAAATCACAAATGAAATTGTGAAATTGATCTCAGTAAGTACATAAACCCTTCCCCATTTTTATATATAATTGCTAGAAAACTCAACATACAAAACACACAGCTGAATGCAGTCCTCGAGGTCCCTGTGTCTTGTGACTGCAATCCCCCCTTTCCATTATTAGAGTAGATGGGGAGGGGACTTGGGACTTCTAAAAGGGAGAGAAGAAATAGAACTGTGCTGGGGAAAAAATAATAATAAGAAGAAATCAGGATGCCTTACTGAACAGCCAGAGTCGTTTTATGTGGAGTTTTCCCCTCCAGCAACCAAATGGACCCCAAACAAGACTATTTCTCTGAAAACCTGTTCCACCCACCATTCCCCAACTAAAATACATTGTAATGATATCATAAAACAGCCGAGGATGAAGAGTTTATTCTGATGGACTGCTCAACATCCTCAAAGAGTGGAAATTAATATACCTGGGAATCTCACAGTTGAAGCATTTTAATGCAAACTTGCGGTTTGCAGGGAATTGAAATACTTCACCTAAATAATTTATATATGTATCTGTGTATATTAAAAAAATGGAAAAATGAAATTTCATAATAGCAATAAGTCTGGGGATGTTGTTATCAGGAGATAATCACATCCCGTGGGGGTTCTCACACTCAGCTGCTCCTCCTTTCCTTTCTCTTCCCCAGTCCTTGTCTCACCCCTGAGGTATGATTTTTCTCCTGGTAGTTCTTACCGTGCCTTCGTGGTTAGTAATAATAATTAAAATAAAACACTTTATTCACAACTTCCCTGGGTGCTCGCCATAAGATCCAACTCCCCGCCCACCCTCTGTTTTCTCTACCTCCACTATTTGATTAACTGCCTTGGAAAGAAGAAGAAAAAATAAAAAATCCAATGAGCAGGGCTCTGTTTTCTGACAGAAAATCCAGAAGGCTGTTGTGGCTGTATTGATCGGGCTGAGAGAGCGGCACTGCAAACAAGCAGAGCTCTCCTGAGAAATATACACGGAAGATCCATACGTTCATTGACATTTTATAAGATGTCTAGACGTGCTAATCCACTATGAAAAATGCAAGCTTTGTAGTATAAGAGGATGGAGAGGGGGCCGTGTCTCTTGCTCGCAGGAGCAGCCCTCTCATCTACCAAATTACCAACAGTTTAATAAGGAGGGAAAGCGAGTCCAAATTAAGACTTGATTTCAATGGCTGGGACACCCTCTATATTTCCCAGAATGCAGAGCTGCAATTAGCCTCAAGCCAGAAAAAGGTTCTGAAAGGTTGGTTGAGATGCTGGCTGGATTTTGTCTGTGTACAGGGAGGAGAAGAGAGGTGTAGCTGAAATTTTATAAAGTCTGAAAGTCTCTGTACTAAATGTTCCTTTCCAAAGTCAGACACTTTCCTGCTCCATCTATTCACCTTTCACAGCAACTTTTTTCCCCCTGCAGACTGGTAGAGGATAAAGTAGTAAATATGACAAGTTCTCAGTGCCCAGCCATCCCTTTCTACAAGCCTCCACGGAGACTTCTGTAGGCAAAGATGAAAATGGAGCGAGGGTTGGCAGAAACCACATCTAGAGGCGACGGCAGGAAATTTTCCACCCCAGAGATGGGAGGAAGAAGACAGCTCTAGGTCACCTTTGTGGCTTCTCATATTTACATCGTTGCAGCGATGCCTTAGAGAGATTCGAGCCTGGCTCAATTGCTCCAGCATCTTGGGGACAAAACTGAATTTCTGCCGTCTGGCAGCTTGTTACCCTTGTAAGAAACCCTCCCTGCCCCCTTCACAACAGCTTCTAGTAAAATTTGTCTGGCAATCTAAAATAAACGTGTGGGTTTTTATCAAATTAGAGGATGTTTCTTGTGTGAGGTGAAGGCAAGGGCAGGATACTGCTGTTGTTAAACTAGAGGTCTGTAACATCTATAAGGAAATTAGGTTAGAACTAGTAGTTTGTCCTGAATACAAATGTAAGTGCTCTAATGTAGTGTATTTTGTGTATACAGTTAGTGCTGTGGCAACAGTTACAGCAGGGCAGGGAAGGTGTAGAAAACCACGTGGGATTTTTTACTAGCTTGGAGTAACATGACAACACTCAATGAAACTGAGTCGTGTACCCAGAAGTTCAGCTCCACAGAATCAGTAGAACAGTCTGAGTTGGAGGTGATGCTTTAAAGGCCATCTCCTTCCAACCCCCTGCCATGGGCAGGGACACCTTCCACTATCCCAGGGTGCTCCAAGCCCTGTCCAGCCTGGCCTTGGACACTTCCAGGGATCCAGGGGCAGCCACAGCTTCTCTGGGCACGCTGTGCCAGGGCCTCACCACCCTCACAGAGAAAAAATTATTGACCAAGAGCAATTGCTGTTAAAATTACCATACCTTAATTCTAAACCCCTTGTACTAACTCTGACTTCTTCTTGACAGATGCTCTTAAAAACCTCTTGGAAGGACTTTCACTGAGGAAAGAGAACTACACTGGATTAATGTAATAAATATTAGTCAACACTTTGATCATTCACAGTGCATTTAGGATCTGTTAGAGAAAATACTCTCTGCCACACAGAAACAGAGGGTCTGTAAGCAGAGTTAAACTCCCCAGCAGTAGGAATGCCTTTGGTAAAAATACTGTTAGGCAGGGAGATTCTAATTTCAATAGCTGAGAAAGGACTTCCCTCAACTGCATGGAGCCAGCACTCTAGTACAGTGTAAATATATAAACATATATATACGTATGTATGTATAAATATTTTATACATATGTACATACCAAATAAACCAGTAGTATTATCTAATACCAATTGTTTTTAAATT